>VXBR01011483.1:0-82701 GCA_013400215.1 Cisticola juncidis | reverse complement strand
CAGGAATCTATGGGACACGTAGGTGGTGGTCACGTACACTTCTGCCTTGCATTTATACAGTATATTAGTTTCCAGTTTATTATTATTATCTATAAGAACATGAATTAATTATTTCCCATTTTTCACAGTAGTTAATTAGTAACTAACAGTTACTAGGCTTTTTGCATTGAGAACCATACTACCCTGACAATATCAACAAGCAGTGAGCTTCTTGTTTGTGACAGATTTCAACTGTTTTGATCCATCAGTTAAGGTCTACTGCACAGACAGTAGTTAAACTTGGTTTCTCCCTTGTTCTTTTGCTGTAAAATATTGCAGGAGGAAGCTAAAATTCTATGCCTGATTTGAAGTACTTTCAGATTTCTTTCAGTGTTGGCAGGAGTTCTGAGCTTATGGAGAAGACTTCTTGATCAAAAAATACAATTAAAATGCTCATGTTAAATGTAGAATTTCTTTCTCTACTCCTAGTTGTTCCTTCATGTCTTGAAGTAAAAGCCTATGAATTCAGAGGGAGTGAGGGACTTTGACTAAAGTAGTTTATAGAAAGGTATTTATGAATTGTGGTTTTGCTTCAGTGTTGTAGAAGGGAAAGGAGAACAATTGTTCTGCCATTTTAAAGTTTTGTATACTAAAAATCAAGATACACAAAATTTTGATGAAAAATGTGACTGCACAGGATGTCTAACACTCAATTCCTAATAAGAACAGGAAAAGGGGAAATGTTCTGTATTGTACAGTGTTAAGTAAATGTAATTCTATTCAAAATTTTCATTAGTATTTATAGAAACAGTTATTGAACTTAATCGGTAGGCCAGGAATTAGGCTACTTTTTCATACTTTGGCCCTTTCAAAACCAGTGACACAGACACTGAGGTTTGTACTGTTTTTCAGTCTCAAGGTCCAGTGCCACACAAGCTGTCTTGAGGCCATATGTTAATCCTTACTGTATTTCAAGTTGTTACACTGTTAATATCTATCAGTGTGAATCTTACCCTTACATTACTGAATGCTGCCTGTTCTCAACCTGGTTGGTTCTTGCTTTTCTTGCTTCTTTGCGTCTAATTGTGAGCTATCACTTACCTTCTATTTAAATCACTCCTCAGAATTCTATTTGCACTGGTTGTGTTTTGTTGTGGTGTTTGGTTTTGGGTTTTTTTTTTATCCTGAAGCATTCACACAGAGATGATAAGGTTAAAAAGTATGTGACTCAAGTATCTAAACACTTGCTTTTACTTCACATATGTTGAGAATAAAAGAACACAAGCCTATGTTAAGTTAGGTATTTTTATATTTATAAACAGAATCTTAAAATTCACAAGGACATGTTGTTAGGAGCTCTCTTTCCTAAAAGAAGGAATGTTCCACTAACTGCATTTATGGGTAAGGTATGCTCAGTTCCTGATGTGGATATTGCATAATGATGACAATACTGTAAAAGTTAGGCTCATGCTTTTGTTTTGTGGATTTTAGAATTAATGTAATGAAAAAAAACCCCTTAGTTAAGTAATTAAACTTACAGCATCCAAAACCTTGATGCCTGTATCTTGGGGCTTATAATCCTACTTAGTGATACAGAACTAGGTTTTTCTTCAGATAGCACTAAATAATTTAAAACATTCAAGCCTATACAATAATGAAATGAACAGTCTATTTTGTGACTGTAATTGCAAAAAATAGGTTTTCTAGTCTAGTACTGGTCTGGTACATGGTGCTTTTAGATGATGGTTCCCTGCAGTATGAATCCCTGCACTCTTGGAAAATTTCGTCTTGTTACAAGAGGTGATCTTTCAACCTCAATGTACTTTTTTGTGAGTACCTGACAATTCTGAGTAGGTTTCAGTTTATTCATGTGGCTATTGCTTCTCCACTGGATCCAGGACTGTGGGCTTTGGGTTTTTTTATTTAGTTATTTCATTTTTAATGTCCACTGGTGAGTTACTTGTCAAGCTTCCAGCATTTCTGTGCCCTGATATACAGGGTATATTTCCATTATTTTTCTGGAATGTGAGTTGTAGGAGCGGCTGATCTCTGTAAAGCTGACTTACAACTATACTAAGTTCCTGGAGTCTTTGTATGAAGTGTCTTGTATAGTTTTTGAAAAGTAGAGAGGTATTCTGCCTAACAAGACAATTTATACTTCTTCCAAAATGTAGCAGCTTAAGAACTAGGAGGACAAAAATTTTTTCACAACAGAAATGGGTGTCATCTCCGTGCTCTGCTAGCTTAATTTTGTTAACCTGGAAATACTGCAGCTCCTTAGGAGAGTAATTTCAAACCCAAATATTTGCAGATCGTGTATTGAAGTAAAAAAATCCATTAACTTCTCAGTAAAGAATTAATTTACTTCAAATTCCTTTTTATTACATATTATAAAAGCTTGTAAAAGTCTTATGACATAGTCCTCTTGTTTTGAGTATAAATTAACAGAGTCCATCAAGGGGAACAGAAATTTTGGGTTAGTTTCTCTCTGGAACTTCAACTCTGGGGCCAGGAAAAGTACCTAAAATACTTTCCAACAAAAGATTTGGAACACACTTGGATGTTTCTACATGGGGAAGAAAACCCAAGCAAACCTGCTTGTGAGTTTATGACAAATTTCAAAATTTCAAGGCATTGTAACGAAGAACTATAATTATGGTATGGGATCTAACCCTAGCTGGCAACTACGCACCACACTGCTGCTCATCCACTTCTCTTCACACCCTCATTCCCTCAGTTTTCATGCTGAGCATGATGCCATGTAGTCTGGAGTATCCCTTTGGGCAGTTGGAGTCAGCTGTCCTGGCTGTGTCTCCTCCTGGCCTCTTGCACACCCCTAGTCTGCTAACTGGGGTGGTGTGAGAAACAGAAGAGGCTTTGATGCTGTGTGAGCCCTGCTCAGCAGTAACAGAAACATCCCCATGTTATCAGTGCTGCTTCCAGCACAAATCCAAAACACAGTCCTCTGCCAGCTACTATCTAGAGATGTATCTCAATCCCAGCCAAAACCAATACAGTATGTTATCAGAGTTCACTCTAAAAAAACCAGTTATAAATAAGGTAAAATTGAGTACTTTGCAAAATGGAATATGGAATTAAACAGTAATTGAACTGTTGAAAAGGAATGCTGTTGATAGCTTTGCTGCTTGGACGTTTTAAAAGAAATTCAGGATCAAGTTCAGGATGCTGCCAGTTGGGTGTACTGTTTTCTACAGAGGCAAGATGGATTGCTCATTTGAAACCTACTTATCCGTAGTGAAGACTGCTAAAATATAGATGCTGAACTGTAAGACGACTGTTTTCTAATCTCAAAATATGCCGAAGTGCTTTGAATCACAAAAGAGAGAGTAACACAATGATGTATTTACTTTCTTTTGGAAGACATGTGCCAAGACATGACTTTGACATCTGTAAGAACTGTCACCATACATTCTTTGATCCAGTTTTTTCACATGTACAGTTCATGTGGAGGAAGTGTACTGGCGTGGCATGTCACTGTAGTGAATAGGTGTGTGTCTCATTTCTAAAGGAAAAAAACCCTTCAGTCTCAAAAAAATACTGAGTTTAAAAACTTATCTTTTCCATTCTTTTAAAGGTTTGTTGCCATGAGTTTTCCTAGCTAGCTGAGCATTTCATATTAAGTAGAAGTTGTACCTTCTCACGCTCTTTTCATGTAAACATCAGCTATGTTCTATAAACATAGACATTGTCTTACATTCCGTGCTGGGACAAACAAGACTGTGTGACAGTCCCCTTGGCCAATGCGGTGAGAGGTGGGAATAACCACTCTCCAATCCATGGTCACCTTGTGAGAGCTATATAATAGGAAGAATAAACAAAGGGTAGCTCTCCTGCCTGCTCTGTTGAACCCAGATCTCCTGTCTCTGAGTGTCCTTATCTAGCTAGGCCACAGTGATAAAGCTTCTTTCTTTTTCATAAGTATTTTCTCATTAAGTTTTTTTTTAACCAATAGCATCTCTTCTTCAGTTGATTACATCAGTTTATAATACTTTGCAAATCAGACAAAAAAAGCAGATATTTTCTTAAAGATTGAAAAAGTGGTTCTGCATTTGAGAGCTTATGTGATATAGTTCAGTATGATGTGGATGACAGGGAAATAGATTTGCGTCTTTGCTTACCAAGAGTCTTCTCATGCATGTCTTCTCTGTTGGCACACAATTTGAGGGGTTTCTGCCTTTTCAGAATATTGCCTTTTGATCTCTTTCCATTTGGTATTGGCTTTACGAAATTGTTGGCAGTGGTTGTAATGCATGTAAATTGTGACAGAGTTCTTTATAATTGGTCACTTTATATGAAGTCTTACAAATGCGGAAGTACTGGTGTTTTCAGTTTTCCTGTCTTACAGCAGACTCGAGGGGTATAAGTATTTGGGGAGAAATTTGAGCCAAGGGCATTAAAGCTTATCTACCCTACTTTAAAAAAATCTTAGATTTACTTTAGAAATTATTTGTTGAATGTTAGTTTGGCTTTGTCATTGAAAGGTGTAAAATTCATTGGTCTTCATGCATTTACAAGACTTGTTACATTTGCATTACTCTGCAAGGACTTATTTCCTTTTCATTTTGTGAACTAGATAGGTATGTTTTTTTATTTTTCACTTTCTCAAAATTTTTTTTCATTCATTGATTGAGGAAGAAGTGCATGTGAGGTTTGATGAGAAGAGTGTGGGTTGTTATTCATGGGATGGTAGTAGGAAAAAGAGTAATGATGGTCTTCGTCATTCCACTACATAAGGACACTGGAACTCTGCAAAAACATATTGTGTGATATCAGTTCTCCTGAAGGGTAAAAGCAACATTATAAACATGTCAGCATTTGCTGGCACTTGTTTAAAGTCACTGAAGCATTTGAGCAGTAGGCAGGAGGGTGTATCATAAGAGGGGAGAATGTAGTAGTTGTGGAATTAGGTGCAGATACAGATGCAGTAGTGTGGAATTAGGTTAGGAAACATTTGGAGGTACTTTGAAATCATATTGGTTGGTTTTGACAGATACAATTTCCATATATAATTCCTAGAGAAATAACTTATTCCTGTGGCAGCTAAAGGTTTGTTGGGGTTTTTTTGAGGGCAGGTTGTAGAAAAGCCCAGGCTCTGCCCAAAGGTGAGTGGCTATTTAATGATTTGGTGGTCTGTCAGATAGCTAATCTTTTTAATAATCTTGATAAATTTGTAAAAATTTTACAAACAAACAGCAGTGTCAGTGGCTCTCCTGTGACTAAAATAGTTTGGTTTTGCATTCTGGTAACTGGAAATACTGGAAAGCAGCTGTGTACTGTGGGTGTGGATAGCCAGTATTCCTTCTCCTTTTCGACGGTGTTCAAAAGTGGATGCCTAATACAGACTTAAGGCAGGGTTAATATATACATATAACAGATTTGTTCTCAGCCTCCTGCTGTTGAGGAACTTTCTAGGCCACTGGCAGTTTCTATGTGTTTAGAACCCACACAACAGATTTCTGTGAACACAGAAAAGAAAATTCTTCTTTTTATTGCTTGCCTGTCTGGTCTTAAAGCAGAATAACTTTAGCACCAGTTTGCATGTGCCTGGTTTATGTCACTTTCAGTCATTTCTAACAAAAAGCTGCAAACAATATTTGTGGCACTGAAGGTGATTAAATGTGTAGTGCAAAAGTGTAACTTATTTTTCTGTAATTCTGATTATCATGTGATTTCTTAAGCCTTTGAAAATTCTTTTAGCAGTTCATGCCTGTTGTCGTTTTGTGGCAATGCATCATGTAGATTTCTAAATCCAAGTGAGGGAAAGTTAATATGTTTTCTCTCTTATGTGTCAGGTTGGTTAACAATAAGTATATCAGAATATCAGCCCCTTACAGATGTCAGTTTAAACTGCTATAACTTGTTCATCTATGTCTGCACCATAAATAGTAAATTGACTGTAAAATGAGCTGAGAGTCACTGGGTTGCGTACCAGTGGCTTCTGAAAGTACTAGTGGAGCTGAACCGTTCAAGGGCTTTAGGGTCAGATGTGTCCTCCAAATGGAAAGTGTAAAAATTTTGTTATGCAAGTGTAAAAGGGGGCTGAAGTTAGCAAGAATTTATGGTTTGTGAAATGCTTCTGCTCCTTAGCTGAAGAATAATATAAAAGGTTAATTAAATAGAATAGGGGATTTTTTGTCCTACTAAATTCATATTTTCCTGGAATCCATAGTTACTATGTATGTGCAGAATACACTACAAAATGAATGGACTGTATGGATGGAACACACTAAAAAATGGATCATCAACAGCGGACCAAGAAAAGGAAAGCATTTTTGCCTAAATTCAGAATGCTTTATTCATTTTTTGTGTCTGAGATGGTTGAATTATTTTTCAAAGCTGCCTTGGCAGCTTCCAAGTTGAAGTTTTCAAATGATACTTCTGGATATCCTGTCATACCACGACTTGAGTGACTTTAACTTCTTTGGTAGTTGACTTAAGGTAAAACTGTACCTTGCTGCAACAACTAGGTGCTTTAAATTGCTTTCAGAACAAGATTTATATTAATTGTTTTTTNTATATACACACACACACATATATATGCCTCCCACACACACTCTATTGTATTTTAAATACTTAGCAGCTTAGTAATACATTAAAAATATTAAATAAACTTTTGTATTTGTACAATATGAAATGTGGCTGGGATCCTAACCTTTGTAGCATTTCTGAAGTGCAACTGTTGTTTTCGTGATACTTATAAAACTGTTTAAGCTTAGTAGGGAATTCATGCTAAGCTGCTGGGTATTTAACAGAATATTAATTAACAAACATTTTAAATATTACATAGAAAGTGAGCCATAGGTTATTTCTGCAATTACTTAGATGACTAATTGGTGACAGCTGAAACTAATAGCAAAACTTCTGGTTTTTAACCACTGCTGCAGCTGTTGTGCTTGTTCAGGTGTAGCATAAATTATATATTCTTAGTTCCATAGGTTAATCATTAAATGATTTCCCACTGACAATCTGTCCTGTTCTATATGGGTGATGCACTTTTTAATGATGGTGTATGTTAATATGTTGGCATTTCTTATCGTTAATGTAAGGTTCCAGTGAGCGAGGTGTTAAAGGACTATTAAACTGCATATAACAAACACCAGTAATAGATTAGTAACTTTTGAAAGTAATTACTATGGTCTAAGTGTGTTAGCATTCAAAATGATTAGCAGGGAGCACTGAATGTGAAGCGTGATTTAGCAGGGGATTATGTTAGTAAGTTTTCACTTCTCCTGTAACTGACAGAAAAAAGTCAGGACCATGTGATGGTAATAATATTGAAATGCTCTATGTAGATAGATCTGCTGGAAAGCTTCAAGAAAATACTGAGTGGGCTAGGAGATGGTTCACATTTTTTGATGGTGATTTTTGTATATCAAGACTATGCTTTGGCAAAATTGAGGAAAAAAAAAAGGTAGAAATAGGTTCTAGTGAAAATTTAGTTACATCACAATGCTGCACAATACAACAAAGTCCTGAAAGAGACCAAAAATTCAGCCAATATTTCATGCATACCTTGTCTTTAAGACTTTACTCTGTGTGATTCAGAAAAATATTTGGTGCTTTCTCATTTTAGGAGATTTTTTTGGGTTTTTTTGGTTTTTTTTTCTTTTAAGCTTAAATCACAGATTCTAAGGAGTTTTTTAATGCTTTCATTTGTGTACTGAAATGAAGATTTAATCTGAGAAGTATATTTTGAGACTACTTTTGCTGAACCATTTGTAGTATTCCATGCTTATTTTGAAATGCTAGCTCAACACTAATTTATTCCTAAAAAATATTAGTGTTAGCTGCTAAATTGCATTTTTATTAAAAGAAGTTAAATTAAAAATTTAATTACTCTGTTCCTAGTGAGTACAATTTTCCCCAGTGCAGTTTGTCCAAAGTGTTTATAATGAAGTCAGGCAGAGAGGTGACTCAGCTTTCCTTTCATTTGTAGTAATGGTTACATTTCTGTCAGACCTCAAATGGTCTCTGAGATTTATTTTTTATAACACAGCTTCCGCCACTGTTAGCAGTACAACTAGTGACTAATTGCTTGGATTTCGAGGACTGGGTTGTGCAGCTCTCCTAAAAACAACATTTAGTGAGACAAAATAAGTGCTGATGGCCTGTTTACATTAGTGCTGGTGCTGCTCATGATTGGGAGGGACCTTGGTGTTAAAGCAGTTATGACAAAACCTCAGATTTATCAGTCTTAAACTGAGCCTGCAGTAGGTTGTGTGAAAACCATCTGGTACCTGCAGAAGCAACCTTGGCTTGTCCCCACCAGAGTGTCTGGTCATGTGCCAGATAAGTCTTTGGTGTTGTCTGCTTTGGTGTTGTCTGTTGTCTGAAATATTTAGAGTCTTCATCTCCTGGCTTGCTGAAGTATTTTTGGTTTTTTGTTTGTTTGTGGGTTCTAAATGTTTTGTTTGATAGGTTTGTTGTTTTGTTTGTTTGTTTTGGTTTTTAAATAGGTAAAAACCAGCTTTGAAAGGGAACTGTGGAATGAGTAGAAAAAGGTGGCCATAGCAGCTCTCTGATGAAGCTGCATTAGTACATTTCTTTGTACTGGTGAAGACAAAAAGACTGTTTAAAATGAATAGCTCTTCATAGTAAGTAGAGGATTTCTCACAAATATCTATAATTTTTCCTGAGAAATTGCTTGGTTTCTCTTAAGCTTAGTTCATCTTTGGTGGGCTAGGATAGCTAATGCAAGAGTTGAATCTTGTTAGGAAAATGTGCTTTCTGACATCAGGATTCAGGAAAGATGAGGCTTTTGCCCTTGAAACTTTCTGACTCTTCAGAGTGTTGCCGACATTGTCTAGGAGATAAGGTTTACTCATTAATAAAATCCATTAGTGTTTGATTGAAGATACTTTTAGAAGGAGTAGTATGAAACTTTAGTGACAGGTGTTGCATTTATGGACAAAAATTATAATAGTTTATTACATTGAAGCTCATGATAAATTTCATTTTCTAAAAGTTAAGTATTGAGTATCTAATACTAAATAGATTTTCTTAAATAAAACAAACTGTCTATTATTTAGAACACTCAATATATTGTGTTGAAATTTGGATATTCACAGGTGCTTGGATTTTTAGAGAAAAAGGCTTTGAAATATTAAAATACAGAGTTCAACAACTGGCAGTTCCTTTAAAAAAAAAGTTTTCTATTGAATTCCTCCCCTGCTGTTTCAGGGTCTATTTCTGGTCCCTGCTTCCAGCTGGAAGAATCTTGAAGCTTTCCCTATCGCTTGCCAGTAGAAACAGGTGTGGAACGCGCTTTGATTCCAGCTCTTGGAATCCATGGCTCCCTCTGCAGTCCTCTTAAGAGAAGCTAAAGTGTTTCAGATCCTCTGCCATTCCATCTTTTCTCCTTTCCTTGGGAGTAATACAACAGACCCAAGAGCTCCGCCTTCCATTCTTATTCTACCTATTGAGGACAACTGCGTTTCCTATGTCTGCTGTGAGTCGAGAGACTCAAGGCTTAGAAAGCAGAGCCTTTTCTGAATGCTGCAGTGAGCCAGATCTGGTGAGGCTGCTGGATGTTGTAAATGCCTGGAACTTAGCGAGGACTCTGGGCTCCTGTTTTCTTTAAAAAGACACTCAAAGAGTGCTGAATGGGATAGGCCAATGACAGAATGAAGGGAAACTGAGAGACTTGTGGGGAAGAAATATACATAGGAATTGTATAAGAACTATGGGTGGTGGAGAAAAGAGTATTTTCAGCTAACTGTGGCTCTTATGTGCTGTTCCTCTCTTCAGTTCATACTCAGATAGTCACTTAATCAAAAATTAAAAATACCACATTCTTGGTCTTTCTGCAGTATAACGTCATTACTGTCATTGGGAAAATAAGACCTAACCATTTTAATTTTTAAGTATTTTTTTTAATCTTAAAATTAGTTAATAGCTGGGCCTAAGAGCAAACTTCATGAATATGTAAGCAATGCGCTTGGAATTTTACTTGCTCTTAAACTGTTTTCAGAAGGCTCTTTGTCAGATATCTCTTCTTGAATTAAGATGAACAACTCAATAAAGTGACTTGTAAATGTTGCAGAAAGATGGAAATGAATATTACTTTATGAGCTTATTCTAGAAGTTTTAGACCGTTCAATAAGCTGTGTATCACTTTCTAGCAAAAATTTTAAAACCTGGAGAATTCCAAGTGAAAAACAGACATCACTGATCATCAAATCTTTTAACATACGCATGCAAACACAAGTTAGAGTCATGGTTCTGCAAAAAGAGGAAGACAGAAATTGCTGCACTGGATCAGGCCGGTTGAATGATCTTTATATACAACTTCTTCTTTCACTTGTAAAAGTAATGTCATTGCCAGAAGCAGAAAAGCTTATACTGCTGGTGTTTCTAATCCTCTAATACACAGATAAATCTTTGTACCTATAGGTACATAAACCATAAAACCTGCAAAGACTTGTAAAACTCAGTGTTGCAGTCTGTTTGTTCAAAAACTAATTTTTTGTCTACTTAGTAGTACATTTTCTCTGTGTATCCTCTTACAAGTGTTTTTTTGAGTGGGAGTTGGGTTTTATTTATATTGTAACAGCAAAGGGGTGATGTTTCTTACAATCCTGTCACACTGCTTTTTTTTGTGTATTCCTCAGTGCTGTGTTGTCTTGCATTGAGGGACATTTGCAGGTCAGATGTTGGATTTTATTTATATGAAATCTCCCTTCTGCCTACACTGTTTTTTACTCTGAGCTCTCATGTTTTTGGAGTGCTGTGGAGGGGGTTTGAGTCTTTGTCTCTGCTCATAGACTCTGTTCTAAGAGGGTGTACTATAGATCTGCTGCAGACTTTGCAGTATTTATTTCTTCAGCATAACTTATATTTTCTAGGTGGTTGTTTTATTTTTGTTGGGGGTTTTGTTTGGGTGTTTTGACTGTGCAACCTTCTAAGGTATTTTGCTTAGACTTTTCCAGATGGAAGTGCATGTTCTTGCTGGGTTGAGAATTCAGTAGTGTTTTATGTTATGATGTTATCTCTCAATATTAAACAAAATCTGTTCTTGTGTTCATAGGATTGCTGGGAAGTTCAGGTTCAAAGAGATCTTCCAAGATCGTTAGTCTGACCTCCTGCTCAAAGCAGCATCACCTATGATGTCAGACCACATTGTGAGGGATTTTACCTAGTCAGTCCACGAAAAACTTGAAGCAAGGAGACTGCAAAGCTACTCTAGGCTGTCTGTTCCACTCCTTGACTGTCCTCATGGTGAAAATAAGTTACCTTGTATCTATTTTGGACTTCTCTAGTTTGAACATAGTCTTACTGCTTCTTGTCCTGTCACAGGGTACCCCTCTGGTGAGCCTCACTGCTTGCTGATCTCCTTGTAGGTGCTGACACTTGCTGCTGAGGTCTTCCCAAAGCCATCTCTTCTCCAGGATGAATCAGCCCAGCTTCCTCTGCCTTTACTCAAAGGACTAGTGGTCTGGCTCCTTGAGCATCTTGGTGGCTATTGTTTCCACATTCTGGGTGTACTTCTTGTATTGTGGAGGCTCAAAACAAGGTGCATTAGACCATGTCTGGAATAATAAGCACGGAGTACACATGGCAGTCAGTTCCTTCATCTACTGGCAAGGCTCTTTTTAGTAAAGCCTGGGATGCTGGTGACCTTTCATGACAAGGCACACTGCTGGCTCTCAATAAGCTTGCTTTATGCCAAAATCTTTTCCATGGAACCGCTTCCCAGCCAGTGGTCAGCCTTCATTGTTGCTAGGGCCTCTCAGGCACAAGTGTTTTGTGTTGCATTTTATTATTTGCTTTATTTATCAATGAAAGCCTACCAATTAATCTTTATTTTGTATATTGAATAGTTTGCATGTTCCTGAGTACTTTCTCACTCAGTGATGATTTTTTTTGGTGAACTTCTTGTGTCTGTGCCATTGTACTGTGTATTCTACAGTTTTTTATAATGCAGATTTTAGTAATTTCAAATACTTCTGTCTACTGTCTATAGTACAGCAAACTGATTTAACATTTCTTAAAGCAGTTTGGGTTCTCCAGGTGTTTTAAAAGAGATTGTGCCTGGACCAACAATCTTGTTCTTACCTCAGGTCCTTTGTTATTTGTCATTATTTGCCCACTTCTCTTTGAAATGAAACTTTGACAGATAAACATGCTGGAACTGGGATGTCACTGGTGTTCTTCATATAAAATTCATAATAAAGCAACAGTTTTATCAGCAGTGCTTCAGTGATTGTCTTGTTCCGGTGATGCTCTACAAGTTCTCAGATTTCTTGATTATCATCTAACAAAGTAATTTCCCATTCCTACATTTTTGTTGGGCTTGAAATCATGGTGTTTTACAGGTTTTTTTTAATGAAACCTCCTTTTCTACATATTCATTACACTGAATTTCTCTTTTACATGGGAATTTTAGTTAGTTTAGCACTATATATGCTATATGTAGTGCTTCTTTACTCCCAAAGGTTGCATTTCATCTTCCCAGCACTGGCCACAAACTGTTCCGTTGTTTACCATTCCTGTGAATTTTACTTGTTTCATACCAGCAACAGGCTAAAATACCTCCTGTGTAAGAGTAATTCTTAAACATTTACTCTCTCTTACAAAACCATGCTATTTTGCAATGTGGACACAAATCTGTAGCTATTTCACCCATAAACACACTTGGCATTTCAGCATTTTCTACAACAGAATTAAGTGGAATGGCTGTTTTTCTCTTTAGCTAGGCAGGTGTGAATCCAGCTGTCAGAGCTCTTGTGAATCAGCTGTGGACTGAAGTATAAATAGATTTGTGTGTCTGATATGGTGGTAATACATGGATAAACGTCCAAGTTATTTAATAACTGTAAATAAAAATTTTCTTGTTTTCAAACTTTGCTTTTACATGAAAATACTCTTTGGACTGGGAGACATGGGGGTACGTATTTAAAAATGTGAATCTACACATATTTGATTGACTCTGTGTCTTATGGATGTCATTAGCACCTTACAGCTCACCACTTAGTTGGTTCGTTCATGGTTTTGCTTAAGGCTGTCCCTGGGCAGTCAAATAATTTAATTTCTTGTATCCTTGTTTGATGTCAATATACAGATTTTGGGGTTTTGAATGTATTTTTGACCTGACAAAAGTATTAATGTACAAATGAATCAACTTGACTCTTGGAGGGAGGACAGGGGCACAAAGAAGTGGCTGATGGATTTTGGTTTGGTTTGGGGGGCTTTTGCCCCTTCAAAGACTGACTAAGCTGTGTTATCTTAAGTGACTGAATACTCCTTCTCTCCTCTTTCCAATTTAATGTAGTGGCACAGATTTATGTGAGAATATGATTCAGGTCTTTGTTGTGTGGCTTACTGAGTATTGCAGTGTGACCTGTTTGCTGGCTTCACATGAAGTAGAGCATTGCTAACTGTATCTGGATGTTTATATAAAATACTAATTGCATGTGCTGAATTTTTATATAAAGAGAAGAATGTTTTGCTACCTGTGCAAGAACTTCTGGCTGAATTAAGTGATTAAATGAAGAGCGCATAACTAATGAATGAGCAAATATAATGCAATTCTTCTTTCTCTCCAAAGAAATTACTGAAAATCTATGCTAAGTCTGATATCTTAAAAGCAAAACTGATATTTTAAAAGCAAACAATTAAACATAAAACTTCTTTACTGTCCTTGGAATCCTCTAACAAGAGAGCCAAAGGAAATATGGACCTCATGTTGTCATTGAAACAGCATCTATTTGAAGTTTCCTTAGGCCTCTTTTTTACTCTGCGAAGTGTGTGCAGTGAAAGTCTTTCTTCAAAGAAAAGTTATTTTTCACAAGAAGTACTCTGCTTTTGCAACAATTTCTTTCTGTGCTTAATAAGTTCCTTCTAAAATTTTAATTTTTTTCTAGAGATGTTGATAAACATTTTTTTAATTCCTGCTTTATATGTAGGGAAGAAGTGGTAGAAATAATATTTACACTGACAAGAGAAGGTCCTTAACAGAGCAGAACTTAAAACTGATGTACCTTGATTGATAGTATTCTGGTATAGCCATTAAACCATTCTTTTCCCTTGCAAGATTTTTCTGAAATTTGTTCTGAGGTAATACTGTAGCAATGGGGTTGGAGATGTATATATGTTGCTAAGAAACTACATGATCTGTTCTGGACCAGCCACTGTGATAAAGTGGCTCTTTTGAGCTGTTGCATATGAAAAGGGCCACTTTAGGTGATGTGCGTTTTGCTCCACCGATTTCTGACCTGCAATGCTTGCCTTTGCAGATGGAACATGAGGATTTTGTAATGGAGGGGCATGGCAAGACTCCACCTCCTGGTGAAGAAAACAAACAGTGAGTTATGTGTTTATTTAAAAAGGACCTTACTGTAGTAAATGGTGTGAAGCACTCTCGTTTAAACATGCTGGGAGCATTGGCTGGTTGCTTGGTGCTCACCCTTTTGGTTCCTTAAATATCCATATATATACAATAGTGGATGGTGGCTGAAAAAAAAAACAGGTTTGCTTTGCCTTAAATGTAAAAGCACAGAAATATGCATTGCAATTTCAAAACATTAATCAGAAATTGTTATAAAAGTGATACTCATTCTGGAAGCTTGGCACTGACATAGTGAGTTTGTACATGAAGTTTTTATACAGCTGCTCTTCACTTGAAATAACGTGAAATATGAAAGAACCAGGGCCTTCCTTTTAGTGTGCATATGGCAGATAGGTCCTTTGAGCCTTATTTCTTTAGAATGCATTTTAATAAAGGATCAAAAATTACAAACACAACACTGTTTTGAGGATGAACAGTGTAAGATGCTGGTACACAGACCTTTAGGGAAAGCAGCTTGATCAGAGAAGAAAATGACTGATTTCTGTTAGGAAAAGGCTTTTTTATATGATTTCAAACTGAAATCCAGTACTGATTGGACTTTTTCCCTGGGTTTTTGCTTGGATAGGAAGAACAGAGCCTTGTCCTAGAAGTACTTTAGTGATTGGTGTATTCCATATTCTCTTCATTAGTTAATGCAATGGTAATGCAATTTTGATACCGTAATTAATTTTTTTCTTTTCCTGTCATTTGGAGCAAGCAAGAAGTTGGTGTTTGAAAAATCTAGATCACAGAACTCTTTTTATCCTAAGCCTAATTGTATGTCTCCTCATGAGAATTTCCTGTTAATCTGCACTACACTTGTTGCTGGGATGTGACTTGGGGTGAAGGTCTACTTTGCCTCCTAGATAAGCTGGCAACCGTTAAGTGCACTGCATCTGTGACAGTGAGAAGCCATTTCTGAGGCAGATGAGTTGAGGTCAGCGAAGTTCTAGTGCTGAACAGACACATTCTTTCTATCATGAACATGAGCCAAACTTCTCAAAGTAGTTGTTATTTCTATCTATTCAGACCGAGCAACTTACTGTGATATCAAGAGATACAAAAGCCGTTGAAGCAGAAACTTTCAGAAAGTTCCAGGAGAAAAATCAATGCAGAAATAAAAAGTAGGAGTTAGATTTCTTCTTTCCTGAATTGTTTCTTTACATATCTAGTAGTTTAGTGAAGTACCTTATTATGGTGAGTAATATGGGGGATATTGTAGTGGATTTGTAAAAGCCTTGTGTTTGTTAGGTGTCTTATTTTAAGTGCAAGTGGAAAATAGGATTACTTTATAGTTGATCTGATTTTTAATTGGAGATTTTCAAGTGGCCTTAATTAACATTATCTCTCTTCTCAAAAACTGTGGTTATTAAAGAATATAATAGAGATTAGTGATAGGTGGTATTTTTATTTTTTAACTAATAAATTTGTGTTCAGGTGGCATCTGGAACCTTGTCATACAGGTTCTGCTGTAGGAGTATCATTCTTAACAATATTTTGATGGAAGTCCAAAGTAATTTTAGTAATTTAGCAATTTTAGTAATGGAACAAAGAATTGAAGGTAGTTGTTTTATGCAACTGGTAGCATAGTGCCAGCAAAATTCAATTGTAGGTATTGCTCTTAAATTTTAATCAATCACTTGAATCTTTTTTCTACCCACAGTATCAAATTTTCAGCTAACTAACAAAATTCTCTGCCTTGACAGAGTTTACCTCTTATCGTAAGAGAAGGAAGAAAAAATCTGAAATTTCTTCTTTGTATTGTTATTTACTTGCAGTGGGAATTAGCTGGACATCAACCTACTGGACTGGGTTTTTGAAAGAGCACAGTTAGGAACTCTGGAGCATCTGACAGAGGAGAAGCAGAGAAAGCTGTGACTGTTTAGCCCTGAGACAAGAAAACTTGGGAGAGGATATTATTATCCATATGTATAGATATCTGATGAGGAGACTAAAGAAGACTGAGCCAGGTTCTTCACAGTGGTGCCTCGTAGAGAGGCAAGAAGTCATTGTCGTTTACTAAAATACAGGAAACTCCACTCAAACACAAGGGGGAAAAATTCTTTTTTTACTGTTGAATCTGGTCAGGCCTTTGGAAGAGGTTACCGAGAAAAGTTATGCATTCATAGCACTTTAAGTGACTCAAAACTCAGCTGGGCAATCCCAATCCTGCTTCACCCTGCTCTAGTTAACCATGCTTGGAGCAAAGAGATGGGATTGATGATCTCAGAGATCCCATCCTTCTGCAGTGATTCTGTGATCTGGTGTACCCATGTCTACTGTTGTCCTCCTAGTTGGTTTGAAAAAAAATTGGAGCTTGTTAGTGAAAGGCAGATTCTAGGTATGAATGTTGAATCAGGAGTTCTCTACAGAAATAGCTTTACCACTGAAGATGCTTCCTTCCCTTTGCAGCTGTTGTTAGACTTAGTAGGATTTACTGCCTCTATAGCTATGCAGATAGCATGTTTTTTCTTTGATTGCTTCTAATTTACTTTTCAGGAAAGTTGGGCATTGTAATTTGATTGCCTTTTGTTAGGTAGCCTGACCTGAGTAGCTCTGCACTGAGATTGAGGAAGTGTTCAGAGATATGGTTTCAGCAAGGGAACGAACTTGCACCAGAGTTCTAGTCAGCCAGTGTTGACCTCCTAGGAAAGGCCTGCAAATTTCTTAGTATTTATCTACATGTCAGTGGGCTCAAAGCTTTACTGGACAATGGAGGAACAGAAATAAAGATGCTTCTGAGAGACTTTCAATGGATGCAATAGTTCTTACCTAGGCATGGTTTCATGTCAAATTTCTTTTGCTAAAGAATAGCTTCAAAATGAATACAAGGAGCCAGCATCCTTGGATGATTTCTGGCACTCTATGAAACAGATTATTTCCCCAGCTTGATTTGGGGATAAAAACTTGGCATTTTTGCCTTCTGGTATTAAACAAACACACACACCAAAAATGCAAACAAACCCAGCAATGACAAGCAGCCCTGCTGCAATGTTGTGAACCTTTTTTCTGCTGTATGGAACAGTCTTTTGGACAGATTTACCATGCTAAAGTTAACAGCATTTTAAGATTTTTAATTGAACTGTAGATGATACCTGAGAAGTATTGTCTTCTGATACCTGTCACATTTATGGGAAGGAATTGCCTGGTTAAACTATATACAAGGTTTTCAGAATTTTTCAACTGATCATTTACAACATGGACATAATTTATTTCAATTTAAGCTAATTATGAGGAAGTTATCCATTCAAAGTCCTTAATACAAGTGAGAAATGGAATGGGCACAGTCATCTCAGTCCTGTGAAAGATTTGCAGTTTATGTGCAGTGCATGTGTCACAAAGGTGTCATGGTTGTGCAGCAGTGAAGTGATTGATGCTAAAAAGTGCACTTCAGAAGAAGTGAGCCTGCTTAGACTGCTGGAGCTGATCATGGCAGTATCAGACCATGCTCCTGTTAGCTCCCAATGGAGGAAGACTTAAAATGATAAATGTTACCCACAGGAAGACTCTTGTCTGAGTAGTCTAAGCAAAAATATTTTAAAATTAGGCATTCACTTCTGAAAATTAGAGTTGAAAAAAAAATCATTTCATGATTTTTAAGACTCTGCATTTCATGTCTTCATTGATTCTGTCTTTTTTTTTTTCCTTTCAAACCATGAACCAATGGTTTCATACACTCAGCTAACCTACAGCTTAGCATACTGCTGTTTTGCAAGCATTTTCTTAATATGTGTAAAGAAATGGAAGCCAGATGACTTCTGGGGGGAAGAAAAATGAGGTCACACAAAAAAAGTCAACTTTGGAAGTGAAGATCCCATTTATTATCACAATGTGTTCAGTCTACACCACTGCTCCATATTGAGAGAGGAAAATATTTTGGACAGTGTACATTCTAAGTGTGAATTCTTTGGAACTTCTTTTCTGAGGGTTTTATGGCGCTCTCTTCCAGATGTCTTGTGATGAGAACATGGTAGTTTGTTTGAGCTCGAGCCACCTCCCAAGATCTGCATTTGTCCTGTGTAGGAAGTGCACAGAGCCTGCTTCTGAATTTGCAGTCTCATCTGATCAAGAGACTATTTCACACTTGTTTTTGCAAAACCAGAGAAAATATATTTTCCATTCCAGATTGCTTGATTTGTAAACATGATATGCAAAATACGCATAGTGTCACGTATCCTTTATATTTTGATTGTTCTCTCTAGTTATTCCAGTTAGTAATAATTCTGATTGCTAGTGGAATGGAGGATATCCTGATTTGCTGCTGTCTTACAGAGCTTACTATACTTTGAAGGGGAGAGTATTTGCATACTAATCAAATTCCTAAAATCCCAAAGCCTCCGTATTTCAGACACCACCACCCACTCCTCCCACCTACTCCTGTCCTTTAGTCCCTTTCCAGGAATTCCAGGAAAAACTATGTGCTGGACACTCTACTGACATCTGGAGTTCCTTGTCCAAGAAGTTGAGGGGGTTTGTCTGTTTGATTAGTGGCTTTTCTTTTCTCTCTCTCCCAAAGTTGCCTTTTCAGTCTCTCCAAAAGGAGCTGCCCAAGGTAACAGCCCTCCAGTGTATCATTTATATGAATGGCTGAACATTGCTCTCTTTTCAGTATTTCATTGCTATTTAGATGCCAACTCTTGGATGACACCTACCATGGAAGTCAGATAACAGATTTTAAGAATAGCAAGCAAAATAATCTAAGGTGTAGTGGTAGACTTGGCAGTGCTGGATTGATGGTTGGACTTCATAGTCTTGAAGGTCTTTTCCAAGCTAATATGATAAAGGCTTTTTAATAATTTTGAGTCCTGTCTAAATTAGCATTTTGTCTATATTCTTAATGTAAAAATATAGTTTAGATGAATTTCTGTGATACCTAAACCAAGGTAGTGCCACTAATTTTGATTTGCTAAGGATTTAGTTTCTGGACTGCTAGCACAAGTCAGTGACATCATAAATGTGTGTGAATTACAGTCCTAAAACTTTCCCCCCCTTTTTGCATCAAATTTAAGATACTCACTACTTTTTTTCTCTGCTTCATTCTCTCAAAAAAAACCCACAATTCATTATTTTTGGGGGGGGTTTTTTGTGTGTATGTCCACAATGGTTGAATGGTTGAATTTTCCTTTCAAGGGGAGATGAAGGAGTGCAAGGGAAATAAAATACTACTGCTTTTATGTTTGTTATGTCATTTTGTTTGTGTGGAAAACAGAAATTTTCATGACTATGCTGTGGCTTAAATATACTAGAGGTTAAAGCAGGGAAAGGTAAATGGCCTTGTTCTAAGATGCACATACTAGCCTTGATGAAGTGACTGTTATTAGTTGAAGAAAGGGAGGGAAGAAAAAAAAGCAAGCTCTTTATTTCGGTGTAGAAGATATGACTTACTTTGTATGTGGTAAACGTGGTATGAATTAAAAACTTGTTTACAGAGATATTTTGGAGGTCTTAAGCTGCATTACTTCTCTGGCATGCTGTGATCTGGAGAGATGGTATGATTTCTTTTACTCCTACTTTAAGAGACTGAAATTGCTGGACTCTGTCCTAAGTCAAAGTTGTTCATATTTGAGAGTCATACTGGTTTTTTAGGTTACTGTGTGCATTTGAATATTTATTGCAGCTACAGCTTGTAAAATTTTCTGCCTGGATAGCTAGCTGTTCCTTTCCTGATATTTCAAACTGAAGGACTTTACATGAAGGCAAATTACTCAGGGAAGATGTTTAAGTCAATTGGAAAGATCAGTTTACAGATTTTTGCAGTAATAAATAGTGTTTTATTAAAAAAAATAGTCAAATTAGGGAAATCCTCTCTTACAGTAGTCCTCTCAAAATACATTCTTTTCATATTCTCCTTTTGGTGTTTTGTTTTGTTTGGGGCTGTTTTGCTTTTGTTTTCATTATTATTTAACTTAGCATATAATGGTTCCTTTAATGAGAATAAAAGAAAATGGGTTGGTGCCAGCTTCAGTCAAGATGCCAGAAATTCCTTTGCTCAAGAGGTTTCTGGCCCAGTGATCGAACTCCCCATGCTAAAAGTAAAGTTAGAAAATATTGTAGAGAGATAGTGGGCTATCACTCCAAAAATAAATTTAAAAAACCAACAAAACAATAAAAACCACTTAGTGCAGTATAGCTTCCTTTTAGGTGGGGGAAAAAAATTAAACTAGAATAGGACTTTCAGTCCAATCATCTTCCTTGTCTTTTCTGAGATACTGTAAAAATATTTGTAATAATTCTGCTTTTTGTGGAGTTCAGGAGCATGTGTAAAGTCACCATATAAAGAAGGGATCCTGTTGTGGTAAAGTGTTTGTAGACATGAAAGAAGTTTTTTCTTAAATATTGTAATCTGGTCAGATGAAAAAGCTTGCTTCTATTTTAAAATATTTAAAGCTCCAAGGCTTAAAGATAGTGAAGGAAGGCTTTAATGAATGAAATTATTATTCCATTTGAAATTGTAGTTACAGCTGTGATTGATAGAAAGTCATTTGGATCAGTCATGTAACTGGCATGGTAATTTGTATGCTATAAATAACAATTAGAAAGCTGCATTTCCTGTATATATGGGAAGAGATGAAATACTATACAAGTTCCCTGAACTACTCCTTATTTGAAAGATGCATGGAAGTATTTGAGGCCAGGTTGGATTGGACTTTGAGCAATCTGGTCTGGTGGAAGGGGAAGACCCGATGATCTTTTAAGGGCCTTTCCAAACAAAACCATTCTATGATTCTCTTTTCACTCTCATTCATATAATTGCATTAAACAGATAACTCTCTCACATTTCATTGATATTTTGGCAATTTATAGGATTTTAGGAATTGAAGATCTGTTAGGATAGAACTACAGCCTTCAAAATCAAGATGCTTCTGGGTTGATAATGAACAGGTTAAAGAAATTTTAAGAATATTTACTTACATTAGTTTCGTTGCATGTTATGTTACTGGAAAGTACTACTTTAATGTCCAAGGATATGGATATAAAGTCAACATTTAGATGTGAACTTCATTGGTGGGAGATGATGTTTGAGGTCAATTCTTCCAGTTCCTAGAGTAGTTAAGCAATGGCTTTTTCATCTTTCCCAAGTTTGAAGTCTCTTGTCCAGTTCTGGTCAAGTGAGGCAGAGAAGTAAGAAACTATAATATAATTACCCATATATTAAACTTCTGTAGCTTCCTAGAGAAGAGATCAAAGTTGATTTCTCCAATAGAAGGGTTTCGGGGCGAGACAAGTAATTGTCTGTTCTGGTTATGTCTTTTAACAGCTAATCATGTATGTGTTTTGGGATTAGCTGCAGTATATGCTAGTTTTTGCCCAGGTACTGAAAGAGGGGAAAATTCTTTATGGGGTGAACTCTGCACAGAGCTCAAGATACCGTTAGAACCTTGGCATCAAAGGAGAACTGGCTGTGTAGGAATGTGATCAGTGTGGAAAGTAGATGTTCAGTGATGTGTGACAGAGATTTGTAGGGAATAAGCCTTCAGTTCTGTTGTTCACCCAACAACTTTGTTAAAAGACAGATTGAAAGCTCTCTCCAGTCTGGAAAGTGCATTTGGGGAATTGACGAAGTGGAGGCTTATTGGTAGATTATTTATAGGCTGAACAGTGAAAGAAAGTATTACTGCAGATTGAGGAAAAATTAGGTGGAAAAATGAGTGTTGGCAAAATTTGGTGAATTGGTTTTCCTTCTGACTCATTATCTTTTCCTGAGCACTTCATTAATGTATAGAGTCAGAACTTGGCTTGGGCTTGAAGTCATGTGTCATTCTTAAGTTTTCAGGACTTGTATTCTTTCTTTTTTCCCTGGCAAAAAATGAATGAGGTCTGACCTTAGTATGATTCTGAAGCAGTGTTGCAATATAAGTTTGGAATAATAATAATAATTCCTAAAATGTGTTGAAGGTGCCTTTATGTAAGAGATGCAAAAGCTGCTGTAACCTTTCCAGAAACCAAGCAAGTTTTTCCTTTGCTGGACGCTTTTACTTATGGTATCTTTCTGTGAAGAAACAACTTGTATTATACTTTTGATTACTGTCATTAAAACCACTGCCAGCTCTGTTTTCACAATTCTGCAGCATAAAATATCTGTATCCAGTAAGTGTGGAAGTGGAGGATCCCCCCCAAAAAAACAAGTTTTCCTCAGAGTGAGTGTTTTGCCCTTGAAAAATGTTTGAACACCTGGAAGTTTTGCACTCCTGCAGAAAGAAAGGTCATCACTCTTGCACAGTGGCTTAGGTGAAATGGCTGTGAAGACTTAAAAAAAAAGTCTGTTGGTGCAGCCAGAATTAGCTATCATCTTCAATTTTCAGAAGTGTTGGGCTTCAGCATCTCTGTCTATTCAGAGAAAATAATTACAAGTGATCTGAACCATCCATTACCCAGGACTGAGACTGTTTTTAATTTTTCCCTTGAAATAAACCATATGGCAATTTTAAGAGTAACCAACAAATAGTTAAGACTTTTAATTCTGTTCCTTAATTTGTGGAGTTCTCTCCTTGCCTTTTATTATTAGAAACTGAAACTATGAAACATAGTCCCTGCTCTGAGTTACGCTTTTAGTCTGATCTCAGGAAAGACAGGCACTTTTCTGATCCCTTTTAACTTGAAGAATTATGCTTGGTGGGATTGTAATCCTGGTCAGTTGGACTGCTGAGGACTGGTTGGTGAACTGGTGAATAATCTGTCTCCAATTATCTTGCATCTCTTAGTGCACCCCACTTCTTGAGTTGGGAGGAAATACAGCTAATGAGCTGGGTAAGAGGGCATGTAGGCTTCAGTTCACTTTGGCAATACAATCTGCATTTTTTTTCCTCTAATATTTCAGGAGACAAATTCTTTACCAGCAGGAGAAAGGAGAGCTGGTGACAAGGCATTTATGCTATGAGAAACTTGTTAATATTTGAGGTTTCTGCTGAGGAGCTGTGTTAGTAGGAGATTAACTGACTTTTCCACTGTCATAATATCAGCTGTGAAGAACTTTCTGGGGGAAAAAATAAGTCTTACGTTTATTGCCATGGGTGTATAGGCAGTATAGAAAGCCCAGTGGGTGGGAGCCAGTGTTGGGACGATGAGGGTGCAGCCTTCAAAGTAAGATATGACATCACACAGTAGGACTTTGGGGCCAAACAAAATGCCAGCTCATGAAAGAGGGAGTTTTGCATAGGGACTGGGATGAATTCAGATCCTTTTAAATCTGAGTAAAGATCTATAGGTCAGACAGACTTGGTCTCCTTTTTAGATGACAGCTGGAGGGGGTGGATACCTCAGTTCCAGTGGACAGTGGAGCATGTCTGCGTACAAATATTGAAACCTAATTGCTTGATTCTTGTTGATAGGTCATCAAAAATAATAATCTCTTACTAGAACCACAATACAGCTTAATATGAATTTAAAAACCCATTTCTCTCCTGTCTCAGTTGAGATACTAATACAGGGAATCCACGGTTGTAAACATCTCTCAGTGTGCGTGTATATGTCTGCTCACACTGGATACTGTCCTCATAGGAGCACTGTGAAACTTCATTAAAGATTTTAAAGTGCTTTATGATCCTCAGATAGAAGGAGCTTAGAAATGAAGTGTTTGTTATCAGATAAGTTAGTAGCACATAATAAAGCTATAACCTATTAACACTGGCTATTGACAGCCTATTGGCAGCAGAATAATTAATGTTTCGGTTTTTGAAATGCAATTGCCCTCTCAAAAGGAATGTGGATATGCTATGTATTTTTATGCTCTACTCCATTGTTTTCTGAACTACTGTGCTGCATTACAAACAAAACTCAACATACCTCCCGGACCCCAAAAACTTCGCGTTAGCCATCTTAATCAATATGCTAACAAAAATAGGTAAAGAATTAATACCTTTCAAAATGACAGTTTTGTGGAAAATTTTCAATTAAAGCTACAGTTATTTAAGAATTACCCATATTGGCCTCCCTAAATATTTTTCGTTCACTGATAATTTACTTACTTTCTGATTAAATAAGCTTTGTCAATAGAACATTGGTAAGGTGAAATTTTATAGTAGTTATTTCCACTTGGATACGTAGCAACTCAAGTGAGCGCTCTGAAAGTCATCACAGTATTATCAACTCCTTGAAGTAAAGGCTGCCAGGATTTCAGAATGGAGAGTTGGCAAACCATAGTAAAGTTAAGAGGATTTATAGGTCTCAGTAAAACGATTTGGCTTTTGGGAGGGAATAAAATTGTCTGTGACTTAATGCATACTGTCATACTCAGTGTGAACATGCATAGAACATGTAGCTGCAGTACTTAAAGTATTTTTTTCAGGAGGGGGTAGCTTTTTCATAGATATGCATATACATTTGCTTTTAGGAAACTGTGTGAATTGGATGCCTAGCAGTTAGTTTGGATTTTCTCATTAGGGATTTAGAGCAGTTATGGTGTTCTCTTTTGGTCTTGCCACAAATAAGATGTTCTCTCAGTTTTCACATTTCCTGAATTGCTGTGTTTGGATTAAACCAGCCACAGAACACGCCAATCTGCTACCTTCAGCTGGGCAATTCTCTGCTCTGGTTTAAAAAGAGTCACCTGAGCAGATACATCCAGCTGCTTCTATTTCATTAAGTCCCTAAAAATGCAACTCAGATTCGATATTACCAGTTTCTTGAGCTTATAGAGACAGATGGTTACAGTGCAGGCTGCAGTCCTGTTGAAGAAATCCCATCAGTGGCAGAATCCTTGTTTGAGTTTGAGTTTCTGTACCTTAGCATGAGGATGGAAGCAAAACATGTCAGAAACAGAGCCACACTAGCCTTTTATGGCCTCCTGATCTCCTGATGAGGCCAGTGGCTTATGTTATGTAGGCAATGTATGATAATACATACTAAGGATTTTTATTTTCATTCATAAAATATGCTGCTTCTGCCCCCCTCAGATTAATTCCTTTGAAGTCCCCTCCCATGGATCTCCAAGTTAGTTTCATTCCATGGTGTTGTCATGAATGAGTGATTTAGATGCTTAAAGAATTTCTGTTAAAGGTGTTGGCACCATGTCTGTGACAGAGTTCAAGATGCATTTGGATATTGCTCTCAAGCACATGGTGTGATCCTTGGGGTGGTTTATGCAGGGCCTTTGTGTTGGACTTTGGTGATCTCTTCCAATTCAGAATATTGTGTGGTTCTGTAATTATTGGCAAAAGCAGGTTTTCATATAAATTTGTGAAGCCATAACTTACCAGAGTTTGATGGGAAGGTTCCCTCTGTTGCTTACTACCTGGACGAAGCATAGCTGAGAAAATCAGATTATAATCAATTTGAAGAGATTTGTGCAGAGACTGAGAATACCAAAAAAAAAAAAAACCCCAACCCCCCCCCCCCCCCAAAAAACAAAAAAAAACTGCGAAGGGGAAGGGAGACTATCCCGTTGAATCACGAGGTCCAGAATGAACCCTCTTGCCAGAGTTAGCCTCGCACTTGATCAGTGGTTTTATGTCTAAAGAATTTAGCAGTACTTACTCTTGGGATAATTTTACATGGAATGATTAAGTAGAAGTTAGTATAAGCACAGCAGCAGTGTAACTGTAGATCTGAAATGGCACTATTCATACTAGCTGTAGCGTATTTAAAGCAATTTGCACACACCCAGATACAAAGTGTGTACAAAGGTGTACGTGTTAAAAATTTTTCTCCTGTTCAGGTGCATTTTGGGTTTTTTAGTTTCTACATTGTTACAATGTATAACTGTACAGAATTTAAAACTTACATATTTTGAGGGTTTGATCCAGAGGGCGCTCCCGAGAGCTTCCCGAGCGAGCTGTCAGTTCCCTCACCAGGCATGGTTCCATTACACTGTCAGCTCCAGCATTTCCTACCTCTGCTGGGCTGACTCAGGAGCGAGTCTCCTTACAGCAGCACCATACCTGCATCACCATATCCTGTTGCTGAACTGTTTTCTTTACTGTTTCTGCACATTCAGGGTACCATCTGGAAACACCCTGCAGATTTTTTTTTTAATATTACAAGAGACTATGATTCTCTGCTTCGACCTCTGTTAGAGCGGTTATCTATGGAAATTTTTGGGAAGGCGCTGCGGAGTGTCTGCCTAATAGCTGAGTTGCAGCCTGAGACTTAAAGCAGGCAAGGCAGCAGGAGAGATCGAGTTTGCCCTGCTGTCCTGAGGTCCTCCCGTGTCTGGACCTTGATCTCGGGTTTATGGGTGCGTGTGGTGTGGGCAGTCTGGTTACAGCCTGGATTAACTTTGGTCTGAGCACGAACCTTTTGTCCTTGAGTCAGGAGGGCGCTGTGGTTAAAATGGGGGTTCCTTTCCAAGCGAGCGCTAGGGTCCGTGTTCTGGTGCACCGCAGAACAGGGCGTGTGGCTGGAGCGACTTAACATTCACCATTATGCGCTCTTCGGCTCTGCAGCCCTAATGTGGAATTAGCATAACTGGCAGCTGGCTTTTTAAAGAGAGAAGCCAGTTTTAAAGAGAGAAGCTGCACCTGGGCTGCCCTCCGTATTCTCAGAACTGCCCCACTGAACCTTCCCTGTGCCTCGCCTCTGCCCGACGAGGGCAGGGAGCAGAATCCCGGCGGGGTGCGCTGCTCGGCGAGGGAGGCCGTCCCGGTGTTGGACAGGGCGCTCTCTCTTTAAGGCGGGGGAGGGCGGGGCCGAGGCGGTGAGTGACAGCCTGCCCGGGATCATGTGATCCGCCCGTATTTGAAGGTCGCAAAAAAGCTGCTTCCTTCAGAGAGCAAAAGGGAGCGAGAGGGAGGGAGCGAGACGAGAGAGCGAGGGAGTGCAGCCAAAATGGCCGACGGACCGTCTGCTGGGTTCTGAACGTTTGAAATAAAAAAAGGGAGAAAAAAATTAACAAAAAAGGAAAAAAACTAAACAAAAAAGCAAAAAAAAAACCAACCCACAAAACCATTTTTCGATTTTTTTTTTCCATTTCTACCTTGTATGCCTCAACTCGCTGGATTTAAGCACTGCTGCACTTTATGAGGTTAGTGGTACGTTTATGCTTTATTGTTTTTACCTATCAGTTCATCTTTTTAAGAGCCTGGGCTGACCGTTTTCATCCGGGGTTTTGCAGAAGTGTTTTTTCTAGCACTAAGACTTTGTTCAGATGTTGTTTGCTTGTACGTGTACAGGACTTTTAGTGGATTTTTGGGGTTTTTTAGGAGGAGCTCTCCGTACGAGTGGATTTGGAAGATATTTGTAATTTAAAACACCTAGGCAAATTAGAGAAGATCGTTTGTATTTTCTGAGCTGCTGAAGCAGAAGATAGTGCTGAAAATCTTGTTTTATTTAAATAGAGGCTTTTTAAAGAGAAATTTATTCCCCGCGGTATCTAGAGCTCTTAAATTTGCTGCAAAAATTTGCATGTATGAAGCCGGGCTCGGATTCTTCTTGCTGCTGGGTCGGAGCGGAGCCGGCTGGGGCCGTGCTTTCCGCAGGAGCAGAGACGGAGCCTCCCCGCCAAGCCCCGGGGAGCAGCGCGGGGGCCTGAGCTCCGGCCGGGCTCGGCCGCGGCTGGCGGCCCATCCGGCGTGCGCCAGGTATTCAGGAATGTGCGGGATGCTGGCCACTGTCGAGGTTCTGTGTTCTACGGAAAGTAAGCGTTCATCACCACCTTAGTAAATGTAGGCAAGGGCTGCGTTTTGTCGTTTCCCCCAACCCCCCCACCCTTCTGTGTTGCTAAAAATTTAAATCCGAGTTATTTTTGCGACTCCCTCCAGAAACAAGCAGAAAATTAAAGGGAAATAGCTGGAGCTTGCTTTCTGAGAACAGGCCCCTCCTCCTGCATTGTAAGAGTGTGATGTAATGCTCATTTCTGTGTGGTTAAATGAAAAAATTTCTGTGGTGGTATACATTATTCTTGACCCCTTCCTCACAGGCATTGCGTTGTGATATTTTTTGTAGCTGAACGTGTAAGCACCAGATAATTCTGCAAATAATTATGTGAATGGTCACTCCACATTGCAGTTTATTAGTGCAGTGATTGTGGTTAGCAGGTCAACTTTGTAAACGTACAAGATGGCTCGTATTTTATATTTCTTTGTGGCCTTATGTGCATACTGCTAAACACAAATGAAGGAGACAGATTTCAATAAGCTTATTGAAAATGTATCTGGTTGTTGTTATTATAGTCCTATACTTATTGAGACCTTTTTTTCAGCACTGGCTAGCAAATATTTGAAATAATTCTGCAGTATGTTAAGTTTCTCATGGAAATTAGGAGGTGGTGTCTTCTGAGGTTTTTGTTTCATTTTAAATTAGAGGAAGCCAGTTAGAGAGAATTCTGCTCAAATTTTGAGTGGTTTTTTTTTCCAGTAATTTTGGTCATTAAGCATTTAGCAGTAATGGATAACTCAGTTAATACATGCAGTAACACATGCCCCTTGTTTATGGTTAATGAACTTACTAGATTCCACCCTCATGTTATTGGCAGGTATGTGAGGAAATGCTACAAAAATGTTGTCTTTACCCTGATGGCTTTTGTTATTCAAAACCTTGGGCTTAGTGGAGATCTGGATGTAGCCAGAATATGTTGAATATACCTGTTGATTGACAAACAATAATCAAACATTAGAACTGTTTTCAAATGCAGTCTGAAGTAGGAGTATTCTCAGATTTGGTGCTCACTGAACAGAAACATCAATTACTGTAGTTTATGTGGTAGTTTCTGTAGAATGGCATTGCTGAACTGAGGAAGTAAAGAAAACCCAAATTGTGTCCTGAGCTGGCAGTATTGTAGGATGTAGTCTTCCCAGAATATGCACTTCAGAACAGTACTTGCCTTTTCTGTGTGTTTTTTTGTCTTCATGCCTTACTGCCTAGGTTACGCACTTCCAGAATGTGTAAATGTTTGTACATATAGCTTGATGGTTAAGGTGGTGGGTGGTTCCCAATAACTGCAACTGCTCCTAGCTACAGAAGCTGTTGTGGGTCAGACAAAAGGCAGCTATTGAGAATAATTGAAATCATTCCAATAAGGAGTCTGTCAAACATGTGAGCAGCTTTGTGATACTGTAACTGTGAAGAGGGAAGACCAATTAAAATAATTTCTCCTATGTCAATATGCTTTTGATTCCTCAGATCTTAATGCAGAGTGTGTTGAGGACTCTGAGTGTGTGCAGTCTCTGCAGCCATAGGATTTTAAGTGCAAATCTGGGCAATTCTCAACACTGTTTGTATTCAGTGTGTTCCTGCAGTACAGTGGGAACAAAACAATTTTGGGAGACCTGACTTGAGTTGCAGTTTCTGTATCAGTTTGAAGCTTACAGAGGCATAACGGTAGGGGAAACTTTTTTGCTTCGTTCAGTTTGCAGTGATGATGAGTTCAGAAGCTTTAGTAAATTTTTGTTTGTATTTGCATGTCAGTTATTGGTATCTGCAGGAATCAGTCCCTTTCCAAAGCAGACGGTTTTAGTAGGTTGAAAGCTACAGTGAAGTCTGTAGTCAACAGAACCCCTGGAGATTTTTGCTCTGCATCTAAGAGATTCTTGAAAAATAATTGACAAGAAAAGCACTGAGCTTCAATATACAGGAGTCTGCAATTCTAATGGGAAAAATTCAGGGAAAATGAGTGAGTGAAAGATCAGTATGCTTAGTTTCAGTTCCTTTCTTTTATACTCTTTCTCTCCTACTGAGAAGAAAGAAAAAGAAACTTTGTAAGATCATGGAGTATTTGCCGGCTGATTTAGCTAAACTTCACCTTTTAAAGATTTTTGTTTCTTACTTATTAATAAGTGGCTTAGTAGAGGAGAGAGTGTCTCAATCTATGAGGAAAAAAATATCCACAGAAATAAAGTATTTCTGGAAGAGAGTTTTTATCCACAGCTTTCCTAGTAACCCTTTAGAAAGTTGTCGCATCTTGAAGCAGAGTTCTTTGATTCTGGTCATTATGGATCTACATTTCTTCTGGACCATAGTGGAAGGTGATAAGTTATAGTTTATTTTGAACAGTATGTCTTGGAAGCTGCACCATTGGTACTCTATTCGACTGGTTCATAACTGAAAAGTTTCCGTGGTTTTTTTTCTCTAATTGATGAAAAAATCATCTACTGCCTTCCTAACCACTGTTTCATCTTGTTCAGTATTGGTTTCCTGTTTAAACAGTTCAAGAATTGAGGCAAGAAAATAAGATACATAGGATGTTTACCTCCAAGGACCTGTATTTCATATCCTATCAAGGGAATCAGGTGTGAATATCAGGATTCCAGTGTTGTTATGTTAGATTTCAACTAGCAAAACTTCAAATACTGGGCTAGCATTATTGCTCCAGAATTAATTTGTTAAACAGATGTAAAATTCAGGTTAGGTTAATACAAAGATGAATTTCTTCTGAAATCTTTAGTTGCTAATGTGATGCTAGCATTATCAGTCTTACATGGTATAATTACATGTGCCATATTTCAAATATTGGTCAAACAAGTTGCTTAAAGTTGGGTATCAAGAGAACAGTTTTTGGCCATTTCAACATTGAAGGCAAATGTGGAGTTATCATGGAGATAAATACTATATATTGAGAATATTTCTATTTTGTTGTTGTGCTGGTGCAATAATTGTTCTTCAGAACACAGGAGCAACAGTGTCTTTCTGTATTTGTGGTGCTTTTCCGTATTTGTGGTGAATTCCAACTGAATTGGAATGAGCTGTATATTTAGCACTTGCCACTGCTTAAGTTCTCCTTTACACATAGGCTTCCTACTAAAAAACACAACAGGGTTTTTTTGAGTTTTTTGTTTGGTTGGGATTTTGTTTTGGTGGGTTTGGGTGTTTTTTCTTGCTGAGACAGAACACAGATTCTGGGAGCAGCATGAAAATACCTAAACCTTGATTTTTTTTTTTTCCTTTTGTGCCATCAACACACTTCTGAAGGGAATTGCTAAGGTTAATGAATATTGTGATTTTAAAGGGTATTTTCCTGTCTGTATACGGTATGCTGGCATTACAGATTAGGAATGACATGCCGTGCTGTTACTACAATTGTATATTTTTTAATAATTTCTAAAAAATTATGTCTTAAGAACTGGTTGATGTGATATTTGGGTGTTATAGATGGGTAAATTGAAAGACTTCCTTCAGAATATTGGGCTTTTAATTAGCCTGTTTAATCGTGGGAAAACAACACAAGATACAATCATTGGAGTTTTTTCAGATAGCTAAGAGAAGGTAGATTAATAAAACAGATGAACTTTAAAGGCAGAACAAACCAAAATGAGTTAAACATCATGGAAAAATGTGTGCTTATACAGCTGGAGATGAGCTAATGAGGGCAGTTTTGTTAAAAACCACAGTTAGCAAGAATAAAAGTTGACTACTGCTCCTTACAGTGCTACAGTTTGTGTCTGAACTCAGTTAAATGCGTGTTTGTATATGTTAGGCAGAGAAAATCATCTAAAAGTACCGTGACACTGATAGGTGGAAAAATGCTTAGAAGTGTTTAATGTTTATATTAATATAAACGTGTTAAATTGAGACTTTTAGAAGTGAAATGTGACCTTGGAATTTACTGCAACAAAACCTAAACAAGGCATCAAGATACAAATGTGTTTGATTTCATGCCAGCAGGGGAGTCCTTCTCTTAGGATGAGATGTGTGAGGCCAGATTTTAACAGTGGGGAAATCAGCAAATTTTGAGGTAGCTCCAATAAGAGCAGCAAGAAATATTACAGGGAGGTGGTCAGCTTTTAATGTTTATTTTTATAGATATATTTTCTGCAAACAAATAAGTAGTTGTCTAATTTGTGTCAGAAGAGCATCATTTTGGCATAAAACTCCTTCATAGTAGTTGTGCTTTGAACAGCATAGTTACTTCAGCAACTAAAAAGCAGAATACCATGAATTTTTTTAAATCAAGGTGACCGTTCTTTTTTAGTTCCTTAAAAGTACATGAAAGCCCACTGTGCATGCCAAAATTATAAGGGAATCATGCTCATCTTTCCCAGTATGCTTAGCAGATGTAGGGTCAAGGCTTCCTAAAGTACAGGTCTGAGTATAGCAGCTGAACCAATTTGAAGTAAAGCAGAATATTGCCTTAATTTCTGAATCAGAGTAGAAGTGTTTCTTTAAAAAATAAAGCAATGGGAAAATCACTTCTGGTATGCTCCGTGAGCTTTCCCCCCCCTTTTAAGCACAGCATTTGCTGAATAACATAATCACAAATTTGCTGTCCACTTGTAATCTCAGTGGCTGTTGGGCACAGCCTCCATGTACATAGGCAAATGGCAAAACTTAAACTGCAGGGACACGGCTAGAATTGGGAGTTTTAAAACAGCTTTTGTAGATTCTGAGTTTTTTGAGCTAGTTAACTTAAATAAAAATCGGAAAGATTAAATATGTAATCTGTTAATGCCACTTAACCATTAATTAAAGTTGAGCTTAATTTCCCATTTTACATGTGCTGTGTGGCAAATACACATAAATGTGTTGTCATTGTGGTTCATTGTATGTTTGTGAACTTGACAGTGTCTGAACTATTCAGTTTTCAGGGATGCAGTGTCCTGTGTCACTTAAACCTTCCTTAAAATAAGTCTTGAGTATTTCTTCCACCTTTTTCTCTCTGGTTTGAATTTTAGTGTTGGTAGTAGAAGACATTGCAGCTTAATATTGGAGTGCTAATGTAGCAGCATTCATGCTCTTGTTGGAGCTTCTGTATCAGCATTTATATTTTTATTGTATATAATTTTGCTTAAGCAACCATACCAGATTCAGGGTATGATTTAAAACACATGGTTCTAATTTTGTGTTGGTACTCTAGAAATATTTAACTATAAAACAGCCTTCTTTGGCGAGAGGTTGGCTACTACTGAGAATTTTGTCAAGTAAAGTGAAATTGATATATTCTGATACATCACTTTGCCTGCTAAATATACAACGTGTTTGTGCCCAGCCTTTTGCTGAACAATTCATAGGGAGGATGATTTTGTCACAACATGTAAGTGAATTTTGGTATTATTATGCTTTGAAATTCTAATCTGGTAGCTCTTGCTGGATTTTTTTTCCAGGCTCTTCTGCCTCTTGCTTGGAGAGAGTTTGAGGACAATAAAAGCAAAAATGGCTACCTTCCATATGCAGGGGAAGAGAGGGCAGAAGGTACCAAAACTTACACACATGTTTTTTTCCTAGCTTATTCCTATGTGTGCTGAAAACCAGTAGTCCTGTGAAACAGAAAATAGTAGATTGTTTCATTCTCATATGAATTTTTAAAAATGAATTCTTCCATATCCTAGTTAAGACTGGGATATATAAAAATAAACCTTTCCTACTTTGTTAGATTTTACTTGAGTATTATTAGCGTTATTACCCCACTGTTTTAGTCAAGGGATCTTCTATGATAAGTATTAGAAAAAATGCAAAATAGTACACTTAAAACTGGTTAAGTGTTCACTGTAAGTGAAAAAAGCTGGTTAAAAATATAAAAATATAGCACATTGAAATAGAAGATGTCCTGTTGAGGATATGTCATTTTATATCTAGCTCTGTTGTTCTTTGTGGATGTCAGTACAAGTTCATGTGCACTGGTTAGAATATAAGTGTGGGCTTGGTTCAAGTTGCCTCTAAAAATGCTTGGTTAACCTGAAGTAAAACCCCAAAAGCTTTTTTCAGCCTAGTATAAAAAAAGGGTAGCAGCTGCTGCTACAGAGGTTGGTTGTAGCAGTATTAATGGGAAGTTTAAATTAAATAGCCTTGTGTTACAGAGTCAAGTTTTCTGTTCCTTTGGAAGTAATGTTCACGTTATCTGCTAGATATGTATCAGCCAGACCAAGCAATGCTGAGAGAAAGAGTACAAGGCATTAGAGTTATTTTTCTTTGATTTTATCTTTGCCTGTGTCCTGTAATTCTATTCAGAGCACATCTAGATCACCTTGGCAAGAGCACTTGCTAACCAGTAGGCTGGCCTTGCTGTAGCATTCGTGACTGCTTTGTCTGATGGAAACACACTGATGGTGATGTGGTGTGGGAAACTATATCAAAATCTCAGCTGGGCGGAGAATAAATCTTCCTAGTAAGTTTGGCTACATGTATTTGTTCAATAAGGTATTTCTCCTAGCTTTCCTTAATAAACAAATATATTTTGAAAGCCTCTGAATTACAGTAGGAAGGCTTAGTAAGTGACCTGGGATGGAAGATTCCTAAGCCTTACATGCAAGTAATTTTTCAGCTGTTTTAACCAGTTTAGTCTACTTGTACAAAATCAGAATTTGCATTTAACCACCTCATCTTTCATGGTAGCTATTCTGGAATGGTGACTTCTGATTAAGTCCTTGAGTGACTTTTTATCACAAAATAACACATTCTGCATCAAATTAACTCTGCTGTGTTGTTAATTAGGAGATAGTTTTGCTCTACATTTGCCGGTTACTATAAATAAAATATATATCCTGACAGAGAAAAACTGTAGGAAGTGTGTTTTAACAAGATTTTAAGTATAACAAGATAAAAAGGGCAAAAGCAGACAAAAGCCAAACTTTGAGAGACTAGAATTTACCTTGGCTGCTCAAAGTACCCTGAAGCCACAGGTGCGCAGTTCTTTAAGCTAGCTTGCTGTAGTTGGGCCATTAAAAACCAAAAGGTAAGTTTCTGGAAGGTCAGCCTATCTTGATAAAATTTTGGGGACTAGATTGTTTCTCTGATGTGAGTTTAAAGTGGCTATTCCAAAGATGATAAGCTGTATTTGGATGTTTCGTGCTTAGAAAAAGCTGAGGTTGGCTGTGTAAGTCTCCTTTACATTCTGCTTCGGTCTAGGTAATGTGAAGTGAAATTCTCCTACAGTGGACTTGCAAGTATGGGGTCAGCTTAAGTTTATGTAACTTCTCTTGATTTTTTTCCTTTAAAAAACGCTAACTGAAGCAGCATTTTAAAAGATAGATAATTTGGTTAAGTTTAAATGCTTCTTCCCTTTTGCATTCTTAGGCCATTTTTCTGTTGTGTAAGTACTATTCTAAATATTAGTTGTTGCGATCATTTTAGCTTGAGCATTGCTTGCTCTATGGTTTTAATATTAAGCTGTTAAAAATAGGCTTCATCACTGGCTCAGTGCATTAATAAGAACAAGGCTGTAGATTGCTCTTCATTGTAAGTTTAATTATAGCATGTAACTCAATTTCCTTTTTTCATCACGTTTGTTAAGAAACTTTGAAATAATTGTCTATTTTCCAGCTTACTACTTTTTTATATTTGTGTGTGTGACTGATACGGGTGTGTGTATGCATATATGTAATAAGTGCATGTTGGCAGTTACTACAGTTAAAAACCACCAGGTATCAACTGACAGGTAGAGAGACTTCTTGGTAGGACATAGGTGTTCAATATATAATATAAATGGCTCTTAAAGTCAGTTCAGGTTTTGTGTTTGAGACAAGCCTGCACAAAAGAAGCAAGTGCCTTTCTGTAAGGTAAGTGTACAGATGTAAGAGGAGAAGCAAAAGAAATTCAGAGGCTCTCTAAAGTCCACACAAAGTCAAAGGCAGAGCCAGGTTTGAACTCAGAAGTTCCTGGCTTGTGGCCTGGGGTTGAAGCCAGTCATACACATCTGTGTTGAATTATTAATAGAAAAATGCCTTTTTTTTCCTTCATGGATTTATGGGAACAAAGCTGATTTAACCAAAATCATAATGTGGGTAAAACGATAGAATTCTGTAATTCACCTTTCTCACAATTTCAAGTGCTAAAACTTTAGTATTAAAAGTTGGTTCAGCACTTCTGGGTTTCCACTTGGTAAGGAGCATGATTAATGTAGTTGGGTCACAAATTGTGACAAATCCTAGTGCAGTTCCTTGAGGTCAAACTAAGGACTTTTTCTGAGTGTAGAGGAATTCGGGCTTAAAAGCTACTGCTCTGCATGCTACCTTGAGAAATACTAATGACACAAAGAAAATGCCCTGAAATTTGATTTTCTTTGGTGTTTTAAAACCAGTGAGAACCTAGTTCAGAGACAGTCTGCCTGAAGCTAACTGTTCATTCAACTGAAATTCACATTTTATATTTAACACTTCTGGAGTTTTTAATGAGGCTTTAAAGATTGTTATTCTTCAGTGCAGTATGAAAGACATGAGAACCTGCTCATAGGTTTGATGCCTCATATTTTGTTCCCTCCTGAAGTAAAATCTTGGAGTAGCTTCTGTTGAATATATGAACAGCTCTGGTTATTTCAGGAGTTCCTTTTAGGAGGAAGAAGGTTTTGATCTAAAATATTATTATAGAATGAGCATCACCATTATGAATTATTTTTCTGTGCTGTTAAAAATCTTGACAGGGCTTTAAAGCCCATTTCATAGTGAAAGGGACTTCTTTTCCAGGCAAAATGTCATTGATACCAAGCTCTAGCAGCAAAGAGGAATTTTTCTTTTTTTTTTTTCCCCGGGGTACCTTAATCTGTGTGCTGTGTCTTGCCAACTGAGGCTTTATGCAAATGTATAGTAAGGTTATTTTCTTAAATTATAAATGTGGAACTTAGCCAGAGAATACAAACTGAAAAAAACCTATAAACAACACTGTGGTGGTTTTTGTTTGCTTACCAGGAAGTAATTCTCATTTTGTCTGTTGAAAGTAACAAAAATGCTAAACACATTTAAAACGAAGTCGAAGTATCAAAAGCTTAATAATGAATTATCTCACTCCCGAGCAGTTGAAGCACTGATGTCTCCTGGTGTGTGCAGTGTGACTGTTCTTTGGAAAGAATTGCCTCTGAATGGCATGCACTTTGAGGATGCATCTAAAAATTTCATTAGTAGTTAATGATAATCAATTTGAGCATTACAGTGATCTGCTTTTTTACTCACCTTCCTTTTTTATGTACTGTCATGGTTTAACCCCAGCCAGCAACCAAGCGCCACACAACTGCTTGCCCCATGGAAAATTCTTTGAGTTTCCCTTTCAGTTTTAGCTGTTTGAGTGTTTGCAAATCCTAATTGCCTTTGGCTGTAGCTTCAGAAGACATTTAAACTAGGTTTGTAAGGTTTGTTGCATAAGCCTCAACCACTTTATAGATGGATATTGTTGTGGTGGTTCTTGCTTTATTCACTATTACAGCTGTAATTAAACTGTATAGTTCTTCCCAGCAGGTCTTCCAGAAATACTGTAACCGTGTAGTGATGAGTTGCTCAGTTTGGAGTTGCTACCCAGTCATCACCTGTAACAGTGTTATGGGCTAGATTCTTGCAGTGATGAGTGGGAGACCCAGCTAAGCTTGCTTTATTATGAGCTGTGTTGCCCTCTAATTAAAGTTAGTGGCATAGCTTCAGTGGCTGAATAGAGTTTATCTGACTCTCTTGTTAAAACAAGGTGTTAGTTATGAGTAAGCTTATAAAGGGCTGGTTTAACAATGAATGATGTTTCCAGTGAAGCCAAATGTATTTTTTTTTTTAATACTCTTTAGAAAGAGCATAAGTAAAAGTTGGTTACTCATACTTGGTGCACTTCCCCATTTAGGTCAGTCAAGTGTAAGTCACAATGACTGATAACCATAAGTCCAATTGGCACCTCCAGCTTAGCAGATAGATTTGATTAAAGATAAAGGTCTGGTCTCAACCTAGAATTTGGAATTTGAAATGCTTACATGTGTGACTGAATTCTGTATTTCTTCTACTATACGGTCATGCTAACTTTTCTGCTAGGTAGCGTTAACTGTTTTTCCAAAACAGTGGTTTCACAAAAAGACAGGTGCTTTGCTCTGGCAGTATGCATGGAAGCATCAATAAGCAGCCAAATTAGATTTGAGGTTCTAGTGTTTAAAGGGCATTCCTTTCAGCAGGAAATAGTCTTCCACATCAGCTTATGTATTTTAACCTTCAACTTTATATAGCAGCAAAGAGTTGACCTGTCTTTATGCAGAGTTGCCTTTCTTAAAGAGGATCAAGAGAGGGTTTAATTGAATAGACTGGAAGTGCAATGTTTTGTGGAATGGTGAATATCTTATATTCATGTCATGATCATACACTGGTTTTGCCTACTGTCTAAAAAGAAGAAACTGCTGTGTTCCACACTCATGACATTTATCATTGGTAGATAGAAAGTGGTAGTTGTTAATTGAAGATAGGAGTCTTCAGATCTTCTGTCAGCAGAGGTTAGAACTATACTCATCACTGGAAAGATGCCAAACTTAGGTGGACCTGTGTGGTGAATGCTTTTCTGAAAAAGAGTGCACATTTCTAACCACTGAATGTCTGTTACTCTTTGAAGGTTATAGTCTGTGAGTTTTATGCATTTATTTGTGTCTCATGACATCACTGAACATGAGAAACGTGCGCCTTTGATTAAAAATATTCTTGCATGATGCAACAAGGCAAAAAGTAACCTAAAAGTAGCAAACACTACTTGGATGGAGAATTTAACAAGACACATCAGCCTTATCTTGTACTTTAGAAATATGTTAAATGCTAAAATTTCATTTATATCATTATAATTTTTAACTCACTTTTTATCTTGTAACTCAACATTTTTATTTTTTGTGTACTGTTTTGGTCATGCTCTTTTATAATCTCTCAGGTGGCAGTTGAGTGGTTTCCTTGTTCTAGATTCTTTTCTGGATGATGCCTTGCTTTAGAGTTTCCCTCTTCTGTAACAGAAAAAGAGAGTGGCCATGCCTGGAAGATTATCCATGGCTGTGTTGTATGTGGTATGCAAGTTCCTGTCATGTTAGAATTTTTAAATTTTTGAATGCTGAAGCAACTTTCTGATGAGAATTTCCATATTGTGAAGGAATGCAAACTTTCTGGAATTTAAATATTCTGGAGCTGACTTGGTTTACAAGAGAGATTTCTTCTTTGAAAGTAGTACATAGGTAGTTTTAAAATGTTTCCATCTTCTGAGTATGAACGGACACCAGATTTTTGTAAGCAAGATGCATATTCAGTCCTCATTGATTATCTACTATTTTTAAAAAATTCTTAACTAATCCTAAACTACTATATTCAAAAGCAGGAGATATTTACATAGGATTGATCTAGTACTCTGTGAATGACATAAGCAGCAAGTAAAATTCATCACTTGAGATGTAAATTATAATTCCTGGAAAGAGACAAGGGATGAGAACCCTCAATCAAGACTTCAGAAATCTTGTCTACTGCACTCAGTGCAAATAGGAAAAACTCACAGATGACTGCTGAGATTGGGCAGCACCAATTCCATAGGAATAACGGCATAATTAAAAGAAATTCTTTCCCTGGTGGGAGACTATCCTTAGTTCAGACAAATGCCTGAGGATACAGTGAACATTTAACATGAAAACTTTCTAATGTCTTTGCTTAAGAAATAAGGAACTGATTGTTTATTTGGCAATTAGTAAGCGTTGCATGTCTAGACTAGGTAGTTTAATCTATGCTTTATTTCCAGAAGGCATGAAATAAAGTTAACTTCTTTCCAAAAAAATGCAGCTAGCGAGCGGTGCACGGTATCAGGACTGTAAAAATGGATGAATCAAAAATAGCATACCATATTGGTGACACTGAAAGGTAGCAGTCGTCTCTGCCTATTAATGGACTATTTTCTAGAACTTCATTTTTTTTTCTGCCTCATAACTGTTTTGGCTAATTAATTTAAAATAAACTAAACAGGCACAGTTATGTGGCCTATGGAATGCTGTTTTCCACTCGTTTACAGTCTTCTTGAAATGTCTAAGTTACCCTGTATGGGTGTCTCTGGCCGTCTGCACAGGTAGTGGGTAAGGTGGCACTACAGTGTTGAGCACAGGCCTGTGTTTTCCCATCTAAGTCAGGAGGTTGTGGGATTTAGGGTGAAAGGACTTCATTGTGATGCAGATTTTGGCTGCTTAAGTACCTTCACAAAAAAGAGTTTTTAGTTTATTACAGTTCAAAACAAGTCACATCTTGCACTTCTGTGTTGTTTTTGTTTTTCCTGTTTCCTGCATGCAGTTTCTTTACAATTCTCTAGTTTTCATTCTGCATGCCAGTGAACAATTTCAGATTACATCTTAATTTGGCACGAATCTTAACATGAAGTATTGAGTTGTGATGTTTTGAGTAATTTATTGATCTCAATTTTAAATGAAAAATGACTAATGAAAAGAATCGGCCATCTGGTTGCAGTAAGAAGGGTGAAAAGCAGCATCTGGGGATGAAATGCTTCCACATCAGGCTCTGCAAAGAATCTCTGTGCTTACCACATAACCTAAATATCAAATACAGTAATTTTTCATTGCTCTCAAGATCTGAGTGCTTTAGAAGTGGATATCAAGTCTAGCATATCTCTTTATTTTGAGCTAACTCACCAGAATGAAGTTCAGTTTTCTTTAGTGATTTGAGAGTGTATCAAATTTCTTAGTATGACCCACATCTTTTATTTATTCACTTATGTTTTAGGAGTAAGTATCATGCTTTGGTCTTCAGGAAGTCTGTAGCAATGCAGCAAGGAGAAGACTTTCATTCCCTTGTGATTTACTTAGTTTCTTGAGCAGGGTCTGCAGTCTGTCATCCTCACTGAGGATCCAGTGAGACCTGATCCCTGCCTGTCAGCCTTTTAACAGCAGGTGCAAGCTCCAGAACAAGAAGAGGGCGTGGTCTGTTAGCAAAAGGATTCGCTTTGGTGTCATGTGTGCATCTTACAAATATTGCTCCATCCTATGAATGGTGCAGTGCATTTGTTCTAAAAGCTGTTTGAAGGACATGATTTATGTGATTTAATTTATCAAGATAACTTTTATCAGTATTTAGATCTTCATACAAGAGTAGGAAAGGAGGAAGTTTATATCCATTTTCATATTGTAAAGAAATCTTGAAATGCATGCCAGAGTTGATGTATGATAGTATTTTAATTACACACCTAGAGTGATAAATTTATTTTTTTTTCTCTGAGACACCTGGCTTGCAATTTAGCATTGCTATTTCATCAGATTTTAGTTTATCACCTGTGGTTTTGTATTTTATCACCTGTAGACAAAAAATATTGAATAGTAGCTTTATAAAATAGCGTGATTTATTGATACAGTATATACTGTATCTCTTTACTACTGGCATGGGGAATCCTGACGTTCTTTAATCTGCAGTGGAATCTTGATGACCTTTCTACAGCCATAGTCTGTAATAGCATAGTTGTAACTCCTTTCTTTGTATTCATGCAGTCCTCCATGCCTTAGTGACTCATAAAAGTGCAAGAATATGCTGCAATACAATTACGTGGGATATAGTTTTGCACGGGATGTCCATTACTAGATAAAAGCTAGGGATCAGCAGCTTTGTGAAGGTAATGAAACTCCATTGAGTACTGGCTAAGATTACATATCTGTGGTTTTCCAGACGTGGAGAGCTACATGTGTAATAGTTGTGTCAGTAGTAGGTCTGTTAGTCTGGAGGGCACATGATGTCAGTAGCACTGTCAGTAAAGCTTCTGTAACTGCAGACTAGGAGGTTGCTCCCTCTTGGTTTCCAGGTATGTTTGGATACAGCTCAGCAGTATTTGATCTTGAACTTGGTCCTACTTATAAGTGGCAATGAGTTGATTAGACTCTTCAAGAGTTGGGTGATTCTTTTAACTCAGGAGAACTCAGCAACTTTGGGCTCTTGATTTCTGTAGAATTAGTGAGGGTGGAACACTGCTTGTTAAAGCCCAGCTGTTAAATCTCATCAGTCCTCTGTTGAAGGCATAATGCTTGAATGATAACATAAATTATGCTGAGGAGCAGTTGTCCCATGTAAGGAGTAGGAAAAATTGCTTTATGTGATGAAAGCTGTGTACCAAATACAATACTGAATTGCTCTCTGATTTTGTGCTATAGTAGAACTTGTAATAAAGTTGTAAGGATGATACACACCTTTAGTGTCTGGAGACTTAAGTTTCTACTGTCAGATTATGTCCTTTTGAAAGCGTGAAAAAATCCAAAACACCATGTCCAGGCATTCATTCAGTAGCCAGAAAAAAACCAGAGTTTGTTGTGTAAAACACAAAACACAAACCTCTTTTTTGTTCAGCCAACTAACACTTTGTCAGCCTTCACTGAATCTTGTTATTTTGATGTGAAGTAAACTTCATTGTTGAACTATTAAGAATATTAAAAATAAAAATAACCTGTGAAAAACTTGAATGGCTGCTGGGATGAAATCTGAATTACACAATTTCTCATTTAACTTCTTTATCAACATTGCAACAACAGTCTCCTTTTCTAAGTGTTCACTGCAAAGTGAGTCTGCAAATCTTTTTAGTGCAACTTGTTTTGTCTTACTTAAAAACAGTAGTTTTTCTCCAAAGCAGAAGTATTTTTTTGCAGACAATGATGTCATTCTCTTTTTTTCTGAGGGGAAAAATGATTAATGAAAATTAAATTGAATTTAAAGTGCATTTTTTACAAGAGTTCAGAGCTGGTCATCTTCAGGATTTTTCAGTAGCTTAACAATTTTAAGAAATACAAAAACTAATCTCACTTCTGTCATTAAAGTATGCAAATGTGGCGGTACACAGGAGCAATTAACTTGAATATGTTTCAGTATGGTCAACTTTCGCAGTAAAACTATCAGTGTTACAGATTGGTTTTTTGCAGTTACAGTCATTGGAAAGAGAAAACAATTGCAAGAGTCATTCTTGTTGCAGGTCAGATGTGGACATGTTATCTCAAGTTGTAAGATCACTGAGTACTCAATTAAGTGATGATTCTGTTATAGTTTGTAAAAACAGTACATTTGGACTTGTGGTTATTTCTTTAGAGAATGGGTATTGAGTTATTTTAAAAACTTGGTATTTTGCTTTCTTAATTACTGGAGTACATGATTGAATGTTAAGAAGTAGCTTACTTGCATTTGTGAGATTTGAATTCATATTTGATTTGTGTCTGAGCTCAATATTACTGGTTCATTTTGTAGAAGTACCAAAGAATATCACACTTATACTTGTCTTCACTAAAGGAAGTTGCCAAACAAGAAACACAAAACAAGGATTTTTTAAAAATCTTGTGAGAACTGTTTTCTGTGTTTGGAGGAACACAGAGTTAGTGTTTCCATGAGAATGCTGCCTGAAATTTAGTGTGATCTTTGCAGGATTGGACATGACCACATTTTATAGTAATGTATTGACAATCAAGGGCTCTTCACATCACATTTGGAGTATTATGGCCTTGTTTCTAAGGGAGTGTTCCTTAATGGCAAGGAACCATACTGCTTCTCTCCATACTGCTTGTCCTATGGCTTTGAACATATTTATTCTTTGCGTGGGTTTACTCATGTGAATGAAGTTTTACATAGTGCTGTTGCAGTGCTTGATTAATATTTGAAAAGGCTTTTGACATCCTGTGATGAAAGGAATTCTGCAAGTGTTGAGTAGTGGTTATTATTTTATTAGTGAAAGGAGGAGAAGGATACCAATTTTTAATTCAGAGTGAGCAATGGAGTAATTCTGTAACCTTGAGCAGGTCATGCAGTCTCTTGTTTCGTAACATATTCTGGGAAGCTCGTTTTCCATGTGTTATTAACTACTTTCCCTCCCCCAAGTCCATTCTAAGGGAAAAAAGATAAAAAGTAAATGAACTTACGCAATTTCACTGAGCTGTTAAACATAGCAGGTATTTGGTAAGGAAATTGGTCATTAAAAGGACAGAGAGTGTGAAGGGAGTGGATGTAACAGTTGCATTTCAGAGTCAATATGAGAACTTGAGCATGTGTTACCTAGTCACGGACTAGACTGGATTTTGCCTGTTACACATCTCTCTTGTTTGGGTTCAGTATGCACTGTGCTTAACTGCAGCTTCACAGTGAAGGGATTGCATATGGTCTTTATTGCATTCTAAGAGCATGATAATCCATGGTACTCAGCTGGTAAATAAGTTCTTTCTTCAGACTGAATATTGTATGTATTTGAGCTTTTTGAGATTGTCAAGATTGATAGTCAGCTCTTACAGAATCTTGTATTTGGCTATTGCATAAGAATATAAATCTCAGTCACTTGTGAGATTTTTCCCTCAACTGACACAGGAAGGTTATGATTACATACTGTCATTAAAATTATGAGATAGTGAGGAACTTCTGACAAGTGTACATCTGGTTTAAGACACAGTCAGCTAGGCATTTGCCTAATTATATAAGGCACAATAACATTAAATAGTTATTTGCCATGCTTCATGCATGCAAATACAGGATTTTCTTCATTTTGTACACGGTGCTATATATCTGCATTTTACTTGTTACACTAAATAGGTAGATGTGGTTTAGAACAAGGGGCATCAAAACCTTTATTTGAAGTACTTCAGCAAGGTGGAAGATTTTCCTAGTGAGCTAACATAGCTGAATGTAAGTGGCAGTTTATGCATATGCAATATGGTGGATTCAAATTGAAAGCACCTGGATTTTTGTTCTGCTTTGTTGCAGTCTGGCTTGTTCCTGGGGGCTTTTAGTTGTCTTTAGTCCTGCTTCATCTCGCAGCTCAGCTGGCCTAAGGATGAAGAGGAACAGTGTTTGGCCCTACTGAGAATAAACAAGGGTTTGTAGTCTTCAAGAACAGCGTTTATTAAAACCCCTATGCTTTATATAACTCTAGTTATAAGCCTTAATTTATGGAGCATGCCTAGAAGAAATGGAATATCAAGAATTTACCTGCCTGGCTTCAGCTGAATATACTGCACATAAATGTAGGTAGATTTGTTCCAAGATGCAGTAATTCAATGAGATTTGTACAGCATTTTCTAGACCTGCAAAATATGTTACTTGCTTTTGCCTTTACCTTAGACTTCCTGATATGGATTATGACATTCCTGAAATATTATAACTGAATATTTTACCTGTTAAAGATAAATATTGCCTTGGGTGGAGCGGAAAATATAAGCCTTAATACATTTGCCAAGAAAATCTGAGCAAGCTGTACAGAGTTGTTTGAACTTCTAATACATTAAAGAACAACCTTAACTTGCTGGTTCTTCCACCTTGACCTACAACCAGTGGATAACTTTGTGTGGAAAGCTTTGTTCTTAACTTCACACTGATAAAAATAAATACATTCTTCCTTTAGTATTTTGATGTAGTATAATTAAAATAATGACTTATAGTTTGATAAATGTTATTTTCATTACTACAGTGCCCTGAAGCAGTGTATGTGGAAAATTCTGTAATATTACACAGATCTGGAGGTATGCAATATAGTTGTCAGACAGTTAACTTGCATAAACTGTTTTGGGTTTTATAGCATATAAATTTAGAGTGTGTCTTTGGAAACTGAATAAAAGTAAACAATCAGATCCCTTATAAATGAAATGTAAATTATACCATTATGAAACTGCAAGGGTATCCTTATAATATCCCCAGGCAGGTAGAATTCAAGCATTTCACCATTCAGTGGAAGCTGCCTGTAAGCAGCAGGATTATATCTGGGCTTCGTTTAGTGAAGGATTTTTTTCCCAGTAATTTAACAGTCTCTAAATCAAAATTGCTTCACTAGTATTTATATTTGAATTTTTTTCTTGATCCCCTCTAAAGTGCCATATCATGAAGGTTAAGAAAACCTGCAGTATTTTCAAGCATGTTAAAAAGTACAGCAAGTAACACTGTAATAATGTTGTCTGATATTTTCTTAATTTTCCCTTCTGTCCTGTATCTGTAGATAGTCTGGATCTTTACCAGGATGGCTTTTAGGTAGTGGAGTTTTTTTGACTGAGAAACACAAATATCTGTAAATGTCAGTCATTTAACTGCAGCTTCACAGTGAAGGGATTGCATATGGTCTTTATTGCATTCTAAGAGCATGATAATCCATGGTACTCAGCTGGTAAATAAGTTCTTTCTTCAGACTGAATATTGTATGTATTTGAGCTTATCCAATGTATTATGAGCATCCACATAATCCATAATCATAAAATTTTAAAGTTAAAGTTTAAAATAAACATAATTATTTCTGCTGTTAAAGATTCTGTATAATCCAGTTTTTTTACTGTCTGTACAACCTCTGCTGGTGCCGCAAATGATTCTCTGGCAGAAAATGTTTCATTTGATTAAATTGTATTACACTTACTCAGGATTTTTTTCTGAAATGTCACATTCTGACGTTAAAACACGTATCGTAATTGTTGTGTATACTGTGACATAGGTACCATGGGAAATTGATTAATTTCCTGCAACTTTTTTCATGCTGAAAAATAATTCTTTTTTTGACATTTAAGGCAGAAGTTTGTAATCTAAGAAAGTTCAGAGCTCTTTTGTTAAAATCAAGTTTACACTGTAGTCAGGAGTTAGCATTTCCTTTTTAACTGCAGTTATATTAATAGTAAGCTTTTAATAGCACTTCTCATACATACCTACAAGGATGCACTATTAACGTGGCAGTAATACTTGTGTCCCAGTTTGTAACCTGTTCAAAGCCCCAGAAAGGCATTGACAAAACTGCCAGTAGAGGTTTGAGCTTCACTTATGGAAGTGATCTGGGCTGCTGAATGCAATGATGTCCTGATACAGACACCTGGAGTGGAGGGTAGCTTGTTTAGAGCTTCCTGCTGCAGTCCTTCTGCAGAAGATGTGTCAGTAATTTGTTTCCTGCTTGCTTGACCACTAAGTACAGAACTATGTTTTTGTTCTACTCTAAGGTAATAAAATATTTTGAGGAAGTACTCCAGAGCTGCATTGCCTGTCAGCGACTTAGAGCTGACCTGCACTGTGGTCAGCAGTGCAAAGCGCACTGGCAGCCAGGCAGTCTGGTGCTGATCATGTTCAACATCTATATTAATGATGTGGTGGGTTAAGATGTGTGAAAAATGCATATTATATGGCTCTATGCAGATATTTATTATATGTATTATGCTAGGTTGAAGAGTTATACTGTATTAACATTTTAATAATATAGTAAATGTGGTTTTGTAATTAACATTAAGCTTTAGTAGTTAAAATAGAATCTATGTGTGTGAGATATTCTTTTTATTAGCTCAGGAAAAGGAGAGGATAATCAGGGGGTTCTTGGCACAGAGATAACAATTACAGAAACCCCTAAATTTTCCCGAGGAGAGGGATTTATGGCATTCCTTGTCAACAGAAACGAACCTTTTCAAGCCTGACTTAGACTTAAAGGCGTCTGGGGATTAACAGAAAATTTTTGACAAGTACCAGACGAATTTCTTGTTTCAAATAAAACATGTGCGTAATCATTGTTTTGTATATGCAATAGATTACTCCTCTTAAGGAGTGAAGTTTCTTTTAATGGGGTCCTTTTCCTGGCTCACTTTTGTCCAGGAAGAGGTACTCAGCCCGGGCTGTAACTCTTTGCTGTTATTGTCTCATTAATTGTCCTAAGTCTAATTGTTTAACCTTTATTACTATATTTGTGTTATTATTTTTAGAACCATTTTATTTTTATTAAACTTTTATAGATTTCTAAAACGAGCGATTGACGTTTATTACAGGATGGAACTAACCCTCAGCACCTTTGCAGGTTGATAACAAACGAGGCTGAGTGGTTAACTCCTCTGGAAATTAAGGTTGCTGTTAAGGGGGGAACACAGTAGGCTGGAGAAAAGGGCCTTGACAAATCTCTTGAAATCTAACAGTTGTAAATGGAATGTACTAAACCTGTGTCAAAATAACCCCCTGCTATAGCACAGGTTAGACATCCACTGACTAGAAAGTAGCTCTGCAGAAAAAACACCTGAAGGTCCTGAGAAAGAAAAAATAGAATGTGAGTCAGCAGAGTGTCCTTGCTATTAAGAAACCAGTCATGTGCTGTATTAGCAAGGATATAGCCAGTGGGTTGGGAGAAGGGATTCAGCACTTGAAGTCCATCTTTAACATAGTGTGTCCAGTTTTGGCTCTCATTGAGGAAAGACACTGACATGTTAAATGGTCACTAAGATAATTCCTTTTCTGGAGCAATCTTGCTCAGGGAGAAGCTGAGAAAACTGGGTTTGTTCAGCCTTAGAAGGCTCTGGGAGTAATACTGCTGCTGTTTTCAGCTGCCTCATGAGAGGGTATCGAGAACCAGACTTTTTGTAGAGGTGGTGTACAGTGATAAAACAGGAAAGAGTAAACACAAGTTGCAGTAAAGAAATTCTGATTAGGTATCAGAAGGCAAATGCAATGTGTGGAGTGAAAAAGTGGAGTAAGTTCTCCACAGCAGTAGTAGTCTCTCTTAACTGGAGATAGTCAGAATGTGACTAGGTCCTGAGCAACCTGTTTGATGGTGTCTCTGTTTTGAAGGTGTGGTTTGACCAGGCTCTGGTTGCATTCTGGAGGCCCCTTCAGTCAGAATTGTTTGGGATTCTGATAATGATGCAAGTAAGGCTATAATGTATCTAGTGCAGAAAGTGTAGTTTCATTTTGGAAGATGAATTGGTTGTAAAAAAAACCAAAAACAAAACAAAAACAAAAAAAAAAAAACCAAACAAAAAAAACGAACCAAAAAAAAACCCCCAATGTTGACAAAGTAATCTGTAAAGGACTGTTTAGGGATAAGATTATATAACTTTTCTTACGTTAGTATAACTATTGTATAACTTTTCTTACGTTAGTTTTCAAACAAAAGGAATTTTTTTTTCCTTCTGATAGGTAAACCATTTTAGATGATAAAAATGTATGTCTCTTTTAATACGAAGCAACAGTGGTAAATACTTGTGCACACATCACTTGCAGACTATTAGTCCTGTAACTGACAACTGACACTTTTCCCAGACAGCCTGAATTCATTTCAAACCCCTTGTTGCATGACAAAGTGAGACTCTAGGGCTATTTTGTATGCACAGTGAGGGAGGTAAGATCTCTGTTTTGGATGGTGTAGTAAAAAAAAGTGTTTCACATGCAAAAAACAGTCAGCAGCAGTACCCCTGGAGTGGTCATCTGTTAAAGGCTGTGATTTTTCACTAACACACACAATTGAAGAAATGAAAGATCTTCACTTAATGGAAGACAGAGAAATTTTGCCAGGTTGTCTGTCTTTTTATCTGCTGACATGATAGTGTTAGTGAGAACTGGATTTTGAAAGAGTTCATATTACCAGGATAGATCACTTGTAGCGGAACAGACATCTGAGGATTGCCAGCTCTCTCTTCCCTATGAAATGACTGACTTGTGTCCCTGTAGCAGGCACAGGTTCTTTCTTGATTTGATTCTGGTAGCTGCTATCCTTTTACTGGTCTGTGGTGTTTCTTGTGGCTATCAGAATGAAATAGATATTTTTCTTGACAACCACTTACTGATAATGCAGCATTCTATATGTGTGAGAAGTTTTTTTAGAGGAAAGTAAGGCTTTTTGATAATCATGTAAAACCTTAAAGTCCTGAATGGAACTGTATCTAGCCAAAGGGATGTCCTGATAGGATACATTACAGAACATCTCCATTACAAGCAAATATCTAACCTCATGTTTTGCCACTCTTGGGCTATTTTTACCACATTTCACAGTTGGCTAAACACACTTTACTTGTGCCTTTGGTGCACATGAGTGTGCATGCTGTAAAATAATACTTACAGATGTGCAAGAGCTCCAAAGTGTTTGAAGCCTGAATAGGGGAGAAGACTTCCTCAGTTCTTACATTCTAGAACTTCGGCTATAGTTCTCCATTTTCTTAAAGCTTTCCTTTTTATCAATTGGCTAACATGTAGGAACTTCAAATTGCGTCTGGAAATCAGTTTATATATCTATATAAACTTTCTTTATATATATATAAAGAAATTGTACAGCTGGAAGGAGTAACTCTGATTAAAGGACCACAAGCAAGAAATACAGAATATTTTTTAAACCATTTTTTGTCTTTATAACATATTTCAAGGTTTTCTTATTAACAGGTGACTTGAAAGTGAAATTGGCTCACTCCTCCTTCAGATGATACTCTTGCCCCTTCAGTTGCTGAAGATTGGAGGGAAAAAGCTCCATATTTGTGAGCATTTGTTGTTGTACTGTAGGGCTTATACCATCCAGTTCTTTAAAGAGGCCTTTATACTCAGTTGTTGTCTCTCTGTAAATCCTTGTGCATAGGTATATACTTATAGCATACACCACAAAGAGTTAATTTTACTCTATTAACAAGTGTAATAACAGTTTGTAAGGAGCATTCCTTTAGAAAAGTGTACTTTTAGCAAAGCTGTTTTGCTGATGTTATGAAGTTGTTTATTATCTACAGCAGCATCCAGTTAGTGAAGTTGTGCTGCGATAAAGGCATATCACTTGTTCCAGATACACTATTTAAAGTACTCAGCTTTCTTGCTCTGACACTGTTTTGGTTTTCGGCCAAAGAGAATAGAAATAGCTTAGTCTTAAGTTTTTGGACAGGAATAATCTTTTGAAAATGCTGCTTTGGAACACTTCTAAAAACACACTTTCTAAAGTCTTTTTATTTAATATATAGTGAGTATATGTTGTGTTTGTATAAAATCCACAGCTTTCCCTGGGAGAGAGAAAGGCTTTTGTCTTACATATGGTGTATATATTATTTACACATGTTGCAAATATGAAAGTCTTAATTTCTTACTCTGAAGGGTGGAGTTCTGCTATCTTGATTTCACTTACATTCAGAAAGTGTGGGACAGTGATCCTTTTACTAGATGGTCAATTTTAAACTGCACTGCTTAACCCTTACATCAGTATTGCAGTTCTTCAGTGTGAATTTCTGTCTCATTTCAAGCAAACAAATTTTTTCCCCTCTTTGAAGCTTAGACCTTAAGACCTTAGGTCTTAAGGAATGCTATTCTGAAGGATTCATTGTTTTTCCTTAAAAATATCAGAAATCATTTGGCCTAAATTTCATATTCCATTTTTGTCCGTTCAGTCTAAAGACTGACTTTTGAAATGGCTATCTCCCATGTAAGCCTATCTTGTATGGCTTATGGTTGTCTAATCTATACATGCAAGCATTGCTTGATAAGAAAGAAGGCTGTGGTGTTGAGTATCTTAATTTTTTTTTATAAAATAATAAAATGAATTAATCCCAGTTTGACTCTTTGAATCAGCAGGATCGTAACTCTTTATTTACATGGTGTAGTCTAGAGGAAGCAATTTTTCCTTAAGGAATGTAGGGTCTGTCAGCCCTGGGATTTTATTCCGTGCTATGCTACATCTTACTTCTTTTTGATGTTCTCGTTAAATGTACTGGAGCACACTTGCATGTTTGGACATGCCACACTCTTCTCATGCTGCTGAAATAGTGGAGCATGTCTGTTTAGTGGGATATGTTAAATGAAAGTGAAGTAAAATTGTAAGGATTTCTATGCTCCAGTTGTGGTACTTTTAATTTTGCTTCATTTTTAGTCTCTGACATCCATCTTCCTGATACGATTTAAAAGCTTTCATCCACCTTGAGTATTTCAAGCTGTAGACTGCCAGTGTTCTTGCTACAGCAAGAAGGGCTTGCATCTCAAAGAACTCAATTGGGAGTCTGTAATATGCCTGTTGCTGTTGACAGAGACAGGAACTCACATAAACATGCCGAGATCATGCAGCAGCAGCCCATATTTATTAAGGGGCAGTCCCTTATATAGGGGCTTCAAATTTTCCACGCTTACAAACACGATTGGTTGTGATATTAGTACTGCCCAGCTCACCTGACCAATGATATGTGTGCATTCATGATCCGTAGGGATCGGCTGGGGTCCCTTTGAGCTTGAATTCACCCAATCACTTTCATACCTGGGGACTCGTTTACCTCTAACTTCTAAGGAACTAGGCTGGTCGAGTTGGTATCTGTTAAGCCAAATTATCTGTGTAGCTATAAACCAGTTATTGCTGTCACATATGCCTTTTCTTAATTGATTATGATCCTTAGTTCTAATCAGCTTAGACTTTTTAATGCATTACTGTGAGTTGAATTTGCTTCCCATACACTCAGCTTCCAGAGTAGGTCCAAGCAACTGAAGGTCATGGACAGAGCTTGATGAAGAGAAATAAAATGGAAGAAAATGAAAAACCACTTGCCAGTAGCAGCAGCAAGGTGTTCATGAAATAGCACCATTGAAGACATTTTACTTTCCTGCAAGAGATTGTCCCTGTGTGAATTGAGGGGAGCTTCTGTCTTGAAAGTTGCACGTGGACTTGAGCTTGTTATAAAGATGTTTTGCAACAGATCTGACACACCAGTGTGTGATGCCTAATTCCGCTGGTATCCAGGCTGTGTAATTTATCACAATACTGAGACAACTTAGCAATGTTGAGAAGCTAGGTGCTTGTAGTTCACTTGAAATTCTTTTTACTTCAAATCTTCACCAATATTGGATACCTTATTATTGGATAAAATTCTGGTTTAATCAAGTTTTGAGTCTTTACATCTGTTTCCAAATGACTTGAAATATATTTGTGGTCTGATAATTTGGATGACTAGAGGCTTATCTGTAAGAAAGAGTTATTAATAGCTCAATCTTTATAACTTCTAAGTGACAATGGTCTGTGCATGCAAATCTTCTTCTGCATATGGGGAAGGCCTTTAGCTCTGGCTAGTTGTGGTTGAAGGCTTGAGGGAAGATTTAGCAGTTGTTAGGTGATATGGTAGCTATATAGATTGCTTCTGGTCTTCAAGTGTGATTTCCGAATCCCAGTTGTGAAAGAAGATGCACAAGTTGGCTCACAGTTTGGAAGCAGGTTGGTAAATTGCCCTGTGCTTATCACAACACAGAGAATAGTGTACACCTATAGAGGTTTACTGCCGCTCCTGTGTCACAGTGTAACTAATTCAAGTCGACTGTACTGTACCTGAAATGAGGTAAAGTGTGAAGTCAGGAGGAGGGAAGAGGACTCATGGTACTGGTATCTAGGGCACATCTTCACCTGTGAGGAGCTTCCAAACTCTCACACCATTGTCCTGTGGTGTTGCAAAAGGAACTAGGAGTTGCATGCTCTTAAATGGCACTCCAGGAATTTTCATTTCTTTCATTTCACTTACCTTTTTTGGCACAGTTTATTTTGAGGTTGACCTTACATGATTATGGGGTTTGTGTAGACTAATACTGTGTGACGCTTTATCTTTGCCTGTCAAAGTGTGTTGGCAGCAGATAGTGTGCAATATGTTGCACGTCATCTTGTCTCACAGTTCACTTCATGACAGCAAGAACTTTGATGGCAACTTCTGTCCTCTACCTGTGCCTTAAGCCCATAATGTCAGAACAACTCTTTAAAATAGAATTTTCTGGAAAAATTAGTATTAAGATTTATTTAAGATTTTAAGATTTAAATAAGTATTAAGAAAATTATCAATTTCCAAATCAGGTAAATTTCTTGAATGTCTATTTTTGTGGGTTGTTTTTTTTTTGGGGTTTTTTTTTTTTTTTTTTTTTTTGGGTTTTTTTTTTTTTTTTTTTTTTTTTTTTTTTTTTTTTTTTTTTTTTTTTTTTTTTTGTTTGTTTGTTTGTTTGTTTGTTTTTGTTTTGGTTTTTTTTTACTCCTGAAACGGATGTTTTAAGAACACGGACTTGATAACTGTTTTCTCTGTTATCTCTGGTTAACTAGTGTAAAAAAACCCACTTTTCTCTAAAATGATTGGTTTTGACTTAGCCAGAAGAGGTAGTTTTAGAAGCTTAGATAAGGTGTAATGCATCATAGCTCCTGAGTTTCTTTGGGTTTGGGTTTTTTTTAGAATGAAGATAACATTTTGGAGTACAACTTAGTTTCTCATCATTTGTAAGCTGTTTATAGGCCTTATTTTAAATACTTGGAATTAAAATCTATAATATGTTTTTAAAATACTTTTCAGTAATGTTGATTCTAAGATTTTGTGGGAGATTAATTAAAGTGCAATTAGGTCATATTTTTAGATCAACACATGTTTTCTAGAAAAAATATAGATTAAATAGCTGCCTACTGATTGCTATTTAGCAGACTTCCTCTTCAGGGTTTGTGGTGTGTCTGTATTCCCATTACAGTGTGCTAGTAACAAAACCCAGAACCACACCCTGTTGTATTACTCTAAATTCAACTGTATGGAGTTGATAGGTTTTCTCCCCGTTTATCTCCTCAGTGTGAGTAGCTGTTTGCTGGAAAGCACATTATGGACCCCTGAGTTTTCAATAGGGCAGGAAGAACTATCTTTTGGCTTATGAGAAGTTAATAGGCAGCCTTATCTCTGGAATTAATCAAGAAGGTGATTGAAAGCTTTGTCGATGCTGAATTTTTCAGGACATTTAACACTGCAGGTTAAACTTGTATTTAACAAGCATCTGACATCCAGCTAAAGAGGAAAAATCCTTGATCATAAAAATGTTGGTGAAATGCATCAAAGAGTAGAATTGGGAAGACAGCACTTGTGATACCCAAAATAACAATAAGATATTTACCCTTCTAGTTCAGTGAATTTTCACCGTGGTTGTACATGGGGTAGTGTGTCCGTGGCATCTATTCTTGCTCTGTCATTTGGAAGGTATAACTTGGTGCTTCCAACGTGTTTGTGAAGTTTCGCTCAGTGCTTTGTCAGGACCTCTACATCCCGTACATGTGATGTAGCCCAAATGTTAAGATAGGTCCCTTCCACCTTAGTAGAGCTTACATGAATTGAAGCCTAAATAAAGTTTTGGTAAATAAAGTAAACCAAATGTTGGTTGCTGCTGTATTGTGGTTGTTGAGGATGCACCCAATGGAATATTAAATCTCTACTTGAAGAGCAGAAGGGGAGGTTGTCATGCAAAACAAAAGGGCTTCTCTGCAGCCTTAGTCCACATAGGTAAAAAAACAAGGCAGCAGCAATAGCACTCTCCATGTCCTAAATTTACCACAAAGGCAGACCATAACCAGGTGATTACTTTTGTGCTATGGATCTGTTGTTCTTGAATCCTTTCAGTGCTGCATGTCACTGTAAACCAGAGCTTCAGCTGTGATGGTGAATGTGGTTCTTCTTCTCTATTCCCTTCTTATCTGCTCACAAAAGTAAGGAAAGTGCTTTTCAGTAGAAAGCTGCCTCTGTGCCAAGCAGTTGCTGGAAGTAATTTTGTATTTTGATCCTACCATTTTTCAGCAGCTCTCTTGAGACAGCTCGTTTTAAACATTTGCCTCCTGCAAGAAAGTTTTTTTGAAATAGTGTAGTTGTAACTTGCACTGCAGCTGTAAAGGTATACATAGCTTGACAAGACAAAAGTAGTAAACATAATTTCAAGTTATAGCAGCTTTGAATGATGAGGGTGTCACAGGAGAGCTTTTTCATCTTGCTTGTAATCTATAGCTCAGAGAAAATGAAAAATTCTGTCTCAGTGCAGAGACAGTGAGACAGACAGTGCAAAGTACACTAAGCTCCCCAGTGCTTCACTGAAAAAGGGTACTGATTTGGTGCAACAGACTGTTTCTACAGGTTAAAAGATCTTAAAGGTCTAAAGACATTTTAAAGTTGGTTTATTACATAAATGCATAGGTGTGAAGGCAAAATAGTTCTGAATGTGCGGTCTATACAACACTTATGAGTATAAAATCCCAGAAAGATGGAAACACCAGGATAAACAGCAATTTAGCACAAAATCAGTCTCATAATCTGAAAGTTGTGAGTTCGATCCTCACAGGGGGTGCCATTTGCAACAGGCCATTTCTACAGGTTAAAAGATCTTAAAAGTCCAAAGACATTTTAAAGTTAATGCAGAGTTGTTTATTATAAAAATGCATAGGTCTGAAGGCAAAAGAGTTCTGAATATGCAGTCTTACAATGGTTATGAGCATAAAATCCCAGAAAGATGGAAACACCAGGATAGACAGCAATTTAGCACAGAATCCCAGCCTCAGAGCAAAGCAACCTCCCGCTCCAGCTCCTGTCCCCAAGCAGTGTTCCCAGCAGCAGGGCCACAGTGGCAGAAAGGAGTCCTGGGGTCCCAAGCCCCAGGCGGAGTTGTGTTGGCAAGCGCTGCAAAGGCAAGGAAGGGACCCCGGGGCCCTGATCTCAAGCAGCAAGGACTGCAATAGATAATACCTTATAAATCGTGTTTCAATTCCCAGGCAGGGCTCTTCCCTCAGGTTGTGGATGGCAGAGGTTTGATCGATAGATCAGGAACCGATCAGTTGGTACCTCCACTCCCAACCCAAAGGCCTTTTATCCATAAATCATAAATGCATATTCATATCCTTATCTGTAAGCTACCCAATCTAAGTCCAGTTCTTCAAGTTCGTAAAACTACGAAAAGCAGTATCAAAAACTTTCACATATAGCATATCATATAGCATATCTATTAACGTAAAAAGCTCTATCTTACTAACGTAAAAACGCTTATCTTATTGTGCATAAAAAGCTTTATCTTACTTGCGTAGAAATTGTATCTAAGGTTATAAGCAGTACTGTACTATATTTTCATTATGTCTAAAATTATATCAGCCTGAAACTCTGAACTCTATGCTAGCAGTTAGGCACTTGGAGTGTATTTTCTTGAAGTTAAAGCTTAAACCTCTACTATATGTATATGTGGCTTAATATATTCTAATTTCTCTAAAGGCTTTAATTCAACTGCTGTACTTTTCTCTCTCTGTGGAGAATCCATGGAATCATGGGCGCCAATAATTTGGTGGTAACCTCAGGATGTTGTTACTAAGGGCTCACCTTGCCCTTATCAATTTTATCCATCTGAGAAGAAGGGAAGCCCAACTTCAGGAAACCAGGAAGACGTTCATTACTTTCTATAGGACCTTTATCATTTAGAGAGTTCTTTGAGGTCCTCATTCAGAAATCTATTCATACTTAGCATCTCAAAGTATTTTTGTAGGAATCAGTTGTGTAAATATGTCTTTGCACTCTGGCTTCAGAGTATTGAGTGAAATGAAAAGAAGGTTATTTCTTTTACTGTATTGGTGCAATTCAAGGAAAAGTCTGTACACTGTGACAGAAAAGCCAACTCAACTCTTTATGTTTTTTAAACTGTGGTCAGAAAAGTCCTTTGATTTCGGCATAAATACAATAACTAGTTCAGTACTATTATAAATTCCAGTTTTGTTTGTAATGCTGTATAGAGGTGTGGTGTGGATGGTGAGATGCTGTTACACCTCCCCAAAAGTGTCTCTTAGAAAGCCGCTCAGGTGAGCACACAAACAGTCACTTTAGTCCACACACACACCACAGCTAGCTCAGCAAATGAAAGGCAGGAAGGGTCCTCTGTATAGAGTTCCAGCAGGATTTATTGCAGCCAAACACCGAAGGGATCCAGGGACAAAAGACAAGGATCAATGGAGTGTCCAGGATTAAATATGGGGTCAGGGCCCAATGGTCTGAGGGAACAGGGGCGGTGCAAGGGCAGGGAAAAGGGCAACAAACAATAGAGAATGAGGACAGACAATCAGTGATACAAATACTAATGGGGAAACAGGGAAAAGAGAACCCTCTAGAGCTGGGACACAGGTGAACAATAGAGGTGGGCAAGATCAACAGGCCAATTGGAAAAGCAAAATTGAGGTAGATTAACATAGTGCTGCAGAGCACCACGAGGGTGAGCTTTTTCCCTCTCACCCAAAGTCATGAAGCATTCTCGAAGCCTGTGGTAGCCTCCTCCAGGGCATTGCCCTGAAAGTTCCCCTGATAGGCTCAAGGGCTTCCACAATACTATTCTGTTTTTTAGAAAATTTTCTTCTGAAAGATTGTAGCTTATACTTGATAGTTGGTTCCCATTTGTAGAGTCTCTGATCCTACTCCTCATCTGTCAAATCATCCTTTTACATTAATGCTCTTTGTCTTAATCTTTCCCTATAAAAAGAAATTACTCCGAGTAAGCTGGAAACTTGGCCTTAAATTTGTTTTTAAAGAGGTGAAGCGAACTGGTTAACAAAAATGTGATTCACCATAGAAACAGCTCGGCCAATAGTATATATGCAGTTACAAATTAACTATTCCGTAGTACTTTCATATTTGATACAGAACATAGCAACAAGATGATGGCTTGACAACAATAGCAGCTGCATGTATTTTTTTTCTCTTTTTGTGAAAGAACGTTCTTGTGGGGAAAAGATAGATTCCCTGAAATGTAATTTATATTACAGGTTTCATCACAAAAATTCTGTGGGTGGATACAATAGCCTAGAAATTAAATTAGAGATTTGTATAATGAATGATAGGTTTGATTTGATGTGACACTTCTAGTCTCTTACAAGTGACATAGCTACAGGCAATAGAATAATCTCTTCTCCTTGTAAGATAAATGTTGTATCAGACAAAACTATTTTATCTTAAATTACAACTTCTTTTTTTGCCATATGAAAAGATTCATGAGACTCTTCATTAAATAATAGCATGACCCAATTATAAGAGTACTTTGGCAAAAATGTCTTGAAGATATTTTCTACTGTCAAGCATGTGATTAATTTATGTAGAGAAATGCCATAACAGACCTGATCTGAATAAAGGAACTTTCTTTCATGTGGCATGTGGCATGATTGTGGCCATATAGAGCTAGAAGGTGCTTTTGTTATCACAATTCAACAGAAACTCGTAGAGGGAAATGAAGTATGATAAGAAGAATCTGATAGCTTGACTGTCTTTCTTGCAGGGAAGAGGTTTATACTATGTGTGCCTCTAGTACAACTTGATTGTGCTCAAATCATTGTTTTTCATGTTTTGGCAGAGAGAAGGAGCAAGAAAGGGAAGAACAGTTAATGGAAGACAAGAAAAGGAAGAAAGAGGATAAGAAAAAGAAGGACTCTGCTCAGAAGGTGGGATTTGAAATTTGAATTCTTTTATCCAGCTGAAACATAAACAGTACTGGTGATAATAAGATACTGTTTGTGTTTGAGCTTAAAAATTGATTAGCTCAATTAGCTCCATTAGCCCATCACTCAGCTTAGAGTGATGCTTCTTTAAAGACACTTTTTTACATCATTTTGCTGAAACTGAAGGTTTAACTTGGATTCTTCTTAGAGTGCTATGTAAAATAAAAGAAATTTTTTGATATAAATAAGTTACTTAATATGGCTTCTCTGAATCTCTCTCTGCACAACTGCTGCTTGTTTTAGGTGTTTCTGTATTGAGATACTGATGGGCTTTGCAATTCTTGCAGTAGAGTTTAGTAAATACTTTTTAGAGCAGGAAGATACTTTTTTTTATCCTTAAGGAAGTCTGTATGAAATATTTATTACTGAAGATTCCATTTATGTTTTTTGCAAAGTATTACTTGACTTTACATTTTCTGTAGCTAATAGTGCTTTTGTTGAAGTTGACCAGTTAGAGTTGTGGAGAATTTCTAAGTCAACAAAAATTGGTTCTGCTCAGAAAATGAGTTTGAAACTTGTTATATTAGAAAGTCTGTATTTTGCAAAAAAATCTGGCAGGTTGTTGTAGGAATTAGCTTGACATATGAGCTTCAGTCTCTTAGGACGTTATCCATGCTTTTTACGACTAAAATCCTTTCTGAGCTTCCTAGTATAAGATAGGTGCAACCATCCTGGAGCAAGTCCAGTAAAATGCCTTTAAGATGATTAAGGGACTGGAAGATCTGGGAAATGAGGAGAGGCTGGGAGCGTTATGGCTGTAAATCCTGGAGGAAAGGAGGCTTGGGGGATCTCATCAATGTACATTAATACTTTGTGGAAGGTATGGAAGGGAGTAAAAAAACAAAGGCAGACTCTTCTCCATGGTGCCCAGTAGCAACACATAAGGCATTATATACTTATTGAAAGTCCACCTAATCATAAAAAGACTCCTTGTGTGTGGCTGGGCAACCACTGGAATCAGTTTCCCGGAGGGGATGTGGTGCCTCTGTCTTTAAATGCTCAAAACTGAGTTTCTTGTGGTCCTGTGCAATCCAGTTTTGATAATTTTGTTTTGAATTGAGGAACCTCTTGGGGCCCAGGTGGAGGGCAGGGGTGTGGATTATATTTCCAGAGGCTGTCCCTTCCAATGTCAGAGATCATGTGAAACTGAGAGCAAAAGGCTTTACTTTCTTCCACTACTCTGTTTTTCAGTTGCTTCTGTAACAGGTGATGAAAGATCTCAGTGTTTACTCTTACATTTTGTGGGTTTCTGCTTAGAACAGACAGCACCAACTTTGGTTAAATTTTGGCTTATCCAGGGTCTTTTTTGGTCTGTCTTTTTCACCAATTTGAGTCTATGAGTTTAAACTGGATGGAGGTAAGTGTGTGTCAGTTGTCTTCATCCAGTTGATACATCCCCAAATAACAGCGCAGAAGAGCAGTTGCTACAGATGAGGTCTCTCCAGTGTCTTTTTGCATTGATGTTGGGGCTGTTTAATGTTTAAGTACAAAAAATGTCTGTAGAAACCAGAAAGAGCAGACCCTTGTAAATAGAGTAAAGACTTCAGGATTATATGCTGAAATTCAGTGATAAAAGGGAAACTTGAAAAGGTTGTACTGATCATCTTCATAACAGTGAATTCTGAGGAATTGGTGCTTCAAATACAAGAGATTTGCCAGCTTTCCTCTGTGTTCTCTCACCTGCTAAGTTGTTCAGTACATATTATGCCATGCTGTCAAGAAGGGTAAAGACTAAGTAATTTAATCTCCCAGAGACCAAACTTCACAGTAATAGTTGGAGATAGCTAACAATAGCAAAGCAGGCAGCCAGGTGGATAAAACATGTGTGTGTTCTTTCTTAGTGACTGTGGAGGTGTTCACCAAATAAGCAACAATGATTTCAGGGTACCATTTTCAAACTTAGGTTGGTTTACCATGAAACAGTTCTTCTGTCTGGATCATCTGGAACTTAATTTTTTTTTTTTAAATCACTTGAAGAGAGGTTATACAAGCAAGATCACAGCTTAAATATATCCGTGATTGGTACCCAGGGGGCTGTTTGGTAGCTTGTCAGTGGGCTGAGATTTATTCCACCCTCTCCTTCACTGTATCTGCTCCCACCCTGCCAATGTTCATCAGGTTGCCCACAGAGATGGCAACTGTAAATCTGAGACACTGTTACATTTTTTTCAGCTTTTGAATATTAGATGGAAGCCATCACAAAACCAGATCATTTTGACTAGGAGAGAGAGACATTATAGGCAGAAGGTTTTTTGGTTGTTTTTCTTTGTCTGAAGTAACTTGTGTTAATCATGCAGAATTTTTCAAGGATTCAGTAAAATATTTTTTATCCAAGTAGACAAGTTATTAATTTACTAAATGTGTCTACTGTTGACTATAGTAAACTTACCAGCATTACCAGACTGTATTAATTAATATTTTTTCCCCTTTTCCTGTAGTAGTCAAGCATCAGGGTCAATTATGTGTGTAACAGAATTATTAACTGTTACAGAAGAAGTTGTAATTTGATGCATACAGGATTTTTCATAAGTGAAGTTGAACATTGATATCTGGCTTGGTACAGCCACGGTTTTGGTACAGATACATTTTTATTGTTCTTGAGGCTTCGGAATGATGTATGTCTGTGAGGTTACAATGCTTAAGATTTTGTATTTTAGTGAATGCTCCACTTTGCATATTGCAATTTTCATCTTTCCAAAGTAAATTATGCCCTAGCAACTTAGTGTAGTTTCTTTTTATTCGTTACCATACAAAGGAGTTCTGGTTTGGTTAGTTTCAACAATAAACTGCTTTTTACTTGTGCTTTCATTATTCTTTACTGTTGCTGTGTGCTTTCTAGAAATATGGACTAGTTCAGCAATTTGTTTTAAGAATAGGTGTCATAGAACCTGGCACAGGATGATCTTTAGGGTTTTTTCATTATTGTGTAGTGGAACTCATGATGGACAGGTTCAAAAAATGCTACAATAGACACAATTCCAGAGAATATACCAGTGATGTGTTTGTCTCTACTGTAGCTTGAAATCTGCTATGGTGAAACAATATAGGATACAGCAAAACCCATATTGAGTATGTAAGCCAGCATGAATGCTCATTTCAGTCATTGACGTCTTGTTGCATTCAGTAGATTTACTTTATGGGTGTCGCTGGTACTTTTTGTAAGTGTGGAAATTAATCTAGTAAGGTTTTGAATTACTTCTCCTTGGAAGAGATGTTCTGGGAAAGGTGAAATGGGAAGATGGCAGAGAGACAGACTGCTGTGATTACTTCAGGCCCCAACAGTCTACAGTAAAGATACTCTCATAGAAGGAAGATATTTAACTGAAACACTTCACCTCCAAAATCTGAGAGAACTATATTTGCTATAGCACATTTATTTGTGCTGTGGAAGCCCATGTTTGGGATGAGGAGGAGGATTGAGTATTTAAAATCATAAGTGAAGTATGATTGTTTCTGCCAGGGACTTCTGCATCAGGCAGAGTTATTACAGGAGCTGCAGTACTTCCAAAAACCTTGTGTATATACAACTAGGGATACTTGTAGTGAGACTTGTAGTTCATCAGTTGTTTTCATTCAGCAACAAATTCTGTTCTTGTGTCAATATATTAAGGTTGTGACTTAGCACAACATGTTCAATGTTTGTTTTGCACTTCTTAAAACTCTATTTACATTCTTGCTCTTAATTTGCAGGTCACAGATCAAAAAACCAAAGGTAAGAATCTTTGATCTTAAGGAGTACTTTTATTGACTTGAGCCAAGATTCAGATCTTTATCAAAACTGTTAGAAAAGGAAGGGGACTTACAAGTAAAGATGAAATACTGAATATGAGTATTCAGAAGAAATAAGTTGAGGTGATTAAAACGGAGAAGCTACAACTATTCTGCAAATGTGTTGTCAGCATCTAAATACTTGAAGTAAAAATGAGGATTGTGAATGAGATAGGTTAGCTGAAATACTCAGTTCTCTGTTTTACATCACATTTAGACAAATAACCAAGACTGAAACCACCTTTATAAAGGGAATGAAAGTTATAGTAAGGTACCAAGATAAATGAAAGTACTTGGATTTGGGAACTTAAATTCAGACACGTAGAAGTCCAATAAAGAAGACAGGACTGATGAGTGAGCATCTTGAAAGTTGAACTAAATAACTTAGGTGTTGTAAAAATATATTTAATCTTGTTTTGTGTATCAGTTTTTTGATAAATTTTGTGGGGAAATTGTCTTTAGTGAAAGAAAAGACTAAAATAGTAACTTGATTTTATGGCTAACAACACTTTTTGGTGTTCAGGCAATGAAGCCTATCTGGATAAATTGGTAAACCCTTATAAAAATAAAATGTGGAGAATAATGCATTCATGTTGCCAAAGAGACCCACTTGTATTGATCTCACATTTGTAAGAGTAGAAGTTTTGCTGTTTATGGTCAGTTTGTCTAGAGTCTCTTAAGCAAATTTTGTGATGATGTTAGCTCCTCAAGGATTTGTGATTTTCTTCTCCAGTACATAATAGACTTCAGGAGCAGCTTGTCTTCACTTACAGGGGCACCTGGTGACCAGCAGGGAAGCCCTAAGTGAGCCAAATGCAGTTGCTCTGTGTAGGATGTCTTTTGGATGAGAGTCAGCTATTACTGCCTTGCTAAAGAGCAGCACACAGAACTCAGATTTGTTAACTCTGAATCCAAAAGGAGGCAGGTTATTTCCCAACTTTTTGTTTGTTTGGCATTGACTGTGTAGCCTAGTAAACAGGGAAAACTTGAGTTCTGATTTCAGATTTCCCATAAAGATGACGATGCGTAACAATCCAAAAACCAGTTGAAGGTCAGGAAGGTGGAGTTAGTTACATTTGACTGCTCATATTTTAAAATTACTCTGTCTACGGTATATTCTTTGCCAGCTTTACATTTGCAAGAAATTTTGGGCTTAGAGCAAAATTGGTGAACGTAGAGTTTCATCCTAGACTGCAGCGTTGCACATGGAAGCAAAAGGTCTGCTGCTGCTTATTTCTACTTCTTTGCACTGTTTTAATTTGTTGAGAAGGTAGAAGCTGCACAGTATTTCAGAGATTAAATAACAAAAGCAGAGTCATAGTGAGTTCTTGTAGCTAACACAGATTTCAGTGGAAAAACTTCTGATTTTCATCCCTCCTGTTTTTCAGTGCCCGAAGTGACGAAACCAAGTTTAAGCCAACCAGTGGCTGCCAGCCCAATTGGCAACTCTCCATCGCCACCAGTCAATGGTGGCAATAATGCCAAAAGGGTGGCAGTGCCGAACGGACAACCACCAAGCGCAGCCCGCTACATGCCTCGGGAGGTGCCGCCGCGATTCCGTTGCCAGCAGGACCACAAAGTGTTACTAAAACGTGGGCAGCCCCCTCCGCCATCCTGCATGCTCCTTGGGGGTGGAGCAGGGCCTCCCTCCCCAGCAGCACCCGGAGCAAACCCAAACAACGCACAACCAGTAACAGGAGCACTGCTGCAGAGTGACAGTGGGACTGCAACAGGCAAGTGATGATAATAAATAATATTAAATTAACATGTTGGCACATGGCAGAAAAGGGATTGCTGAAATTGTACATAAGCCTGTCAATATATAACAAAACTCAAGCTGCTTTTGGGGAGCTTCTGCAGTTTCAGTGTACAGGCTTCCGTTGGCAGCAATGGATATAATTTTTACTCCTAGATGGAACAAGAGGTTTAATTTTTTTTAAGTCTGTTTTGAGTGGTTTTAATTGGTTGCGGAAATGCTCTGCAGCAAAGTAAACACAAGGCATAAATAAACAGCATTTTATGGTGGTCACTGAGTAGTTCCTAAGGGCTCTTCAGGTTTCTTTGTCATGAATTTCCTGTCTTGTCACATTTTTATAACTCGTGAAATAGGCATGTAGATGCCAGGTCTGCAAAGGGTAGGTGTCTGTCACATCTTGTTTGCATGAAGCAGAAAGATGACCTATTACTCCTCACTTTTTGGTGGGTTTTTTTTGGAAGTATTCTTGTTTTTTTTACTTAGTTAAGCCTTTTTGTACAATTGGTTCTTTTTTTACTTTTCCATTCATTTTGTATTCCAGAAAATAAATTGATTTTAGGGTTGTTTGGTGAGCGTGAGGAAGTTACAGCTGCTCCTGAATTGTTTCAGACCCTTTGTGAATTACAGTAGCTGTAATACTCCTTCTTTAATTATTATAGTAGAACAAACAAAATTCCATTCAAAATATCTGCCTTCAGAGGAAAGACTTGGGTGACCTGAGAAGTCAGGGACAGCTTCAATGCTAACAATAAGGATGTTTAAAAAAGAAATACTTGAAAGTCAAAAATAAGAAAATAACAATACCAGTATGTCTGAATTTTCTTTGAAAATTGTGCCTGACCAATGGGATGGTGAATATTTTACCATCATGGAAGTAAACTTTTTTTAGTTCTCTGTGGTTTGGAAGTAAAAACAGAGGTGACTTGTAGAGAACCAAGTGAGCTAACTGGGATGGCTGGCCTTATTAAATAGTATTCTAGGAAAATTAATAATTCTATTTGTTTTGTGGTTTCACTACTTGAATACATTTGTAGCAAAGCCCTGTTTGACAGAGTATTTATCTTGTCTTTGATAATTGCTGTTTAATAAAGGAGAAAGTGAATGTCAAACTCCAGCAGCAAAATTTTAACTCATCAGTTTGCAAACAGATGTCTTGGAGATAACTTACTTTGATAAAACACCTGAAACAAAATATGCCCTGAAGTCTGTGGTTCCTATATAAAATCCTAGCACTGATATGCCTTCACAGTTACTGTAGTAGACTGATTAAGGAAAATTTGTGGTAGTGAACCATTCAAAATTTTTTGAAGCTTCTCATGAGCAACATTTTTTTTTGCTGTTGGGTGTACTGAATGTGGATCATTTTGAAGTATTTTGAGAGGCTCCTTAAGTTGTATGTAATTATTTGACACTTGGTATTTGTTTTTCTGAAGTTGAAAGTTGGTATTACAAATTCTCATATTTTTACACTTCATTTAATAGTGTATTAACAACTAGGAGGTTACTTATATGGCTGTATTAGCCAGTGGTTAGTTGCATTATCCTGATGTAAGTCAGGATGTTGCCAAGAAAGATACAGGTCCTTGAGACCTGCCTTACCCATCCATTTTTCAGCACCGTAATGAGTTAACTGGGCTGAGGACTGGACTTGTATTAAAATTAAAGCAGGTTGGTTTTTAAAGCTAATTTCAGTCTGCATTACTTTTACCTATTCACCTAACTGAATATCAGTGAGAACATACATGCTAGCATGTGAGAGTAGGTGTTCAGAGGAGGGGGAATGAGCAGGTGAACAAGGGAGTGGCTGGGGCTATCTTAGGTGCTCCATCAAAGTGCTTATGGAAGTACAGTGTTGTTATCTGCCTTGTACATCGTTTATCCCAGGTTTATCAGATCTGGCTGTTGGCAAACTGAACTTCAGTTTTGGCCCAATTTGGTTGAGCACGTATGCACTGATAATGTGGTTAAATTCACACCAATGAAAGAAAACAAAAGTAGGTTCCCAGTGGGGACGATCATGCAGCTTGTCTACTTGCTCGCATTCTTATAGTCACCAGATGGTCATAGGTGGTGTTGGTGACGATTTAATACTAAAAGTCAACACGTAGTCCTTCTTCACATGGACCTTTTTCTACCAGAATTGAAATCCTTCTGGCAAAACCAATTCCCTGAAAGATGACATCAAGTTTCCTCGTGTCATACCAATGCAGGGGACTGAGATGAAGGGTGTTCTATGTAATTTTTCCAATACCAATGATAATTCAGGACATACAAGACAAGTTTGGACAACCACGTTTGAATTTTATTGGTAAAAGTCTTTCAATAGTTTTAATTGTTGCCACTGTCAAATACAGCAAGGGAAGGCTGGTTTCATAAAATAGTCCATTAAGTTGTCTTAGCATACTATATGTGAGCAAGCTGAATACTTTTAGAGCATCTTCACAGAAGTTAAATGTTCTGTAAAAGTAACTTATTAGAAGATCTTGTTCAGAGTGCCTATGCATCATTGATTGGCTGAACCATTTCTAAGTTCAAAACCTTACAACCTTGCAGTCTTTTGAGCTTGTCTTTGTCCTCCTTAGGCTCTTCTTGTGATCTGCTTAATCAGAAATTTTTTTAATTGGAAAGGAAAAAAAAAAAAGGGTTGCTCTGTGCTAAAAAGATAGATGGATAAAAATATCAGTGGAGTCATACTTCCTTGCTATTGTTCAGTTTGCATTTGCAATTAAAGGAACAGTGTGTACTTGGGAACTGCTTGATCTTTTGGATCTTGGTGGGTGAGACTTAGTGGTTGAAGACAACCTACCGTTCGTCAATATTCAAAGCTTACAAGGGCGTTCTAATCTTCCCGTAAAGTCAGGATCCTCATTGGTGGCACTCAGTGAAGGGAGATCTGGAAGGCATTCATTGGATGTTCATTGTTTAAGCTAATGAACTGAAAGCCTCGGACAGGTACTGAAAGCTGATCCGATCTTATGTTGAAAGTATTAGCAACCAGAAATTGTGATCTTTACTTTGGAATATATGACATAGGAATTAAGGCTGGGAGGGAAGTTACACAGTTTTTTAAATTGTTTGCCTTACTTTCAAGGAAGCTGTCATATGAGCCAGTACTGGCAGTTACAGTATATATTCACTTATGAATACTGCTGCAGCTGTTACTATGGAGTTTATGCTCTGCAAAATAAGTGGGATAACTGATGTCAAAAATCTGATGTTCTGTGCTTGTAAATAATATGGATTACTAATGACCTTTTTGGGTTTTTTTGGTGGGTTTTTTTTGTTGTTTTGGTGTTTTTTTGGTTTGGTTTTTTTTTTTTTTGGTTTTTGTTTGGTTTTTTTTTCTTTTTCTTTTTCTTTTTCTTTTTCTTTTCTTTTCTTTTCTTTTAGATTCAGCAATTGGAGGTGCTGCTGCTTCAAATTATGCAAATTCCACTTGGGGTTCTGGAGCCTCCTCCAACAGCAGCACCAACGCCAACCCAACTCACATCTGGGACAAGGTGATTGTAGACGGGTCTGATATGGAAGAGTGGCCTTGTATTGCCAGCAAAGATGCTGAGTCTTCTTCCGAAAACGCCACCGATAACAACAGTGCCTCAAACCCTGGCTTGGAGAAGAATGCTCTGCCAGGAAGCACCACTAGTAACAAAGGAAAAGGAAGCCAGTGCCAGTCTGGAAGCACTGGAAATGAATGTAATCTTGGGGCCTGGAAATCTGATCCCAAGGCTAAATCTGTTCAATCTTCCAACCCTGTTGCCGAGAGTAACAATGGACTAAGTAATTGGAGGAACTCGAGTGGACAAGACAGAATTAGTCCCGGTTCTGGCTTCAGCAACTTTAACCCAAATAGCAACCCATCTGCTTGGCCAGCACTCATTCAAGAGGGCAATTCTAGGAAAGGAACTCTGGAATCTGATAGTGGTAGCGCCAATGCACAGATTAGCACAGTAGGTCAGACCTCTAGGGAACAGCAGTCAAAGATGGAAAATGCGGGTGTTAACTTCATCTCTGGCAGAGAACAGGCTCAAATTCATAACACTGATGGACCAAAAAATGGAAACACTAACTCCTTGAACTTAAGTTCACCAAACCCTATGGAGAATAAGGGAATGCCCTTTGAAATGGGCTTGGGGAACCCTTCCAGGAGCACTGACACCCCTTCTCAGAGCACTGGAGAAAGAAAGATGGGGAGTGTTGGATCTTGGGGTACAGCTAGGGGGTCTTCTGGAACTGACACAGTCTCTGGGCAGAGCAATTCTGGAAACCATGGGAACAATGGAAAGGATAGAGAGGACTCCTGGAAAGGACCTTCTGTTCAGAAACCTAATCGGTCAAGAAGCGATTCTTGGGATAACAATAACCAGTCTACGGGTGGTGGGTCTTGGAACTTTGGCCCTCAGCATGCAAATGAAAGCAAATGGGGTGAAGGGAACAAATTAACATCTGGGGTCTCTCAGGGAGAATGGAAACAGCTGTCTGGGTCTGATGAACTGAAGATTGGAGAGTGGAGTGGTCCAAACCAACCAAATTCTAGCACTGGAGCATGGGACAATCAAAAAGGCCACCCTCTTCCTGAAAACCAAGGTAATTCCCAGGCTCCCTGTTGGGGAAGATCTTCCAGCTCTGCAGGAAGTGAGGTTGGAGGTCAAAGCACTGGAAGCAACCACAAAGCAGGAAGTAGTGACAGTCACAATTCTGGACGCCGATCATACAGGCCTACACATCCTGATTGTCAGGCAGTCCTGCAGACATTGCTGAGCAGAACCGACCTGGACCCTCGAGTGCTTTCTAACACCGGCTGGGGCCAGACTCAAATTAAGCAAGATACTGTGTGGGATATTGAAGAGATGCCACGGCCCGAGGGGAAGTCTGATAAAGGAACTGAGGGGTGGGAGAGCTCTGCCACACAGACAAAGAACTCAGGGGGCTGGGGTGATGTACCCAGCCAAAGCAATCAAAACAAGTCTGGATGGGGTGAGCTCTCAACCCCAACAGAGTGGAAGGACCCCAAAAATACTGGAGGATGGAATGACTATAAAAACTCCAATTCTTCTAATTGGGGAGGAGGAAGGCAAGAAGAAAAATCATCTTCCTCTTGGAATGACAACTCTAATAAGGATCAGGGATGGGGTGGACGGCAAACTAATCAAGGATGGTCTTCTGGAAAGAACAGCTGGGGAGAGGAAGTAGACCAAACAAAAAACAGTAACTGGGAAAGTGCAGGAAACAAGCCAGTGTCTGGTTGGGGTGAAGGTGGGCAAAATGAGATTGGAACTTGGGGTAATGGTGCAAATACAAGCTGTCCTTCAAAGGGTGGATGGGACGATTGTAAAAGAACTTCAACATGGAACGAGACGGGTCGACAGCCCAACTCCTGGAACAAGCAGCAACAACAGCACCAGCAGCAACAGCAGGAGTCTTCTGGTTCCTGGGGTCCACCGCCCCAAACTCCAAGTAATGGGCGGCCTGCAAACTGGAACAGTGGACCACAGTCAGCTGCCCCCAAAGAGGAGGAGCCTAGTGGCTGGGAAGAACCTTCTCCACAGTCAATCAGTCGAAAAATGGATATTGATGATGGCACTTCAGCGTGGGGAGATCCTAGCAGTTACAACTACAAGAATGTGAATCTGTGGGACAAGAACTTACAAGGAGGACAGGCCCCACGGGAGCAGAGCCTGCCTACTCCAATGACTAGCAAATCACAAGCATCAGGTACTAGTCTTGTTCCTTTCTTCAGCAAGCTCCTATGTATGACTGTAACTTTAATGCATAGGAGAGATGTTTGCAGCCTCTAATTCCTGATAGTTTTATTCTACAAAGGACACCAGTTTCTTATTTGAATATTTGGTTCTCTATTTAAAGTGCCTTTAAAATCGATCAGTCCTCTGCTTGTTGTGCTTCAGTAACTGTGGTTTGAATACTGGTCACCTTGCCAGGAAAAGATGATGTTTGTTAGCTGACAAATCTGCATATTCAGTTTGACCTCTGAAGAACAGGCTGAATTACAGAATCAAAAACCTTTAAGGCTGAGTCCAACCATAAACTTAAAAAGCCATCACTGCCTACTCCATGACTAAACTGTGTTCGTCAGCGCAACATATGCAGGACTTTTGACTACCTCCAGGGATGGTAACTCAACAACTCAACCAATTCCCTGGGCAGCTTGTTCCAGTGCTAGACAATTCTTTTGGGGAAAAGTTTTTCCTAATACCCATTTGAAACCTCCTGCCGTGGTGCAACTTGAGGTCATTTATTCTTGTCCTATTTGTTGTTACTTGAGAAAAGAGACTACCCACCATGGGTACAGCCAGCTTTCACATAGCTGTAGAGAGCAGTAAGGTCTCCTCTGAGCTTCCCTTTCTCTGGACTAAATAGCATTTTTTACATTTAATTATTAGAGAAATGGGGAGAAAATCTTTACTTATTTTAGTCAATAGTCTTTTGCTCTGAAACACTTAGTTAGCACTTGAAATTGCGTATATCTGTGGCAGTGTTTTTGTCAAGTTTGGCTTTGCTGTAGGATAAGAATACTTGAAAAAATATTTTCTTCTTTGGAATAAGGACAAGAAAAAGTTACATAGCCTGGAAATGTATTAAGAAATTACTATGTAATCTTTTCCTCTGACTCAAAGACACTTTAAGAATGCTATCTTGCTTTAATACATACTAGAAATATGTACTTTATTCTGTATATAAAATCCCCAAGTTAAATGCTTGTAATTAGTCACAAAAGTTCACAGATAGGAGGACAGTATTACATGTGGGGTTTGTGTTTAAGCTGGGAGAATAGTATTACTCATCATAGCATTCACTTCTTTTTCATCCCTGGAGGTCAGTGCCCACTCTAAATTTGTTGTGAATGATTGTCAATTCTGTTGCACCCATGCTACTGAGAACCTAAAGTTCTCTTCAAGAAGAACAAAACAGTAGATTAATGACGTGGTGCTGCACTGCAGTAAACAACTCATTGTCTAAATGGTCTGTAATGAAACTTCTTTCTCCTTTGTGCAGTCTGGAGCAAAAGCACTCCACCTGCTCCAGATAATGGTACTTCCGCCTGGGGTGAGCCAAATGAAACCAGTCCCGGGTGGGGTGAAGTAGATGATACAGGAGCGTCGACTACAGGCTGGGGGAATGCACCTTCCAACACCCCGAATGCCATGAAATCTAGTGAGTATACGCCAAATATCAGTTTCTTTGCAATTGCCTTGGAGATTTTTTATGTTTGGCCTTTTGACATAGGTCACCTGTGGAGGAATTATTATCTGAGGCCTAAAAGCAGTGTTGAATGTTTTTGTAAGATTTTGATGAATGAGTACTAAGTGTTTGTAAATGACTGAAACTGTCTTTTAAGGTAGCAAAAAAAATCTTACTAAGCAATTAAATGAGCAGCTCTGATTCTGGAAGTGCTGAAACACAGTAAGAAAATGTGTATTTTTCTCTTTTTCTCTGGCTGCCCACTTGTTATATGGTAAGTCACTTTTTCTGATCATGGCAGGATAAGGCATGCACAGTACTGACAAATTTCACTGTGGAGGCCATTAGATGGTTATCTATGCTTTAATAATGCAACTTGGCTTTGAATGGGCTTCTTTAATTGTATAAGTGAGAAAAATTGTAACTTCAGAATTGCACTTTGTAGTAGAAGCTAAATGCCTACTGCAGTGTCTTTCATGAATGAGATGTTGAAATATTTTGAAAATTTACTTCAGAGTTAAAATTTTGCTATATTAAGAAGTTTTGTGGGTATTATTCTTGATTATGTAAGTTTTTAGTATAATTTTTATTTCACTCTTCTTAAGGAAAAAACAGCAAACACAATGTTATTACCAATGTCAGTAACATTTGGATGTGAGGTTTACTGTAGGAACTACTGATGTGTGACACTTTCAGTGTTTGTTTTTTTGTGGGATATGACTAGAAGAAAATAAAATGCACAACAGGCCTAAACTTTAAAAGTTAGAAAGATAGTTTATTTACCATCACTAGAGAATGAAGGGAAAAAATGAAATTAATAAAATAAAATCGAACCCTTCAAAACCCTTCTGCCTTTCCCCACAAATTGTTCACTTTCCCAGAACCAACACAGAGAGACAAAACTATGATTTTCAGTCAGTTTCATCATTTAAACATAATCTTTCATCACTTGGGGGAGGAGTCTCTCTTGATGGATTCTACTGACAAAACAATTCCCTTGTGGGTTTTACCTGCCATAAAAAAACAGCCTACCGGTAAAAAAACCTGTTTCTGTAACCCCTCCCATTAGCAGTTTCCCAAGCTGCTTATGGGTCATGGGTCTAGACTTTTGCATATTAGGGTGTCACCTTTTAAAGATGCACAGCTCAAAGGAACAAAGGATTCTTCTTGTCAGGGAGCAGAAATACCTTCTCAGTTCTTCACTAGCACAAATGACTTACCTCTATCTATGTTCAAGCATCTCATAAGATCAGTATCACTTAACCCATCACACACACCTTTGTTCAAAATCTACACACAAATCTGAACAACATCTCCCTAAATGCATATCGCTCCCATGATTTGAAGGGATATGTTAGTCCAGTTTACATCCAGGGAAGTCCAGTCAGAAATGTCCACTTCTTCAATCCCTTCTTCCAATAATCTTTATCAGTTCTTTCGCTGACTCTATCATGCTCTTTCTCTGTGTGTTCCTTCCTCTCTCTCTCTCTCAGGGAATGGGTTGCAGTTCTGAAAGCTTCAGCTTGCCTAAGTCCTCTCTCTGGGCTGCAGCTTATCACATTCAAGGTTGAGCAGAGCTCTGAGCAGCTGAGCAATTATATGCTTATAAAATGTCTCTTGCCCACCCTTGGGTTTTCATGGGGTGTGCCAGCCCAGAGCTGCCATCAGAGGACACAGACTCCCCCTCCCCTGCTTGGGGAAGGGCTCAGTGCCACGGCCGGGCCTCAGGCCAACTTCCCCTCCCAGTAGGCGAAAGTGGCAGGGTGTTTTACAGCTGCTAAAAAGCCAGGCCGGGTGGGGACATATTCTTATCCCATCCCTCAGCCTGGAAGTCACTGGGCCATGTGGGTCTCCCGTAAAAAGCCTGGGCAGGCGGTGTCCCACCCCCCCTGCAAGGAGAGAGTTGGGACTGCCATCTTGCCTCCTTCAAGACCATAAGGAAAAGGAAGTTACTCAGGATCTCCCGATATTTAACCCTGTAGGTCCATGGAGACGTATCTGTTCTTGATTGGTTCTTTTCTGGAACTTTGTGAAAACTCACTTCCTGGTCAAAACCACCACATGATGATACACAAGTGTTACTGAACTTGACTTGATGATGCCCACTCTAAAACTCTTTCCAACCCAGAAGTTGCTTTTGCAACATGTAATTGTTTGAAATTAAGTGCTGTGTAGATAGCTTGCTTTTGGGTCATTGACCCTTCCTCCCACCACAATTAAATAATTTGGCCATTTCTGAAACAAAAGAAGAGCTTTGCTTCCTTAGTGTTATTATTGTGGCAGGCTTTTGTGGATGACAGGCTTCCCATGCCTGCTCTACACAGATTTGGCACTTTGAGGATGCGAAGCTGATTTTCGATGGATGTATTCTTTTATCTATAAGACACCTAACTATGGCCAAAATAAGAACTTCTGAAATTGATCTGTTGAAAATTCTATTGATTTGTTAATGCTTGATACAGTCTTTTAAGGCTATACATGGACACTCACTTACCCTAACTGGTCTGTATGTGTGCCATAACCAAAGAACTGCAACCTATACATGCTGTTTTATATGTGAGCTAGCCCCAGGTCTAGAGCAAAATCTAGGGACAGTCACCTAGCCATGATTGGAAAAGGAAAAAAATCAGTTGGGAGCCAAGGATGGAAGCATAGATCAGTATCCACCTGTTGAATAAAGTAGATTTACATAGTTCTGCCAGCATTGCATAAGAATATTTTGGCAGAAAGTGGAGCACAAATTCAATTTTCTGTAAAATCTCTTTTTTCATTTTCTTTTTCTTTTTTTTTTTTTTAATTTTGAAAATTTCATTTGTGTTCTATAGCTGCTGGTACCTCCTTATTCAACAAATGCAAAAAAATAAGCCTGTGTCATGCAGACAAGTCACCTTTCACTGTCCATTTTCATGTTTAAGAATCCAAGAGAGTCGTCAGTGCAGAAAAATAAATCTATAGTCACGTAGTTAAAATCAGTATCATAGTATATATTTAAGCACTGTCACCGGAAATAAATTAAAGCTGCAGGGACTATCCAGTATATTTCCAGATTGCATTCTTGACTCTGTAATCATAATACTTAAATGTAGCCTTTTCTGTGGAAGTAGCACAATTAAGGGGTCAAAAGTTAGATTTTTTGCACTTGGGCCAGTATGTTTCAATAAGCAGCCCTCAGTTTTAGTACTCAATTGAATGGACTTTAAAAACCTGTTTCCTGTGAAGTATTTGAGGGTTTATTTATGATGCATTTTCAGGTTTCTTTTAGACCACCATAACATGCTGCTGTACTTATTTTCATTATGATCAGGATAGAGATTCCAATGTTACACTAATTGCAGTTCCTTAATTTTTTTTACATTCAGATTTCCTGCTGTATATTGATGTCCTTATTCCTGATTTCCACACTCTAACTCTAGACAATTAAAAGATTAGTTATTACAAAGGAGATGATGATGGTGGAAATCTTTTTTAAAGTAGACAAATACTAAATTGACAAATAGGGGAATAAATATGCAGAATGAAGAGTTACAGCCAGAAGAACAATTGGATAGTGGACCAGATGAGGAGTTGGGACTCCTGATGGCTTGTCCATAAAGGTTAGAATTCTGAGTTGGGTGATAATGGTGGAGAGTAACAGCAGGGAAAGTCTGAACTGATACAGTGAAGGGGTTGTAGCTTTCTGATGTACTTAAACAGCTCTGCTAGTCTCTTTAGTAACATTGTTAGGAACACAATTTGTAGTAGAGAGGTTGTTTGGTGTTTTTTTTTACATTAAACTACTTTTGGTATTATTTGTACCAGAGGATAGTGTCAGGTTCTTGCCTTCAGATTCTACCTAGTTGTTGTTCCTGAAAGCTGTTTCTGTAATTTTGTGGAAAAGTGTAGGACAAGGGGAATATGAAGTGTGCTTTGAAGATTTTCATTTGCACTTAAAAATAAATACATTGTCTTTTAAAGGAAGCTATATCTATATAAGACGTCCCTATTATGTCTTTAAAGGTTTGACATTTCTTTCAAATAGTTGCAAAACATGACTTGCAAGTAGGCCACCAAATACATGCACAAGTATTACAGCTGCTGGAGTGAAGACTTTTTTTTTTTTTAGTTCCTTTGGGATTCTGATGATCTCAGCTAATGTTGCGGTGTCACATCACCAGCTACATGGTATTGTAGACAGCTTTGGAGCTTTTTTTTAATTATTATTTTTCTGAAGGTTCTAAATCTATGCAAGATGGCTGGGGAGAGAGTGATGGGCCAGTGACAGGAACACGTCATTCCAGCTGGGAAGAGGAGGAGGAGGGAGGAGTCTGGAACACAGCAGGCTCTCAGGGAAGCAGTTCCTCCCACAACTCAACAAGCTGGGGGCAAGGAGGAAAGAAAACACAAATGAAGGTAAAATGCTTGAATGATTCATTACTACTGTGTTGTCTGAAAACAGTCTGACTGATGTGTTACAGTATTATGTAGTTTTAGTTAGAGTATTATGGCTTGTTTTTCAAGAAGGTTTTGCAGAGTTACAGTAGGGTGCCTCTTAAACTAGCGTAAAAATGGGAGGTTTTCAGATTTGCTTTAATATATTGCACCTGTTATGACTAATAAATCTTCCAGTAGATTTCAAATTCTTCTGGTTTGGAAGCTGCACAGCCATTACTAAATGAAAATTAGTATCCCAAGGCCATTTCTCTTCTCTTGCTGACATATCTTTTTGTTAGGCAGCTGTGGTTCTTGCATTGCCTGCTGAAGTTCAGATTCCAGTCACTTTGGCACATGAGCTTCTTATTTCTAACAACTGTTGAATTTATGTCTGACTTGTGTTTGTTGTTGTTGACATTTGGCCTCAGGAGCAGGAGCTTGGCAGTAGTCCTGAATAAATTTCTTTCTAAGGTTTGTTTGCATTGAAGTTCTTTAGTACAGTAACAGTTGTTACTATATTAATATTAGATGGACTATGCTGTGTCTGCTTCTTATGAAGTAGGTAGGGCAAACTCAAAAGGCAAGGCAGTGCAGTTTCCTAAGATGTGGAGATACTGTTGTGATATGACAGGGAGTTTTACAATTCTTGTTTTGCAGAAATTATTCTCAGGAACTTTTTTCTCACTTAAAGCATTTTTATTTTAACCACCAAAACAACTAGAAATTTTTTCACTGTTGAACTGGGCTATTATTGGTTATAATGATTTGTAAATTATGCTAAGGCCAAAGAGACACCCTGGTCAACACAGTGCCTGTGCAAGAGGCACCATGCTAAAGGAACGAAAGGCAAGGAAGAAATCTGCCTCTGTATGCACTGGATTAAAGAATGTAATAAGCTGTTACAGAGGAAAAAATAAATAATGTTCACAAAGCTTTCCAGACTGCAGAATGAATCTGAAGGTGTTATCACATTTTACATGACAACATTCAACCAGTTTAGAGTACCTAACAGTGAGCAATTGTACAAGACACAGTATTTGGTAAATGTTTCCAAACATGTAAATACTCATAAGTAATTTTTTCAAGAGATTAATTTCTTTGATACCAGAATTTTCATTTTAAACAAGCACCTCTCAAGGATAAAAGAGATTCTGAGGAATCAAGAAGTTTCATAAATTTTTTTTGTTTCTTTTTTTTCAGTGTGCATTAAAAGGAGGAAATAGTGATTCTTGGATGAACCCTTTATCCAAACAGTTTTCAAATATGGGCTTGCTAGTAAGTAAAAATTTTTAAAAGGAAGTCCAACTTTGTGAAAAAGCTATAAGCTTTAAATAAGTCAAAAGATCAAGTGTTTCACAGTTATTTATCTGCATCTGCTATACTGAGATGTTGGTTATGATACCTGTACTAGCTGGCTCAGAATGGCTTCTCAGAAAAACTCCAAATCTACCTTGATTCCTAAAGTTACTTTATAATAGCTCTTGCTCTGAGGTTGCAGTTTCCTTGCAAATAATCGATTTGGGAGGGGGATGTGTGTTTTCTTATTTTGTTTGTTTGGCTTTGGGGCTAGGGGGATTGTTGCTTTTTGGTGTGGGATGGTTTTTTGTTGCTTCAATTTGTTTTTTTTTAATTTTTGGTATTTTTTAAATTTTATTTTCATAACATGCTGTTTAGAGCACTCAAGATAGGGACTACTGCCTTATCGTGTCACATATCTGTGATAAGCCCAAGGTATTTATTCTGAATCTCAGCCACCTATCAGAAAAGGAGATTTACAGCTCTGTGTCTGTCTTGACTGAATTTACATTTGAAGTACAGCAGGGTCTTTTAGAACAAAAAGAGCTGATTATGGATCCATAAGTAAAGGTTGTTTGGTAAAGTGAATAAATAAATACCACATCATTGAGAAAAAGACAGAACTGTAGGGAAGCATTTAAAAATAATTATACATCTTTTTTTTTAGGAAATTCTGACAAGCTAATTTGTAAAATATTTTGCAGAATATTGTGCCAGTTGTCATCCTGTGAAGCAGGAATACTATGTAGTGCTGGCTAGCAGAAGATAAGAATACAGAGTTTGTGTGAGAAGTCCAGGGCTGCACAAGCTGTCACTGACTTGCTTTATTTTGCAATATCTTTTGGCTCCCAAGTTTTAATTTAATTTGCTAGACAGGACATGCTTTTGAAGGCTATGGGAACACCCTGTCCCGGACTGCCAACTGAAGAATCTCGTGGCAGCATATTTCAAGATTTGATGGCATGACAGTACATGAGGATGAGCTATCATTTTGGCCACTATTTTCAGTGTTTTGTCACTCATCCAGTGGGACATGAGGCCAGAGCTTCATTTATGGAGTGACTCTGTCCATCTTAATCACTTCATTTGTGTGTCTGGTTTCACATGGGTAAACTTGCCATACGCAGCATTAGGGGTTTGAGGCAAGGTGTGTCCAGGGTGATATCAGAAATCCCTGTGTTCAGTTGTAGTTTAAAGTAAAATTTTCATTAGCACAAGCACGTTCTTCCTGCATTCCACTTTTCTGAAATAGTTCTCAGCATTGAATAGAAGTCAGAACTGAATTGTGGTTTGTTTTTTTTCCTCCAGAGTCAAACAGATGACATTCCAGGCAGTAAGATGGACTTGTCTGTAGGTGCGTATATTTTAATTTCAATACATTTGAAATGCAAGATCACATGCAGTATTTTTATAAGGATGACTGTACTCTGTAAGGGTTTGATCCTGTAATGCTGTACTCTGGAAGGGTTTGATCCTTACTTTAGCACTCCTCATACTGTAAGGGTGGAGGAAAAAGCATTCTCTGTCTTGTCTGTAAACACAGTGTCTCTGTGTCTCTTGCACACTTTGGCTCTAAGTGTGCAAAACTGGGATGTATACCTGTACAGAGCAGAGCTATAACTTGGGGCAGAGACATCTTTTAAGACTGTTCTAATCTTTTAAGTTTGTATTCATTGTTAGTGTTGTAAGTGAAAATCTTTTACATTTGGTAGAAGAGTACTGTTTGCTGTTAATGCCAGTAGAATATCCCATTTACTACAGCTTCCTGGCGGTGATGTGAAGGGAGAAAAATTGTCTTCTATCATTGATTTCTTCAGTTGCATGCCTCAGGCTATTACAAATTACTTTTCAGTAGAACTAGATTTTATGTTCTGAATAGCTTTACCACAATTGCTACACAGCTTAAGTATCATGGGCTGTGTGGTACAAAAGGTAGAGCTGTGGTAGTCAAGACTTAGTTGCATCTGATACCAGTTCTGGATTTGGTATTCTAATACAATTCAGACAGACACAGTGTCTCTCATCTTATAATCAATTGTATTTCTAAATTTCTGTCACGCTTCATAGAGAATCCAGTTGTTCATTTTTCCCAAAATTACTGTCTTCCTCTGAAGCAGTTAAGGATCTCAGTAGGAGATGATAAAACCGTTTGTTTATATGGTACAACACAGTTTTGTGAAAGGTAACAATTTTTTGATCTCTCCAGTTTGGCTTCATGCACCCTCTCTAGAATTCAGGCTCTGATTCTATAATTCTGTAAAGAATGTCTAGGTAGAGATCAGTCATGTTCATGGGTGTTCAGTTCTCACCTGCTGTCAAATGCTGCTGGTAAAAATCAGTTCTAAGCATATACAAAAGAAGAGGCTGTTAGCGTGGATTATGCTGATTATAGCTCTCTTAGTTCTTTATTCCAAATAAGGATCCTTTGGAACTTTCAAGGACCCTGTACTTGAAAGCAAAACCAGTGAGACTCCAAGTCAGAAATACAACTTAATTGAGAGAGAACAAACAACAAGAAAGATAAAAATAAAAATAAAATAAAATAAAATAAATGCAATAGTACAAAGGACCACTGACAGAGTCAGAATGCAAACCTGACACCCTGTTGGTCAGGGTGTTGGAAGCAGCCCGAGATAAGTCCTCCCAGAGTGACAGCTGTGGCTCCGTTGAAGTAGAGATGATCCTCAAGAAAAGGGTCCAGTCATCCTCAGGGAATCCAGTGGAAACAGGCTACCTTGCTGTTTGGGATTGCTGGTTTTATCTCAGTGGAAAGGCTTTGGCTCCTCCCACTGGGTGAAGCATCTCACAATGGAATGAAGTCATGTTCTCAGTCATGTGAGAGGCCTTAAATGGCCCATTCTCAGGTGATATCCCTCAGAGGAGGATGGGTGGAGGAAGAGATAAGAAGGCACTGCCTTATCTGGTGTTATCAGTTGTCCCATTAACAGAAGGCATCTGCCCTCTTTCTACCCCTAGAGTTACAGGAGATAAAGAGCAATACCTCCCAACCGACTTCAACAGATGGAAATAGAATACACATTTTTGGTTACATTTTTCAACCCAGGACAGACCCTAAGGCCATCAGAGCTCCTGAGGAGGTGACTGCTGCTCAGAATATCCTGTGAAAGGGTACAGAACAGACACATCTTTTACCTTGATATGTTGCACTTCATTAAGTTTAGTGTTCTCTTTAATAGTGGCATCCCTTGATCTTAGATAGAGCCATTTATTATGGTTTGTATTCTGTTTCAAAGACTGAGAATGTAACAGATCTTCATAAGCTTTTCTTTTACTTCTGTATTTAGCAGTTTTGCTCTTGTTGCTTATGGCATTTGTGGAAAGCAATAAGCTGTTTTGCTCAGCTCAGGTCTAGTTCTAAATTTTAAAATTTGGACTTACTTATGAGGTAGGCTTATTCTTCAAGCTTTTCACTTGACCTTACAACATGCCATGTTTTTCTGACAGATAACTGACAGCATGATGTTTTCCTAGTTTATGGATAAATGCACAGAGTTAAATCTGTGCTTGGAGACCAGATATGTCAAAGAAAACTTTGGCATATGCTTTGGAGCACCTTGGCTCTGATCATCATGCACTTTCAGTAATTCTTATGACATTGGTCTCGGTCATGATCATCATGCACTTTCAGTAATTCTTATGACATTGGTCTCGGTCTCTGTGTTTGAAGAGTGTATTCCCTTTATTTCAAGTTCTAAAATAATGCTTTTATTTACTGACTAAGATAGAAAAGAGATGGGTTGCTAACATTTCTGAGGCAGATGTACTTCTTTTCTTCTTCTATCAGATCTCTTTAATGGATGGCTTGTCTACTTTGAAAATAGGGTATAACTTCTTTTTTCTCTATTGAATTATCTCCTACTCCATAAATTCTGAGATACACAGTTTGGTATAGTAAAGTAGCTTGTCAGAAATACTTAATATTTTGTAGTTTCTTTTCCCCTGTTTCACAGTCACCTTTGTATGTGTTTTAATATATTAGTTAAAATCTCTGCAGATCAGAGAATTCTCAAATCACCTGTAAATAGTGAGGAATTAATTTAAAATTTCTATTGACTCAAATGTAATTTGTGCAGCTGGCTGTTGTAAATATGTTAGAAAGCTGTAACTTATAGCATTCAGTTGAAACACCTCAATATCCAAGCGCCTGGGTTGCTCAGTAGGCTTGGATGATGTAAATTTATGGTAAAGGTATAAAATCAGTGTCTTTAAAATGGTGTTGTGGTCAAGCAGAAAAGGTTTCAAATTGTTTTCTCCATTTGGGTTACCTCACTGGGTGTGTCCATTTTCATCATGTTGAGTCTCTTCTTGGTAAATGTTTTGGGTAATTTTGCTCAGCAGCAGTTTGTGTCTCCTACTTCCCAGTGCAGGATCATATTATATAATTTTGTATGGAATCCAGATTTCTTTTCCTTCTTTTTCTTTAAGTTCTATGCATATAGTGAAGGAGATATACTTAATAGAATTTTATTCCCACACTAGGGAGTGAATGTCATCTTTTAAGTCCTTGTTGATTTTTTTTTTTGCAACTCTTAATAGTGGGAAAAATCCAAGAACTGATAGGATCTTTTTTTATGAAGATGGTTTAACTTTTAACCTGTTCTATGTTTCTGCATGTAAAGAATTCTGGGCTTCATATTTATTCATATCCATATTTATACAAGTGGTTTTGCCTACTATAGAGGGCAATTTAAACTTTTCACATTTTGACAGTTGTCTTGTACTACATGAGGTAACGCTATTCTTCAGCCACCTGCATTATTTGTAGCTTTAGTTGACAAGTTCAAAAGACAAGATTCGTGACATTTTTCAAGATTGCATTAGAATTTTCTATGAATGAGGTAAAGGAATGCAGTCATCTCTCTCAATGAGGACTTGTTTATATGGAAGTTTAACCAACTGCCTCAGCACTAAGTGACATGCAAATCTGTGCTTCAGGCCTTCAGAGGTGTTCTTTTAACACTCTGTGTATTTTACAAGGCATCACACCATAATGTCTGGGGAGCTGATTGGATCATCAGGATAACTGAAGAGACCAGAAGAGTGTTTCTGTGTCTTAGTCATCTTGTGTTGGCATTGACACAGTTTTATTTCAGACAGCGATGCAACTATACCTTGTTTTCAGTTTCTTTTCAAACAACTAATAGCCAGGGCTTCCTGTGTGGAGTTAAAGCACGTGAGCCTTTCAGTAGCATATTGCTGGCATTGTGTGCAGTAGTTTGATGTAGGTACTGACAGCATTGAGCTGTGCGTGACACTTTGTGACTGCTTTTGCAGAGCCAGTTATGTTAGAAAGGGATCAGAGAACCACAAGCTCATCCAGGTCAGTATGACTCCAGTCACAAGCTAAGATATGTAGGTGATTTTTCAACTGTTTTGTGATAAATGAAGTTGAAGACTGTTGTGGTGTGTGTTCGGGGGG
>VXBR01011481.1:7734-30954 GCA_013400215.1 Cisticola juncidis | reverse complement strand
CTGTCCCCTGTCCCGCAGGTGCCAGCAGAGCCCTCTGAGGCCCCGTGTCCCCTGCCCTCGCCGTCGTTCCGGGTGTGTCGCCGCGAGCCGCAAAGCTGCTGTCCACGTGGACTGGTGCTGACATCTCCCGCCCGGCCAGAGCCTCGCCAGCCAAGCCCCGAGACATGGCCACCAACGGCACCAAGGTGGCCGACGGACAGATCTCCACCGAGGTGGACGCCTCCATCACCAACGACAAGCCCAAGACCTTGGTAGTAAAAGTGCAGAAGAAGAAGACGGACCTTCCAGACCGAGACACCTGGAAAGGGAAATTTGACTTTCTTATGTCCTGTGTAGGTTATGCCATTGGCTTAGGGAATGTGTGGAGGTTTCCCTACCTGTGTGGCAAGAACGGAGGAGGTACGTTGGCCGTGTTTGTTCTTCAGGATCAGATCACCAAATTACCATCAAATTACCAACAAATCAAAACCAAATTACCATCAAATTACCAACAAATCAAAACCTGGTTTTAATAGATTTTTCTTACATGTAGTTGGTTTTGGTTGGGGATTTTTTGTTGGTATTTTGAGGGGGTTGCAGGATTTCTTTTGAGGGCTTTTTGGTTGGTGGGGTTTTTTTTTTGTGTTTTTTGTTTTTTGTTTTTTGTTTGGTGTTGTTGTTGTTGTTGTTGGTTGGTTGGTTGGGTTTTTTGGGTTGGTTTGTTTTTGTTGTTTTGTTGTTGTTGTTGTTTTTTTGTGGTCTGGTTGATTTGGTTTGGTTTATTGGGGAGGTTGGGGTTGGGGTTTTTTTGGCTTTTTGTTTGTTTGATGTTTTTGGTGGGGGTTTTTTGAGTTTTTTGGTTTGTGTCTTTTGGGTTGTCTTGTTCGGGGGTTCTTTTTTTTTGTTTGTTTGTTTGCTGTGAGGTCTTTTGGGGTTTATTTGGGTTGTTTTTGGCTTTTTGTTTGTTTGCTGTTTGATGTTTTTGGTGGGGGTTTTTTGAGTTTTTTGGTTTGTGTCTTTTGGGTTGTCTTGTTTTGGTTTGGGGTTCTGGTTTTTTGTTTGTTTGTTTGCTATGAGGTCTTTTGGGGTTTATTTTCGTTTCTGTCTTGTTTTGGATTTTTTGCCTTTTGCTGTTGGTTTGGTTTTTTTGTTTTATTGTTTGTTTGCTTGCTTTGGGGGGTTCATTGGCTTTTTGCAGGGGGGTTGTTTTGTTCTGCATTTTTGGGGTTTTGGTTTGGTTTTGACTTTTTATTTTGTTTTGTTGAGCGTTTGGGCATTTTTTGTTGTTATTTTGGTTTGAGTTTTGGGGTTTTTTTCATTTTTTTTGTTTGTTTGCTGTGGTGTTTTGGGGTAGGGTTTTTTTGGTTTGTTTGTTTGTTTGTTTTTTGGTTTTGGTGGGGGGGATTGGCTTTTGTTGTTGCTGTTTTGGTTTGCTTTTTGGGGTTTTTGGGTTCTATTGCCTCCCACTTTTCCAGGAGGTTCAGAGCCATTTTGGAGTGTGGAACTCTGCTTTGAGCTCTGCCCTGAAGTTTATTCTAACTCCTTGCTGCCAGCTCCACTTAAAAGTGTATTATACATAAAATATCAGAGCAGAACTAAGGCACATTGCCCTCCACCCAACCCTGCAGATCATCCCTCTCTTTTGGGCTGAGTTTTGAGAGGGTTTCATGGAGTTTTCAGCTGACTCTGAGCTCCCCATAAAAGGCTGGAGAGCAGCCAGGCCTGGTTAAAGCCTTTGTGCTCTCCGTGAGAGTGAAGTCAACAAAACCCAAAGGCTTTTGGATTTCAGCTTTTTACTTCAGCAGAAAACATTTAAAGGAGGGGGAGTGATGTTTTCCCCTTCATTTTCACCGCTTGAGGTGCTGGTTCAGAAGTGCACGTGTGATTGCCACTGACATTTTTGAAAAGTTACACCTGAGAGAAAAAAGTCCTGTGGGTTTCTTTCCATATACAACAGGGATGGAAACTGGAAATTCAGCTGTGGTTTCCCACTAAAGTCACTCTTTTTAAAATTTCCTTTTAGGTGCATTCCTGATTCCCTATTTCCTTACTTTAATTTTTGCTGGAGTGCCACTGTTCCTTTTGGAGTGTTCTCTTGGTCAGTATACATCCATAGGAGGCCTTGGAGTGTGGAAGCTTGCTCCAATGTTCAAAGGTACACCATGGATCCCAATTATTTCTCATTTGTTTCCAAACTGCAGAAGTTTCACAAGTGCCAAGGCGAGGATGTTTCTTGCTGCCTTTTATTTCTATTTAAACCATGATTTTTCTAGAGAAACACTGATTTTTCTGAGGCGTAACTGATGATTTTGAAACGTGCTGGACTATATTTTTTGTTCTCCATGAAAAAGAGCAAGATTTAAGCTTTGGAATCACAACAAACTTATTTTTGAACTTCAAAAACTTTTGGGGTTTCTTGTAGAAATGCATAAAGAGTGTTAAAAATAGCAGTAGTTGTCTGAGCAGGTTTGGAACTGTTCACAGCAATTTGGTAAACTTTGGTAAATTTTTCTGAGCTCACAGAGATTGGCATCACCTGTTTTTTTAAGTGAAATTCAAAAGCCAGACGTTTCTGGCAATTTCATGCTGAATTCCTGAAGACAAACTCACTTCACACTTTGACTTTGAGTGTGAGGTTTGATTGCCAGAACCCCAGGGTTTTAATCCCAGTTCTGCACAGACCCACAAACCCCTCAAACGATGCTTTTCACCCTTCTGATCCCAAACCCTTTGATACTCCCCAGCCCCTGAGCTGAGTCCTGGCCCAGCAGAGCTGCACGTGGTGTTACAAATTGCCTCACCCAGCAGGACTGACAATTAGCACAGGGGGAGCTGAAGGTTTGTTGAGATTGGAGTTTGCTCTGCGAGATTTCACGTTGGGAAAACGCAGAGAGATTAAATTGCTCCTCACAGAGAAGTGTTTTTGCTGTTGGTAGGGGTTGGTACAACCTTGCTCTGCATTACCCTGACTCTTGTGAGCACTCCTCCTGCTCAGGGTCAGGGAATGCTGTCCTGAGTGGTTTAGAACAGCCCTGCAGTGTCCATGGGGAGCAGAGGACATCCCCACGGTGGAACCCTGGCATTCCTCCAGTCTGACCAGCCTGTGCTGAGCACCAGGCACTCTGATCCTGTCCTGAGTGCCCTGGAACAATTCTCACTGTGTGCATCTGCCACCAGGTCCTGTGTTCCACAGAATGGGCTGATTTAGCTCTTTTTCCTGGGACTAACACACGCAGGGAACTCTCAGAGCAGCAGGTGGGACTGCAGCACAGAGAGCTGAATGTTGGCAGTGAACTCATGGATGGCTGAGCCATCACCCAAATAATTTCCCTTTGTGCAATGGCACTTCTGAAATTCTCCCTTCTACAACATTTCCCTGTCCCATGTGATGTGTTTGCCCTGAACTGCTGCTCCTCAATTGGAATTTCCCTTGTTTTATTTCTCTTTGTTTTCCTTACAGGTGTGGGACTGGCTGCTGCAGTCCTGTCCTTTTGGCTAAATATTTACTACATTGTGATTATTTCGTGGGCCATATACTACCTGTATAATTCCTTTACCACTGTAAGTGTGTGTCAGAGGGGATGGGGAATTGTTTCTTGGATGTAAAGCCAAGTAAAATATGAATACATCACTAATCTGCCTCAGTGTCGATGTGTGAGGTTAACACAGCATCAGTAATCTCTAGGATAATCCATTCTTACTGCAAAAAAACCTATTTTGTAAAAACCCCTTTAATATTTTTTTTTCTCCACAAGAAATTTAGAGCAGAAAGCTGAGCTTATGGGCCAGTCACTCCCCCAAGAAAAATTCTAGTGTACAACTAATTATTTTATTTCTTCAGCAGCAGCCACACAAACACGAGTTCTTTGGGAAATAATATCATGGCAATGTGGTTTAATGATGGAGGGGTTTATTAAAGACACCCCCATGGAATGGAAGGACTGTGATTTGATTAGCTCTGAACTTCCATTCATTGTTGTTATTTTTGCTTTGTTTTCTTTCCTGTTTACTTTATTTTTAGCTGCCTTTTTTCCCCCCTCAAGGGTGATTCATCAGCTGAGTAAGTCTTGTCTGATTTGTGGGGTTTGGCCATCTGAGGAAGCATTCTTACATAAGTTGTATATAATTAATGCATCATTGTTCAATTGTCTCTTCTATAAATTTTGCTCATGCTTGCTTGTTCTTGGCTTTAAAGAATTTTGCCTTGATCAAATTTGCATTAATTACTGTCTGGGAGTGACACGACCATTTCTGTTTTGTTGTCCTCAGAATTGTTATTGATGGGAAAGGTCAGGCAGAGTCTGGAAGTGTTTCTTGTGGCCCATGTTAAATGAATATTGACTTCTAATTCCCTTGAAGCCTCCTATCCTTGTGTATAAAGCAGGCAGTGCCATGATACAACAGTTCTGGGAGAGGATTTTCCAACCATTGCCATCAGAAGGAGCTGTAAATTACATGTAAATGAGGCTCATCCTAATGGATACCTTGGGAAACAGGTTCTGCTCCTCAGAACTTCTGAAAAATGGGAGGGACACATGGAGAACATTCATGTAACAAATAGAAATTTTACCTTTTTCTAATTATCTCCTGACACTGAGGGGAAAACGAAAATCTCGGGTCAATAATCATCACAGATTTATTATCTCTTGTGCAACAAGAGGCACCAGGACCTGCAGGAGGTCCTTGCTGCTGTTTCAATTCACTCTCATGGTGAGAGTGTTGGATCCAGAGCGTTTGGGCTGCTGTGTCAAAGGGAAGAAGGAATATTTCCACACTGCCTTGCACAACTGATAGGAATTTAAATAACTTTCACCCCGGGGAGATCAATGTCTGCTCCAGGGGTCTCAGCTCTGCACTCAGCTAGTGAAGAAAGAGACTCTTGAGGCAATTTATCACCACGCGGGGCTCCAGGGAAAGAGAGACTTGGACACAGGTTCTGGGTTCCACCGAGATCAGGGCAGGAAGCCTCCTTTATTTACAAAAAGGGCACCTTTATACAGGTGCTATGAAGCCTGTGGATTGGAGGATGGAGTTCCCACCTTCTAACCACATTGGTCAAGGTGACTGTCACACAGTCTTGGTTGTCCCAGCATGGAATGCAAAGCCATGGCTCTGTTCCATAAACAGAGCTGGTGTTTACATTAACAGAGCGTGAGAAGGTAGAGTCTTCTCTAATATGAACGCTCAGGCAGCCAGGAAAAACCCTCATACTAACATCAATTCTTGCTTTAAAAGTGTTTGACTTTGGGGTTTTTGGTTCCCTTCCTTCCCCAGACCCTTCCTTGGAAACACTGTGAGAACCCCTGGAACACCGACCGCTGCTTCTCCAACTACACCCTCGCCAACACCACCAACATGACAAGTGCCGTGGTGGAGTTCTGGGAGTAAGCTCAGCCTGTCCCTCCCTTCCTGTGTGCATGTCTGGGGGTCACCTCGTTGTCCTTCCTGCTCTGTCCCCTGCACCCCTTGCCCCAATCCTGTCCTGTTGGCTCTTTCCAGACGCAACATGCACCAAATGACCGACGGCCTGGAAAAGCCCGGGCAGATCCGGTGGCCACTGGCAATCACCCTGGCAATTGCCTGGATTCTGGTCTACTTTTGTATCTGGAAGGGGGTAGGCTGGACTGGAAAGGTAAGATTAAAAAGCACTCTGAATCCCTTTCAAAAAATGACCATTTTGCCCAAATATTCTGAAAATTCTTGAGGTAAGAGGCGCTGGGGGCAGTTTGGCTGTCAGAGCTCTATGAAATATTTAATTTGTGTTTTCCTGGATTGGTACAGCCCCATGATTTTCAAAGAGCTGGCTCCTCTGTAGCTAGGTCAGACCACAGCTCAGATGCTTCACTTAGAGGCCCCTTGGCTTGGCCAGGTTTAAATCAGCTAAAACCATTCCTGCTTGCCCCTGGGATGAATATTCCAGCTGGTTTGAATAGCAGTAGAGGGAGGATGGAGTGGTTTGGTTTCAGCAAGAATTGTGCATTTATTTTGTGCAATAATTGTGCACAGCTCTTGCAGGACCTGGATACGTTAGGAGGTGTTGGGAAGAGCTGCTCCCACCTTCCCTCCTGGGAGTGAGAAACATTTGAGGTTTCAGGATTTCACACTGTGCCTCTTGGGGTCTGGCACACACCTACAGTGGCTGTGAGGGGAAATTAATATTTACTAATCAATTAAAGGAAGTTCTATTATTGAGAGATCATCCTGAATGAAAGGGCAGCAACATCTGACATTGGCTCAAATGGAAGAAATGCTAGGGAAATGAGAAGCCCCAGCAATGGGATTTGGTGTCAGCTGGAAGGTTGGGTTAGAAGAGCTCAGGTCTGGTGCACAGGACTGGGATTTCTTCACACTGAAGGAAAAGATTTTTGGCTTTTGGCAAGAGGTTGCAACTGTGACCCACATCAAACTGCAGGCTGAACAGGGCTTAGCTGAGCTCAGAGCAAATTATTTCCTTTTTGCTGTCTGCAAAGCACAAAAGGGCAAAAAGAGGGCTGAGTCTGACTTCAGAAAGGGTTTTTTATAGGACCTCTGAAAAGGCAAGAAAGTGGGAGCCTGTGATATAGAGGAGGAGAGAGTGGGAGAAATAAACTGCCAGATGTTTTACGAGCAGGATCCTGGTGCCATGACCCTTGTGCTTTTGGGACTTCCCTGTGTTATATACCAAAAAAAAAAAGTGTGAAAATACCCTAGTCAGCTCTGTTCTCTTTGCAGAAAAATAGGAAACAGCCACCTGCCCTTAGACGTGGAGTTCAGGGAATTTTGCTGTAGGCACTTCCCAAGCTTTTTCATTGAAAAATGCCTCAGTTTTAAGAGCCATGCTCAGTTGCTGCTAGAGTATTTTCAGGGAGCAAATATTTTTGATCTTCCTCCTTTTGATTCTTCCTTGCACACTCACACTGTCTTGTTTCTTCACATCAGGTGGTATATTTCTCTGCTACTTATCCCTATGTAATGCTGCTTATCTTGTTCTTCCGTGGTGTAACACTGCCTGGAGCAAAAGAAGGCATTTTATTCTATATAACTCCCAACTTCAGTAAGCTTTCAGACTCTGAGGTAAATATTCCGTCCTGGTAAACGAAAATTTCACTCCTCACTGTTCCCCTTTCAGACATATGACCTGCTCCTCAAGTGCAGAAACAGATTTTTTTTTAAATTGTTTCCTTCAATCAGGTTTGGCTGGACGCTGCCACACAGATTTTCTTCTCCTACGGGTTGGGTCTTGGTTCACTGATTGCCCTTGGGAGTTACAACCCTTTCCACAATAATGTTTACAGGTAAGCAGGTGACTGCACATACTGCAGTGCACTGTCCCAGCTGGGGCTGGCTTCTCTGTGTACAGATAATTGAAATAAAGTTCAGTATTGAATATTAACTGTTCAGTCTGGCTGGGGGTGAGATGTGTAACTGTGTTTAACCAATGGGAGAGACCTCCCCAGCACGAGGTGGAACCCAAACTGTGAAATCCTAAATCATTAAATCCTAAATAGTGAAATCCTAAATCATGAAATCTTTCCACAGGACCAAAAAAGAACCAACCAAACAAACAAAAAACCAAACCAAAAAAACAAACAAACAAAACAAAACAAAACAAAAAAAACCCAAAACAAAACAAAAAAACCCAACCAACCAACCGAAAAAAACCCCAACCAAGCAAACAAGCAAACAAAAACCAAAAGAACCCCCACAAACAAACAAAAACCAAACCCCCAAAAACCAAAAAACACAAACACACAAACAGCAATAAAACACAAACCACCCCCCTGAAAATCCAAAAAAAACCCCGCAAAAAACCCTAAAAAACTAAAAAAAAACCCCAAACAAACCCCAAAACAAAACAAACAGAAAAAAAGGATGAACATTTGCTTTCCCTGCTGCTGAAAGCTGCTTCCCTTTGTTCCAGGGACTCCATCATTGTGTGCTGCATAAACTCATGCACGAGCATGTTTGCTGGCTTTGTCATCTTCTCCATCGTGGGGTTCATGGCCAATGTCACAAAGAGGCCGATTGCAGACGTTGCAGCATCAGGTATCTGATTTCTTTTCCTCTCAGCTCTGCATCAGTGGTTCTTTGCTTCCAGGATGTTCCTGCAGCTGCCCAAAATCCCTCCTCACACTCCTCAGCTCCCTGTCCCTTCAGGCCCCCAGTGGCAGAAGGAAAAGTGTTGTCCCAACCCACTCCAGGCAGAGCAGGAGGAATGCTGGTCACTATGGGGTGGCTTTTAATACTTTCTAATATTAAAATATTGCTAATATTTCCCCATTCAGTTGGGTTTTATTCCTTTCCCCATTTCTTGAGGTGAAGCCCTTCGAGGCAGATCCGTTTCTCACCTGCCCAGACCTACACCTATTTCATGGGACTCTATCATGAAAGACATTTTATTTGGGGCAGGGAGATGTCCATGGGAGGATCCTGGTTTTCCTTGCAGTTTTTTGTCTGTCTTCCAGCTGAAAAAGCTGAAAGCAGCAGAGCAGATGGCTGCCCTAGCCCAGCTGGTGCACCAGATACTCACTTAGCAGTTCTGGCCACAGGGAGGGATCTCATAACCCCAAGCTTGGTTGGAACTCACTGGTGGGCAAAATCTGGATGGCTGCATTAGCAAACACAACCTGCTGAAATGTCTCCTCAGTTAGGAAAGGAGAGAATTTAAGCCCTAAAAATAATCTTCAATAAATTACACGTACAAAGAGATTAGGTGCAAAATGATGATGGCAGGCACTGTTATTAAAAGCTGCTCTGGAAAGGCAGTGGTGTGTGAAATAAGCTTTTTGGATTTATGTCTTTGACACAGATTGAGTTATATAAAGGCTACACCTGCAAACACCACAATATTTTTACATCATATTAAGTACATTTGATGACAGACCTCTGAAAGGTGCCCATGACCACTAATTGCAAAGGATATTTGAAAATTTGACTCTTTCATTAAGGCTTCTATTTCTCCTAGGAAGCTTGGAGGCTGGTGCCAGATTTTACCACCATGAGGAGTTGCTTTTCCATCTTTTATATAGCCTTATAAAACAAGTAATATTATAAAAGGTGTAGCTGCATTTCTGCGGCATGCAAAACAGAATAAAATTGACATATTTATCTGAAGGGGTTTTTTTGCTTTTAGCGCTGCTATTTGGAATGCCTTCTGAATGCTTTCCAATCATTTCTGCTCTTGTTAGCAATTAATTGCTTCAAAATCCTCATTAGGCTTTGGCAATCCGGGTGTTGATGCCACCCTTGCTCCACTGGTTTGGGAGCTGTGACCAAGCCCTTGTCACTGACAGACTTTTAATGGAAAATCAGAGACACTCCTTAGGTGAAGCACACGAGCTTTATTTCTGTGTTTATTAAATTTCCCGACATCCAGCTACGTCATGAGAACAAAAAAACTCCTTTTAAATAGGAATTCACATTCTCCTTCCAACTCTCTGCCCCCCATCAGCAGCTAGCAAGAAGAAAAAAAGGTTTGGTTGTCCACAGCTGCAGAGTTTATTAAAATGTGTATTTTGAGAGAGGGAATGGAAGTGGAAATGCTGCAAAGTGTCTTCATTTCTGAGCTGTCTCTGTTTCTTTCCGAGCTGTGCAGAGCAGGAGATGGCAGCTGTCAAAAACTGCTTGGGGGAGAGGGAGCTGAGAGTGCCTGAAGGTGTAACCCCAGCCCAGGATAAATTCCTGCCTGGCTGTGCCAGGGCTCTCTCAGGAGCAGCATTCAGTGTCCTGGTTGGTGGCTTTGGGGGGTTTGGGGCTGGTTTTGGTTTTATTTTTGCTTTTGGCTGGTTCATTTTAAAGCCAGGTCCTTGCAGTGCGAACCCTGCAGAGCTGAGCTCCCTGCCCTGGTGCTGCATCCAGAGCCATGAAAATAAAGCTCAGCAGGAGCAGAAATTCCCAGCCCAGCCCTCCCCAGTGATGTTCTGTGTCCTGTTTGTCCCCCAGGCCCTGGACTGGCGTTCCTGGCATACCCAGAGGCAGTGACACAGTTGCCCATCTCCCCTTTGTGGGCAATTCTCTTCTTCTCCATGCTCCTCATGCTCGGCATCGACAGTCAGGTAAAATGGGGTGGAAACAAAGGAAAATACAGATTTTCTGCCACTGGGGGGGACGAGGCTGGGCTCTCCCTGTGCTCTCCACTGCCAGGTGGGAGTGGGGCAGGACAGTCCCTGGAACAATCAGATAAAGAACAGGAGGCACTGAGTAAAAAACTGATGCTTAAACACTTCTGCTCTTTTATGAACTATTTGGAGCACGTGAAAAATAGGCAGAAAATTTATTCTGCAGGCAGAAAGGAGCTTGGCTTTGAAACATTCCCTGTTAAATCACAATACTAAAATCCCTGTGCAATGTTCAGCCATGTAAGAGACGCTGGGATGTGTTTTACAAGATTTAGAGGCCACAGGTTTTTCTGAAAGGCAGAACTCATCACTGGAGTGGAAGGACACAGCACACATTTCCTTGTAATATCTGGAGTTAATTCAGTGGGCAGTGAGATGATTAATGAGGATATTCTGTGTTTTGATGTGTTCTGAAATCACTTCCCAAGGGGAAGGATCACAGATTTATTGGTTCAGGCCTCACCTAAGCTCTGGGTGGTATCTGACAACTGGAAATGAATGAAACAAATCTGAAACATTCTCTGTCTAGATTAAACTATTACATAATTAAGACATGGACTCATTAGAAATGTTGATTGTGACATGAATAAAAGAGCACACAGCACAAGAGAAAACCTTTAGCAATAACTATGCCCAACAAAACCTTTTGTTAATCAGTGCTAATTGTAACACAGAGACCAACCCCACTGGCAGCCCCCAGGAGAGCACCCTGCCTTTTTGACAAGGAATATTTGACAAGGAATATTTGACAAGGAATATTTGGAGGGCTCAGTCAGGGAAGTTCCCCCTGGATGATGAACTCTTGGATCATTTTTATGAGACCAATCCTGGGCAGATGTGTTAATTTACTTGCAGTCAGCTTTAATTGGCAGAGCAGCCCCTCCCAGTTCCTAGCACAGCCCTCCCAACACTAAAGGAATGTGAGATTTTCTGCCTTAGCCCTGCTGCAGCCTTTCAAAAGAGAAAATCCATCATTCTCCACAAATCCAGGCTGACTTCAGCCTGTGAGCACAAGACCAAGAGGGCATTTCATCCTGGGAGATGAAAGGAAGCTGAAAATTTACACTTTTTATTTCTTTGTTTTTCAGTGAGCTTCAGGCTTGACATTAAAACCCATTGCTCAGTCTGGGGGGAAACTGCTGTGAAATTAATTGGGTCAAAAATATTCTTGAAAGCACTTGTCTCTAGGCAACTAACAGCTGAGGAAGGTGGTCTAATATTATTAAAAAGAATATATATCTACAGGCTGTCATGCTTTCTGCATTTTCTGTCTGTCACTGAAACATTTCAGACACTGTAATTTACTGGAGCTGTAACCATTGGTTGAACTCTACTTGCTCTGCTGAAAATTGATAAAACTTCACCTACCTTCTGGTTTTCACTATTTCAGCCACCATCATGATAACATTTATCTGAATATACACACACAGAAGGATCCTGGAGTGTGGCCATGATTTCCATTTGGAGGACATGGCCTCAACAAAAATGTTTTCTGGGGATACAAAGAATATTTAATTTATTACATATGAAAATCATATAAAAACCTTTAATCTTCTGCATGAAGCACCAGTCTGGTTAGACTTTCTCTGAGTGTTGGCTTTCTTGTATGTGAGCAAATCACATAAAAAAGAAGTTTATTTTGTAGGACTGAAGAATCAAAGCCCTCAACTGTAGGTTTATGATCTTTTCTACAAAAAAAGAGCAGTTCCTGTTCACAGAGCGGAAGCAACAGTTCATAGCTTAGAATTTTGAGTGTTCCCTGAGCTGGAAATCTTTTTGCACAGATCTCTTTAGACAGAAACAAGGATATTCAGGAGCAGAGCTTCCACTGCCGTCAAGTGAATTTTCACTTCTCCTTGGACGGCTGCAGCCTTAGGCCAGTGAAGGGTCCAATTACAAACTGCTCCCCAAAACCCCATCCCGCCATGGATTGTTGAGGGTTTCTTGTCTTCTTTCTTGTGCTAGAGCTGGGATTAAATGCTTGAGACACACAGTTGGTGTTCAGACTCATTTGTTTATTAATTCTTATCTATATTATAGCTCACAAGCTGGGAGCTCTGGCTAACAAGGTGAAAAATGGCTCTGTCTCTAACTCTTTGCAAGGTCTTTTAAGGATAAATTATCCAATTATGAGATAACACCAATATTTTTTTTTACTTTTAACCCAATGCCCAACCACCCATGGCCACAATGAGGACTTTTCTCCCCAATTACCAAACCCCACCCAGAGCCGTGCAGGAGAAGGTGAAAAAGCAGGACTGGGCTGTGCCCTGAAACATCCACCTTGTTTCAGATAGATATATTAGATATATAGATAATATATAGATATATAGATAATATATAGATATATTCCTGTGTTCTAAACCCTGAAACTCTGAGTTTGGCACCCTGTGCTGTCACACACTTCTATCCAAACCCCACAGCCACCATCCCAGAGCTGTCACTCAATTTTGGGAGCCTTCTCCACGGCCTCAGGTCAGTGCAGGGTTTGCCTGGGGGTCAGTGCCTGGCAGCACACAAATTGTGGAATTCTCAGCTCCCAGGGTGCCAGCAGGTTGTGTTTTGTCCTCTCCCTTGCAGTTCTGCACCGTGGAAGGGTTCATCACAGCCCTGGTGGACGAGTTCCCCAAGCTGCTGCGCAACCGCCGCGAGCTGTTCATCGCCGTGGTGTGCATCGTGTCCTACGTGATAGGGCTGTCCAACATCACTCAGGTACTGCTGGGCTGGGGACTCTGGGGCTGCAGCATTTTCCTTTCCCCACTCCAGCCAGGAATCCCTGCCAGCCACGGAATTGTCAGGGATTGACACTACCCAGGGTTTTGGTTGTTTAAGTGTAGAACGCCCTGCGGTCGCTGTGATGCCTCAGGGTTTTAGCTTTGATATTTTTAATTTATATTTTATTTGTTTATATTAGGGTTATTTATTTTATATTAATATTTTAGCTTTTATATGTTTAGCTTTTGTATTTTTTATTTATTTGTGCTCCTGCAGTTCTTCAGTGCAGAACTCCAAACCCCACACACAGTGGGAGCTGCTGCTCCCCCATTTGGGGCACACACAGCAATTCCTCTCCAGCCTGGCACTCAAGGACACCTCCCTGCCTCAGGCTGAGAGATGGAACAAAAGGGAGCTGGGGCAGCAAACTTGGGCTGAATGACTTCATTCCCTGAGGCTGGGATTGGGAGATGAACCCCAACCTGCAAATGGACCCAGCTGATCCAAGGGTGCAAACCTGGGACCTGTTGGCCATTCTGGGTGTAGCCCTGGGGGGTTTGTCTGCCCAAAATGTACCTGAAGGCCTTCAGTAAATAGAACTGATTTTTATTCCCTCAATTCTGCCTGACCTCTGATTTTAGGTAGCCCCAACAAGGCATCACATGGGTGTCCCCTGCAGGGCTCAGGGGACAGCAAAATGCCCATCCCCACACTCTCATACTCCAAAAAGTGACAGCTGGAAATGTTGACTTTGCAAATTATTTGAGGGAAATGATTAGTGATTAATTTATGATTAAATTATCAAACAAAGAGCAAAAAGCTAAATTAAACTTTTCAGTTTAAACAACAGCAGTCTCAATTTTGTCAGGATTAACCTCAAGCTTAAAAGGATTTAACCTGTTTAATTTACACTAATAGTCCCTAACCTATCCACCACTTCTAGTTTGTATCTTACATTTTGAAGCCAGGCCTTGCTCTGTTTTTAAGACTTTCTTTCCTTTGTTTTAGGGTGGAATCTATGTGTTTAAGCTTTTTGACTACTACTCTGCCAGTGGAATGAGCCTCTTGTTCCTTGTATTCTTTGAGTGCATCTCGATATCCTGGTGCTATGGTGAGCAGCCTATTTTTGTATTTTCCCCCTAAGCTTTACACACTCCCAGGATAATTCATCCTCTGATCTGGGCCTGAACAAATGAAAACCTGTGCTGGGGGTGGGACTGAAAGTGGCCTTGGTTTCTGTGGGTATAATTCAAAGTTGGCTTATGGAAGGTGCTGCTGCCTTTTAAACTCCCTACCTAGAGGCCTGAGAACTGTGAAGTGTTTCAGGAATATTAAAATGTGATATTTCTTTTCTTTTCCTGCCCCACTCCCTTGGAAAGCCTGGATCTTCAGAGGTGTTGGGTACATATTGCCTCAGGGCTCTTGGATTTGTAATATTTCATTTTTTTTCCAGAAATTCTCTCCCTCCAGGGTCCTGCAGTGAGGCAGGCTCCTTGGTCACTTAGGGAATAATCACCTGGAATTTGCAGAAGCCTGGACTGGCAGTCTCTAAGGATTAGTGGATCTGTGGGATATTGTCACAGAGAATTTTTGCCCTCAGGGCTGTGTCAGCTCCTCTGAGGAGCCCCTCCCATCATCACCAAGGCATCTCCAGCTGCTCCAGAGCTGAACTGGAGAATTCCTGCTGGATTTTAGTGGGCCTGAGAGGATGGAACAGCATTTGATGGGGGAGAGGCACTGGTGAACCCAGCACAGGCAAAAACACCCCAGAATTATCCCAGAAATCACAGAATATTCTGGGCTGGAAATGAACCTACAAGGAGCTTGGGTAGAGGGTCCATGCAGGGCTTGAACCTTGGAATTATCAGCTCCAGGCTCTGACCACGAGGAAAGCAAAGCCATAAATATGTGTAAATAAATAAATTAATAAATAAATAAATATTATTAAAAATAAATAAATAAATATTATGTAAAAGCCATAAATTTGTGACAAGCACAGCTTTGGGAAGCTGTGGAGGGCAGCAGCAGCAGGAGGGCCTCAGATTTCAGATCCACTTCTGCCTATGCATGGAGGGCACTGAACAAAGCTGGTTAATGCTGGGATGGGGTGGGGTTTTTATAATTGTAAAACACCCTAAACGTCTCATTTATAACTGTAAAACACCCTAAATGTCTCATTTATAACTGTAAAACACCCTAAACGCCTCATTTATAATTGTAAAACACCCTAATATGACCTAGAGTTGAAATCAATCAAAGGCGTTTCTTGCATCTGACCTTGCCATGTACAATTTCCTCTTTTTGCATTGGAATGAGTTTGCTATTCTCTATTTAATTAATTTAATTGATTAATTGTGATGTGGAAGAGTAAAAACAGGTGATTTTAGGTGCTTTTCAGCTTGCATATTTTTTTTCCCATCCAGACAGGGGAAAAGGTATCTTGAGATCTTTGTAGAGCTTCCAAATACAATCCTAATTTATGACAATTTATGACAATGTCTCTCAGAACCACTGAGCTTCCAGTCATCTCCATTACCTGATACATTTCTGTGCTGTTTCTTATTTTTATATCCAGGTGTTAATAGATTTTATGACAACATCCAAGAGATGGTGGGATACAGACCCTGCATCTGGTGGAAACTCTGCTGGTCCTTTTTCACTCCTATCATCGTGGCAGTAAGGAACAAACTTTTATTCTCTGGTTGAAAGGATGTAAACCAGGTGGCCTGGCTGCTGCAGCCTTGTCATTTCCACCCCCACAGGTTCATATTAGTTCTGCCCTCACTCCTTTGTTAAGGATTTGAGCAATCCTGTTGAAGGCAGTGAGCAAAAAGCAGTGTCATTACAGGAAGCTGGTGGCCCAAAAAGAGAAGCCAAGATTTTTATTAGAAATGCTCAAAAGGTTGATTGGCAGAGTTAGAGAACTGTAAGGAACAAATTTTTACCTTTTTTTTTTTTTTTTTTAATATTCTAAAATAGAATTCAGCAATCTAAACCCTATATTTCCCATATACACAAGGATACCAACATTCTGTAAACTGAATTCCTCCAGAGGCACTTCTGGTGACAGAGTGGGGTTCTAAGCTTGTGTTCCTCCCTCATGAGATCCTGTGACACAGATTAATCATTTTATACTCATTGCTGTGGGTTTCCTGGCAAACTCTGCAAGGAACCTGTACTGCAAACCACAGCACAGCCTTTTCCTGATTCCAGACTTTGCCCAGTTAATCCCATTCAGTGAAGTAATTGGCAAATAAATGTAAATTTATTGCACATACACTGAACTCAGATGCATCTAACAGACTGATCAAGCAGCCACTATTACACATGAGCCAGCATTTAACCAGCAGAGAAAAGCAAATGAGGAGCACTAAGGACACAAAGAAATGTGTTCACATGGAGGCTTCCTCCAGTCATCCCTTCCCAGATCAAGGCAGATTTCATTTTTGTAAAATTAAATGTTCAGGAAGGCATAAGAAATACATTTTATTTTAGTGGCACAGGAGGAAGATGCCCAACATTGTAAAACTGCCCAGATTTGTCAGGTCCTCAGCAGAATGTGCTGCCCAGCCCAGCTCAGAGCAGGGATAAAAATCTGCCTCTGCCTCCTCCCCTGGGACTCTGTCCCTCAGCCTGGGATCAGAGCCAGCCTCCCTCTCTCCTGGTCCCCTTTAGCAGGTTTTCCTGGCTGCTTTAGACATTTGAGGCAGGCCAGGACAGGAGTTTTTCTGGGAATAGCCTATGGAATACCACGTCTGCAGGGCACCACTGGAGAACATCCCAAAAGCAAGGTGTGGCTGTGGCTGCTCCATGGCACCACATCCACAGGTATCCCCAGGATCCCCCTTTTCCCCTGCAGCCCCCTCCCCTCGTGCAGGTTATCCAAGGACTTTACTGGCACCAGCAGCACACCTGGATTATCTGAGGTGCAGGTTTTAATGTGAAAACACAGCATTAATTGTGAAAACAGCATTAATGTGAAAACACAGCATTAATGTGAAACGCTCATTTCGGTAAGAGGCGCCTTGGGAAGCTCCAGAAAAGCTCCTGAAGAAGCCAGAACACCCTGGGGACCTGACCCCAACCCCTCCCTCTGCCTTTCAGGGAGTGTTCATCTTCAGTGCTGTGCAGATGACCCCGCTGACCATGGGCAGCTACGTGTTCCCCAAGTGGGGCCAGGGGGTCGGCTGGTTCATGGCCCTGTCCTCTATGGTGCTGATACCCGGATACATGGCTTACATGTTCCTAACCCTGAAAGGCTCCCTAAAACAGGTAAGTCCTCCTGTCCCCACCCCTTGGGGACAAAGATTGCTGGGCACTTCTTTTCTGTCAGTTTTATTTTGCTTTGAGCTAAAAAAACCCACAGAAAGCGCCAGCCAAGAGACAAGAGAGTGTCTGAGCCATCTGTTGCTGGGCACAATTCCCCACCTTCCACAGGGTCCTTATCTCTGCTCTGGCAGCTGCAGGCTCTTGGCATTCCAGCTCCTCACACCTAGAAAACAGAGGAGCAGTTTGCAGGAAATGGAAATTTGTCCTGATTAATGCGAGACACACGGCTGTGGATGAAGGCAGGGGATGCTCTGGGGAGCTGGAATCAAAATCAGGCACACAAAATCCTCACATCCTCACAGCTCGGGGTGTGCATCCTCAGTGACCCCGTCCTGCATCTCCCTGGTGGCCCCAAGGCTTGAGCTCCTGCTTTTCACCTGCTCTGGGTCACACCTGCCCTGCTCTGGGAGGGGGAACATGAAATATCTTGGGAGCATTTCCCTTCATTTGTGGGATTTCTGTGAGCAGTCACTTGGTGGAGAACACTGGGGGCTTTTTTCTCCTTGCCCTCAGCCTCTCCCTGGTTTCTCACCCTGTTTTTTAAAAGGAGGTAACACTTCTCATGGAGCAGAGTCAGAGTTTTTTTTCAGTCAGGTTTTATTTTTTATTTTTTATTCATTTGGTTCTGAGGTCCTCAGAGATGTGCTGCTAAAGGAGGGGGGAATATTGACCACGTTAGTGCCCCACACATTGTTCAGGAACCACCTGCAATCACCACACCTCTGTTTTTTAATGGGGGTGGATCCTCAGTTTTGTCTCTCCTGCTCCTCCTCTACATCAGAGCCAGTTTTCCAGCCCAAGTGAAACACTCTGTGATTGAAGGAACAAAAGACTGTCAGAAGGAATTTGTCAGGACTTCTGGAATATTCTAAAATCGGCTGACAGAGCCATCTTTGCAAAGGGCTGGATGATCTTAAGCAGAATTGACGAGTGATGCCTCATGAAATGCTCTTGTCTTGATCCAAATATTTGTCTTCAGCAAATTTTGAAGGACTCAGTGAGGCTTCAAAGAAGTCTGCAAAAAAAATCTGGATTTTGATTTTTTTTGTTTGCCCTCCTGCCTATTCTTAGCTCCTACATTTTGAATAGATTTCCCTTGGTTTTATGCAAACTCTGAGGTGCAGAAGGAGAACAGCTGCCCAAAATTCAGCTGCTGTTTGGGCAGGGTTGTGTGAGAACAGGGTAAAAGTTCCTCATCTCAGCCTTGTTGTGGATTAAGGTCTCATTTTTGAAAGCACTGACAAATGATTTTTAAGTGATGGGAGGAGCCAAACTGAGATTTTTTATTTTGAGATTTGAATGTGAGCTGGGCAGAGAAGCTGAAGGAACAGAGGACAAAGGGATGAAGAAAGACAGAATAGGAATAAAACTCTCTAAAATTCAAGTGTATTTCACCTGTTTTTTCCTTGGAGGAACTCTCAGTTCTCCTGGGGAGATGCCCATGATTGGTGCCCACTGCCCACTGCAGCCCCACAGCAGAGCCTCTCCTCTCTCCTTTCCCCAGGAAAGCTCCTTGTTTTCCTTGTCTTTTCTCCAGGAAAGCATCCAGCCCTTGGCACGGGGTTTTCCAGCTCCTCCTGCCACGTTCAGGACAGAGCTGGAATTGTGTTTAGTGGAAGTGTCTCTCTGGGAGGACAGGCAGTTGTAAAGAATTGTCTTTTAATATAAAAAAAATATAAAAGTAAGGTTAGAAGGAGCTTTTTGGCTGCCTCACATTTGTTGTTGTCCTTTGAACAGCGCATCCAGGTGATGATCCAGCCAAGTGAAGACATCACCCACCCTGAGAACGGGCCAGACCAGGCCCAGCAGAGCAACTCTGCCAACAAGGAAGCCTACATCTAAACCCCCCCTGTCCCAGTCCCTCCTCCAGAAAAACAAAAAATACGGTTGAATATGACCACAAATTCACGTCTGAGAAAATAATTACCTACCTCTAGTGGCAAAAAAAAAAAAAATAAAATTACGTATTAAAAAAAAAAAAAAGAAAAAAAAAAAAGGAAAAAAAAAAAGGGAAAAAAAGAACAAAAGCACCAAGGTCATCTCCACTCCGAGGGAATCGCCGTGGGTTCGATCCGGCCGTCGCGAGCTCAGATGTCTGACAGTGTTTCTGTGTTCTCCAGCAATCCACTGACTGTTAATGTTTTTATCCTTTCACAATGATAGTTGCATACCTTGGAATTTGTAAATTGATGTGCCAAGACCTTTTTAATCTACCTTTTAGCACGACTATTTGAAGTTTTGTGCTGCTGATTTTTAGTAGTTGATCACTATTTCTTACCACTGAATCCCAAGACTGTTATTTCTGACTTAGCAGGAGTAAAATTAAGTTTGGAGTTGTTTTGTATAAAAAAGAATGGAGTATTTTGTAAACAAGTGATTTCCAGTGCAAAATTCTGCCCTTAAAATTTGTTCCAGCTGAGGTTATTGGGGGGGGAGGGACTCTTCCTTCAATTAACAGCAGGCACGGCCTTTATAAACATTCCTAGTGCAAAAATCGAGTTGTTTGTGGCAGAGCAGCCCAGGCCAAACGCACTGGCTGTGCTCAGCCTTTCAGGGTGACTTTCAAACAAGGTCATAAATTCCTTTAAAAATTTTTAAAGGAAAACTTCTTTTAAAAAGATGATATCTTCGTGAATCAATGTTAGAGGCACGAATACGACTTTTAACTTTTTTTAGCAAAGTGATAGCCAAGAGCTCTTAAAGATTCCCAGGAGTAAAACACAAATTATTTGCCATTCCAGCTCAGAGCTTTTCTCATGCCGTTACCACTCCACTATTATTGCATTGCCACCAAAACAGAAACCAAAACAACGGCCTAAAGATCAAACTCCTCCCTGTAAGGTCCCATTTAGGGCTCGACTGAACCCAAGAGCTCCTCCAGTCCCCCACCCCAACCCCGCCTGGGCAGCACTTTGGGAGCAGTGGGTTCCCCTCTCCAGGGGCTGGGTGGTGCTGAGGGCACCAGGGAGAGCTCTGATCCCAATGCAATCCCGCCCTGGGCTCTGTCCTGGTTTGCCACACGGCCAGAGAGCCCCTGGGAGTTTTCCCTGCATGGGGAATGCACGGTTGGCATTTCTCGTTTGGCAGCTATAAGACAGGCACAGAGGCTTTTTTTTGTTTTCTTTTTCTTTTTTTTTTTCTTTTTTTTGGGAGGGTGATGTTTGATTGTAAATGACTGTGACAGAACTGTGCAATGAAAACATGCTTTTCAGCAAAACTTTTTTTGTGCACCGTACAATGTTAGATAGCACAATTTATGTAGAACTACAACGTGGAAAAAACAAAAAAATCATGTTACCTGTGAATGTTGGGTTTTTTGTTGTTCTCGTCTGAAGGTGACAAACATGTTCTTGCAATAAGGTATTATTCTCAGAATGTCAAGCACATTATGTAGAAATAATATATATATATAATACACATGTATTTCAAGCTACATCCTAAACTCTCAGAGTATGTTGGGTAGGTTCTAAACTGTTTCATACCTAGGTCAAATGTAAAATACTACGAGATCTAAGCTCCATCCTAAACGGCCATAGCTGAGATGCAAACGTCCTGTAAGTCTTTGGGATTTAGAGGAACCCCTACATCCTCCACAGACATCACACATGATACATGATACTTGTGGATTTCATTAGACTAAGGATAAAAACTCCAACTCTCTCTTTATTGTTTAATGTAACCGAGTCCCATGTTGTTCTAAGAGAAATGCAGTATTTAATGTTTGATTGTAAACAATTATGACAGATGTTTGACAGACCTGCTCTTTAGCAAAAAGCTGTACAAACGTTATCACATAGCACAAGCTAGTGTTGTAGAACTACTGTGTGTAAACTGTGAATAGCTGTATCTTTTTTGTAGTACTTGCCCTGAAAAAGAAAGATTATTGTATGATCATATATGCTTTTTGCAATAAGGAAATATCCAACACCAAGCAAATCTATCTCTATATAAAAATATATATGTAATATATACATATTCAAAAATATATACAGAGCCTGTTTAAAAGAGTACAGTATTATTTAGTAAATTGCAACCTGTTCTATGGACCAAATGTAAAATATTTATAAATTAAGATGCATTTTAAATGTCTATAAACGGTGTCATAATTAAAGCACGATTGTTATGTAAGTTTCCAAGAGTTTAGAGGAAAAAGAATAAAGGTTATATTATACATTAAAATCAGAATTTTGCAGTCTTTCATTGGACAAACCCAATCTGTGCTATTTTCAAGTTCCAAATGTGTCATTTCTACAAAAACCTCCTTTAAATACCAAAACGCTGTCTCCCACTTGTGATGTGTATAATTAATCCATGCCATTCCTGCAATGTAATTAGTATGTGCATACATTACACGGGGAGCTTTAGGGGTGACAGTTAATAGCCCTTCCTGGCATCCTGCTGCTTTAATTCTCCTGCGGGAAGATGGCAGAGCCAGCTCTGGGAGAAGGAAAAAAAAAACGGATTTGGGAACATTTTGGACGTTTCCTCAGGCTGCTGCTTTGGGGTGTGAGCTGCGGTGCCTCCCTGATTTTGGAGCCATCCCCGTGCTGGATATTCCACAGGCAGAGGATCCGTGGCTCCAGCAGCTCCGTGCTCCTGTCTCAGCTGCCCCAGAAGGGCAGGAAGATGTGGAGAAGTCGCAGAGAAAAAGTCGCGGAGGAGAAGTCGCGGAGGAGAAGTCGCGGAGGAGAAGCCGTGGCGCAGCTGCAACGCTGCTCCTGGGCCTGGATTTAATTATCCTGCAAAATTGGAGCAGGACTTCATGCTGGGGAAGAGCCTGAGCAATTTAGAGGACCTGATTAGAATGGAAAACGCTCCCGAGAGAGGCGTCTGGAATCACAGACTTCGACTTCTGACATTTGGGAGACGCACGTGGCGAGGGCACGGCGGGGAGGGGAGGCCCCAGATTGTTCTGGAAAAGGGGAAGCAGCAATTCTGGGAATACAGAGGGAAATGGGAGAGGAAGGGGCTGAGGGCTGTCCCTGCTGGCTGGGGATAGTGGGAGGGCAGGGGGGCAGCAGGGGCTGAGGAGCAAGAAGGAGGATTCTTGGAGGATTCTTGGAGGATTCTTGGAGGATCTTGCGTTAGCGCCGTGATATTTCCATGTTCTCCTGGAGGAATTTGCTCTTGCCGTGCTGCAGAAATCCCAACAGCAATTCAACAAGAAAAATGCAAATAAGGTCACTTCTCCCCTACAGGACTGCAGGATGCCCTGGGAGAAATCCGTGTCCTTGCTCGTCTATTAATTCAGCTACGCGTGCTTTTATTCTAAAATAACACTGTGTTGCTTTCGGGGGTTTTTTGTTTGTTTTAAGCCTGATTATTTCTGTTTTGTTCTGCTCAGGCCACAATAGCATTACAATTAGCTATTAGAACTGCTCAGCCCCCACTGCTGGCTGATTCTGGAGGCAGGGTGATCCCATGGCACAGGGCAGCAGCTCCTGCTGCCAGCACCCCTCTGTGGGCACACCCCAGCATGAAGGGGCTGCACTGAAGCATTTGGACGTGCACCTCTTGATCCCTTTCCCTCCAGGATGGATTCAGTCCACTCCAGGGAAGAGGAGCCCGTGAGATGCTGCACAGCACGGACAGACACCCACGGACAGACACAGAACACCAAATCCTCCCTCCCAGCACCCTGCAAGGATCAGCTCAGAGCTGCAGCAGCTGCCAGCCCCTGTCTGACTCTGCCAAAGCACCACAATTACCCATTTTCACTGCTCAGGAAGGAAGGCACCAGCCTCTACATCCTAAAGGCTCTTTTTACTCCCCCCTTACTTCTCTTTTCCAGCTGCTTGCCCAGCTCGGGGTGTTTAAAATAAACCCAGTAAAAATGAAGTGGGAGGAAGGGATTTACCCATGTATCACTTCTTTTCTGCAATCTAAAATCTAAATTAGTTCCTCTCTTCCTCCTGTGAAGTTAAAAAAGTAAAAAAAAAAAAAAGGCATTTACAGTGAGGCCTCTACTGCTGACCTTCAAAACCAAGCTAATGAACTATTTTTCCCCTGAAACTGACTTGTTTTTGCATCAGTTATAAAAAAGAATCTAATGATTGTGCTTACTGTTCAAGTCTTTCATAAGCACAGAAGACAAAACTAC
>VXBR01011479.1:2002364-2022498 GCA_013400215.1 Cisticola juncidis | reverse complement strand
GCGGGCGGTGCGGGCGGTGCGGCGCAGCGCGGCTCTGCGCTCGCATCTCCTCTAGCGCTGATGCAGTCCTGCCGGGCGCCGCATGCCAGTGATGCGGTCCCGGGGATGCCAGCCCAGGAAAGCCGGCGCTGGGAGGGAGCCCAGAGTGTCCTGCCTGCTTCCTTGCCGTCCCCAGCCCGGCCGCGGAGCGAGCGGGGCGGGAGCGTGCGGAGGAGCGGCGGAGAGAGAGAGAGGCTGCACAGCAGGCAGGGAGAGAGAGGCGATGCTTGTGTAATTTCATCACGGTAATAAAATCCAGCCCAGAGCCTAAGTGTTGCAACTCTCTAGCAGAGTTCTGCATTACATGAGGGATTTTTTTTTCTTTTTTTTTCTGTGTGTGTGTGTGTTTAATTGCTGACATAATGGAATGTTTCTAGCTGGAAGCAGAGGGGAATCCCAGCATGACTGGGCATCCTTCATCTCTCCACTTCATATATTTTAGACCATTTCTACATTTGAGACCCCTCTCCCCGGGATGGCTAGGGAAGGGGCATGTTTCAGACAAAATCCTGGGAAAAGCCTGTTCAGTTCAAAATTCCCTTGTGTTTATAATTTGAGAGTTCAGCTACTGTCCACAAAATTTGGTGCTGGAAAGAGACCATGTGGACACAGCAGCATGGAACACAGTCTGCCCTGGAAATCCATCCCCACCATCCTGTGTTATTAAAAGAGATAAGGAGTAACATAAGGAGGTGTCTTACTGAGGAACAAAGCATGCAGCTCCTAAGAAAGCCTTCCAAGTGCACATGGGGGGCATGTCCACACCCAGCAACATCTCTCCAGGCAGAGGTGCCCAAGCCCAAATTAGTCCAGATAATGAGAGTAATATTTTCACTGACAGATTTTTGTTGCTGCTTCTAACTTGAAACTAAAGAGCAGCATGGATCCAAAGGCTTTTCAGAAACAAAACAGGGGCAGATTTACAAGGCAGCATGAATTTCTTGTACTTGAGCAAAGAAGTAGAAGTGCAAGTACAGCCACCCACCCAGCCTCCGTCAGCAGGGGACATCTGGAAAGCCACTTTCCCATTCTGTGCCTCAGTTTCCCCTCCTGTAAGCCAGCCCTGGCATTACTGGCCCCTCCAGGCTGTATAAGCACTAGAGATTGTCAGTTCTTTGCCTGTTTCCAGGGTTCCTCCAGACACATACTCCACCTTTCTTCCCTGGCCTGTTTGTTACTGCATCCCCTCAGCTCACCTGAACTGAATCTCCAGCTCAGGTGTGTTTGTACTCATTGACAGGATTCCAAATTGGGCCTGTAAATCCTCTGTTTATCCATGGGCTTGCTGATACAGTTCCTGGACTGCACTGGTGGCATCACTGCCATAAGGGAAACACAGTAGGTGATTAATTCAGATCTTTTTTTTTTTTTTACACCCACTCATAAAAATTGGAACTCAAAGCTGAGGTTCAGCTTTATTTTCCCTTGCACAGTACATTAGCTTAATTTCATTCTGTGTTTGGTACAGTGCACTGATCACTTTGATGTGGGAGCACTTCAGAAGTCAAATTATTACCAGAACTCCTGAACATTACAGGCCAAGAACCGAGGCCTTGGCAAAGCTAAAAAGAGCCAGTCTCACCATGCCACTGACACTGCTTGCTTGCCTGTCACTGCTTCTCTCAGTCCTGCAGCTCATTAAGAGTTCAGACTCCTCTAATCACAGTTCTGTTTGCAGGTGTCAGATCCATGCGTGGGTCATGCTCAGGAAGCTCAGCACCCTCCATGCTGTGTTCTCCTGGAAAGGGCTTGGAACAGCCCCAGCTCCACCCCTGGGGCTGTTGGAAGGGGGCTGCTCTGTCTCATGTCACCTCCCACTTGCAGGAGGGATTGGAAGAGACCAGAGACAAGGCAGGCTGGCCAAATGAGCACCCCACTGTCCCTGCTGGGCTTGTCTCCATTCCCAGCAAAGTCCCTGCATTTTCTTACTGTTTCCCATGCAGCAGAGATCTAATCCAGGTAAATGTGTATTAAACCTCACTGCAGAATGAACAGAGAGGGAGGCAATAAATCTGGGAGGCATTCTTCACCAGTGCACTGCAATTATCAGAGTTTGTAATTACCTCTGCACCCTCCTGTGCTCTCTGTTAATCACTGCTGCCCGTATCCAGGTACCTCAGGCAGACAGAGCCATTTTCCGTGGTGCCATATGGTGCCAGCGGGGAACCTTGCGGGCTGCCTGGCATCCAAGGCAGTAGGATGGGGAGGCCTCACATCTTTCTGTTCAAAAGAGCACATTAATGAAATCTGCAGCCATCCAACTGCCTCAGAGCTGCAAGGAGCAAATGGGAAACAAAGCAGAGCTGCAGTGAATAAGTGCCCTGCATGGAGATGGATCATATTATATAAGCTCTTATATTCCAGGGAAATATGAGGCTGTGTGGAGGCTGATCATGAAGGTTTATTTTCCAACATAACTACACAGGCAAAGAGAGCTTGATCTAACCCCATAAACTCACTGAGCACAGTGGAAAGCTCTGCTGTGAAGCAGGTTGGGATGGGAGATCTGGCCAATCCATGTGAATGGAGCAGAGCTCCATAGTCAAAACCAAGCAAATAAATCTGGATAGCAACAAAATAGCTGTCAGTCCTCTGTGCTGAGAGGAGATTGTGTTGCCAGGACCCAAAACCAAATTAAGAGGGGAGAGCACAAAGGCAAAGGGCCAGAGCCACACCATGCCCACACCGCCTCCTGCCAGAAAGGGCCACGGCTGCTGCCTGCTCTGGCGAAAAGGCCAGCTTGGAGTGGGGAGAAAAAGGTTCTACACTGAATACACTGCAATGTGAAATCCTGCAGGGGTCAGGGTTTGTGTCTGTGCAAGGTTTCCACGGCCACAATTCAGATGGGGTGTGTGGATGGACACACAGACACCCACAGGATGGGCCCTGCTGCTCAGAGCTGCTCAGGAGCAGCAGCCCCTTGCAGGGTGCTGTAATTCCTGCAGGACCAGCCTTGCCACCCACATCACCAATGTGCTGCAACAAAGGAGAAATGAATTACTGATCGTAGGAGAAATGGGGGAAAACACCTCAACACATTTCATATTTTCCTCCAGAATGCTGAGCTTTTCTGATTGAGGCTGTGTTTCCACAAAACATAATTTTTTCCTTAAATTAGCCTGTTATTCTCTGCCTCCTGATTATCATGGCAACCCAAAGGGCTGCACAGCTCCTGAAAGACCAGGAAATCCCAGCACCAACTGTGCTGCTGAATGCTGGCCCCATTGACTTCACAGAGAGGTGGTTCATGAGTGTAAAGGCTGCAAAACACAATCTGCATTTGTGCCCTCCAAACCAAAGGGGCTCCTGATGTATCTAAAACCCACATGACACCACTGATGCTGAGATTTCAGGGTCAAAATGCAGTTGCTGTGGCAATATCAACTTACCTGAGCTGGAAAGCTGAGCTGGAGAGGCTGTACCACAGCAGAAAAATAGGAACTGAACACCATGGTAAACACTTCCCTGAAAATTATTTATGGCATAAAAACTTCAGCTTTCCAAAGAGCCACTGCTCTTAAAAGGTGCCAGTGGTGCATGGTGTGACAGGCCAGGGGATGTGATGTCAGCTGCCATCCATCAGCAGCATCATGGCCTGGAAGTGGCTCAGGGTAGAGAAGAGGGTGTCCAGTGTCTCTAACCCAGCAGAAACTGTGCTGCAAGACAGTTCTGAGTGAAAAAACCATGGGGACTTTGGCAGGTCTTGGTGTGAGGGCCGAGCCAATGAGCACAGCAGGACCTGTGTTGACAGCACTGGACTAAGTACATTACTTAAGAGCAGCATCCTCCAGGTTCACCTTACATATTGCTTTCTTTTTTTTTTTTTTTTTTTTGGTCCTCCTTTCCCCCCCTCTTTCTCTAATGGTTTTCTTCTAGGTTGAAAATCCCAAGTACAAGCACAGTGAACCATTAAAGAGCAGCTCACACATCTCTTTTCTTCCCCTGTTTTCATCTTTCGAAATGAAGGAATATATTGTCAGGTTAACTGACTTTTCAGAGCTCTAATGAGTTAGTCAGAGTTTATTTATGTGGAAAGGATGAATGGTTCCCTACATGTTAATAGCACAATCAGCAGCAAACCCCTCAGCATTAATATTTAATGTCCTTTGTTATGTACATGCCTGGCTGTTATTCAAAGAGGGCTGAGTCAGGAGAGCAGAAGCTGCTGGGAATTGAATAAGCATTATTTGTGGGATTTCTCTGAGTGAAAATGGAAAGCAGAAAAAACATTGTTTTTATGTGTGGCAGCCCAGTTGTCAAGAAACTGCATTTCTGGAGAGTGTATAATACATGCAAGGAACTGCTGCAATGGAACTCTGGCTTTTTGCATTACCTGATTTCTTTAATGTCTAGGTATTAATTGTTAAGTTTATTAATCTTGCTCATCCACAGCACAGTCTATCTCCAACCTTTTATCTAGATTTCCTGCAAGTTAGACACCTAAGTAAAATAAGGATGTGAATCTTACATCATTAGCACTTCTTCTCTTTCATATACACAGACAAATATATTAAGTTTGTATATAATATTAAACAAATATTAATGTTAAATCTGTTCTTCCTCTGTACCTGCTGTGGTACAGCTGCCACATACAGATGGTTCCATCCTGCTCCCCTATACAGAACAGATATCAGCAGTGTTTATCCAGATAGCAGAGCTCTGCCTGTTTTTCAGTTTAAATTGCCCATAAATGCTCCACCAGCAAAACCTTTCCATATTTCCATGATTACTCTGTAACTATAGCAAACGGCCTAAGCCTGGTGTACAACACTCATTTCATCTGAGTGATTTTTCAGAACACTCTGATAGATGTGGGCATCTAAGGGATAAGAAAATGTGCTATATTGCATTACAGAGAAATGAAATACAAAGCTGTAATTTCAGATGCACAAGCTCAGGTTTCAGCTTTTTTCTTACTCGTCTGGAAGAGCCTTTATTCTTGAAGCTGAGCTTTCTGGGGAATTTCCTTGAGGGAAGCAGAGGGGCCTCTCCCTCCTTCAATAAAAGGCAGAGAAAAAAGAGCTTTGGTATTTTCAAACAAAGTCACCTTAACAGTTTGCTTGGCTTCTCTCCTGTGCACAAGGCTGCTTGAAGCTGGATCAGAAGGGACTTTAGTGAGGTTAAAGTGCACAGGAGAGAAGGCACCACAGCCAGGCTGCTTTCCAGCAATGCATCGGGACGGGGAGAGGGGTGGGGAGGTGTTCTCATAGAATACATCCAGAAATCGCCTGGGAAAACAAAGAATTGCTGATGATCCTAAAAACATTTCAGGTGTTTGCACCACTGGGTTGGAACTTTGTGGTACCACCGACCACCACCGCGGCTCGATGTGAGCTGGTCACTGCGCAGAAACCAGGAGTAAAATCAGAGAGAAAAGTGAACATTTCCCTGAGCAGGAGCGAAGAGGAAGGCGGAGGAGAGCAGAGAGAGGAATCGCTCTGAAAGCACAAGGGAGAGAGCGAGGAGCCAGCGCTGCGAGCGGCCGCGCTGCCGTGCGGAGCCGCCTGCAGCAGGTGGCAGCAGGGAGCTGGACGGACGGATGGATGGATGGACAGACGGACGGACACACGGACGGACGGAAAGACGGACGGTCCCTGCCATGGCCAGGGCGGCCAGAACTCCACACAGACCTCGAGAAATTGGTCAGCTTCCTAATAACTCCTGTCTACTGGCAAAAAGTTAAAAAGAACGCGAAGAGTAAAGAAAGTCACAAAATCTACAGAGCACTCGGTGAGAAGAGATGAGATGGCAGCTGCCTGATGTGCTGGAATCATCCCACCACTGAGGCAGCAGACAGGCACAAGTGGTTGGTTATTTTCTGTTCTGTAGTTATTTCAGTAGTTCTGTGCTGGCAACCAGGTGTCACAGTCCCCTGGGCTCACCCCCGAGGAGCTGCAAACAAACAACCCTGTCCCTGACACTGACCCAAATGACCCTAACCCAAGTGACCCTGACACAAATAAACCTGACCCTGCCCCTGACCCTGACCCTGACCCTGACCCTGACCTTCCTCAGCTTCCAGGTCTTCAGTGGCATTTCACTGAGAAATGTGGCTACTTCAAAACCTTGCACAAAGCTGGTTCAAGCACAAGCACCCCTGTGACTTCCAGTTTGGGGTTGGTTCTTGCAGAGCCTTTTTAGATTTCAGCTTCTCTGGCTGGTGGTTGGAGGTTAAAAGGAACCAAAGTGCAGCTCAAACACAATAGTGGCAAAAAGGGCACAGTAAATAGGAGGGTTAAAGTGAGGCCAGGTCAGAGCAGTAGCTTGGTCACCACCCAGACAGGGCTGAGCTGCAGGTGTGGGGCTGCCTGCTCATGGCTGGGGGGATGTTTGCACACAGAAATGTCACATGGATGCTGCCAGGGATGGGCAAGGGGACCTCAACCTGTCTGGGGGAAGCAGGCTGTAGTAAGAGAAACCTCAAGCTTCTTGATTTTTTTGAGATCATGTAATTTTTTAAGATTGGCATAGAGACCACTTAGACATCACAGACATTCTTTGAGCATCGCTGAGAGTGTTCAAGGCCAGGTTGGACAGAGTTCTGAGCAATCTGATCTAGTGAAATATGTCCCTGCTCATGGTGGGGGGTTGGAATAAGATGATCTTTGGGGTTCCTTCTAAACCAAGCCATTCTATCATTCTGTGATCTGTGTTGAGTCTGGATGTGGTTCAGCACAGCTACAAAGCACCGAGGGTCCCAGCCCTGGTCACACCTGCCTATCTCCAGTTTTCAGCACAGCACAGCATCATGTTTGAACTCTTGGTGGGACCAGCAGGCTGTCATTCCCTCCCACTGGTGTAATTGTAAAGGTGTCTCTGTTTCAGACAATTTTAGGAGGAAACACCCTGAAATGAAGGTCTCCTCTAAATAGTGATCTAAACTACAGCACCATTTTTAAACACTCCTCTGACATCTTTTGGACCTGACTGTGTTGGGTGTGGGACAAACACAGTCACACACAGACACACACTCCTACCTATAGACACCCCTCACAGCCTCGTGTTTCTTGCTGATGAACAAGGGACCAAATGATCTGAGGGACTGTAAATCAGCACCAGGACCCAGCGCAACACAAAATTCCACTTGGTGCCAAGTGATTTATGCTTTTGTTTCTGCAATAACAGACAGAGGCATAAAACTTTTTTTTTAAAGGGAGCTTTGCTGGATTTTTCCATCCCCTGCCGAGACACAAAGCCAAATAGCAGCCAGTATTCCCAGCAACACCCACAGTTAAGCACCAGTGCTGTTGCCAACTCCTGCAATCTTATCACAAGCACCACAGCGTTTGCTTTCCTTTCTTAAAGCCCCAACTCCCGGAGTCATGGGATTAAGCAGGCAACTCAGCTTTTGATTTTAATAGCAGCTTTTATCCCTCACTGTTAAGAAGAAAAGCTTTTGAGTGGGACAGGTTCAAACCTATGGAGACAATAAATAAGAATATGTGCTTAAAATCTGGTAATTTTTAAGCCAATTTTATTTAGAGAAAGGGTTCTGAACATGTTGGAGAGTAGAACTTGTCAGCAGCTAAAGGAGTCCCTTAAAGAGTTAAAAAATTAGTTTCAGCTGGGAAGATGTTGCAGGGTGAAAGTAGACTTGGGTTTTCATTTCTTTATCTTGTCAGAAAGATCAGCAAAGGGAGAACATGTGGGTTCTAGCTGAGGCAAAGCACATTTTGTGTAAAGAACAACATTAAATTCCAAAATGTAAAGACTGAGTCTCCCTAGAAAGGGAATTAAGCTCAGTAGTTGTCCTAAGCTGAGACTGGTGGATGGTATTGATATACCAGAAGGAGGACGAGAAGGGTCAGCATCTTTCATTTTGTGGCATTTGCTCCGTGTGTTGGAGTCCTTGAGTCTGAAAAACTGTCAGAGGGATGGACAGAAGTCCCCAGTGCTTGCAGCCTGCAGATCCTCATGGGTGATCTACTCTGGATCTTCTGCTTCTAATGAAACTTATTTGGATCTGGATCTGGCTTCAGTTTTTTGGCCTATCAAATGCCAAAAGCAACTTCAGTGTTTAAGTAATTAAGAGCAATAATTATGCAGATGCTCTCAGAATGGGGCCATCCACTGTTTTGCTACAATTTTTAAAAATTTTAAGTTGACAAAGCTTGTATGATCCTTGAACACAACAATTTTAAAGTACAAAATGGGATGCTTTAATAGAACCTGATGAAAATTGTTCCCATAAATGATAAGAAATGCTTAAATCAATAAAACTTTTGTTTAGATGTCCATATGGAGGAAAGATACAGTCTGTTGTGATCATATTGGATTGATCCCACTGTGTTAAATTACAGCTGGCTACAGCCCTTCATCATTTACTGCACAGCTTGACAAGCATGTAAAATATTCACACTGAGCACAGAAATTCCGAGTGTCTGATCTCTGCATTGTCCTTGTCACTTCCTCCCAGCCAGGGCCAAATTAAAGGCTGCTTAATACAGGGGGAAGCTTTGCTGCAGCTCTCCCACAGGCCTTTGGCCACGTTACCCAATTTCCTCCCGGCTGGTCTGCAGGAGCAGCTGGGGAGCAGATGCAGGGAGCCTTCCACACGTGATGGCCTGGCTGCCACAGCCCTTGCACTTGGGGTTTATCAGCAGCTCTGGGCTGCTGGTCATAAATACAGAAATGCAACAGAAACCTGGTCTCAAAAGAGTAGCTGCTGTCTGAAGGTGCGTGGTCTGTGCTTCTCAGAGGGTGACAGCAGTGACAGTGGATGGTGGCAGCAGCAGCCAAGGCACTAAAGGGGATCTGGGAGCTCTGGGTGCTGTTGCCACCCAATCTGGGTGATGCAGTTGGCATTTGCCTGCCTGAACCTCTCCTCAAAACACAGCACAGTGTGGGGTGCTCCCCGTGAAAGAGAGCCTCCCCACAGAAAGAGGCCAGGAAGGTCAGTGACAGCAGCTTTTAAAGCCATCTGAAATTCAGTAGCCAAAGGAGCTGTGAATCAGAATAATAATTCCGGGTACAAATGGATCTTGAAATTGAAGATGTGTGCGTGAAAGAACCTGCCTGCACATCCTATTGCCCTCTGAAAGCAGGCAGGCCTGTCACTGTGCAGAGATGTGGTGTGACCAGCCAGGTCCATCAGGGAAGGCAGCTCCTGACAGCCCCATCCATCATCCAGGAGGGCTCCCTTGTTCTGCCCTCCACTGGAGCCTCTCTCCCACCAACAATGGGCTGGGGGAGCATTAAAGAAGAAGTGGGGTTGGATTAGAATCTGAATTGTGCCTTGAGGCACAGTGCTGATCCTGGCCTGACTGGTGAGGCTCAGAGAGCTCAGGCTGGGCTCAGACACAGGAAAATTCTACAGCCACAGTTCTGGCTGCGTAGCCCCAAAAGGCAGCACATCACAGGTTCTACTCAAGAACTTGGACCAAGCTTTGCAAAATCCCTTCCCAGCCCAATTTTGGGATCTTGATGAGTGCTACTAGGAATCCTGCAAACCCACTCTTCTCAGGATCCTGCTTTCCCTTGGGAAATGTGGATCTGTGCCCTGCAGAGCCTGGTCACTGCTGAGGCATCCCTGTGAGAGCAGGGAGAGAAGCAGGAGGAAGCAGAGCTGATGTCCTGACTGCAGCCAGCAGAGGCCACTGCTGTATGTGTAAGGTCTCTGATGTGGGCCTCACTCCCAGGCATGCTTCTCACTCCACAGGGTGTTTTTCTCTCTTCTCTGTGGTGTCATGTCTTGGCTCCAGGATCCCCAGGCGTGTTGCAAAGCTCTGGGTCAGAGCCACTCTTTCTGCTCTCTGCACAGGGGTGATGTCAGTGTCTGTGTCCCTCCCTTCCTCGCCCCCAAATCACCATCGTCACCAGACAGCCCGTCAGAAACCACTGCTAGGAAATGCAGGTCCCCAAGGAGCTGCTGCACCCCAAACCAGATATCTTTAAGGCAATGTGATAAAAAAAACCTTTTTTTTTTTATGAGAAAGAAAGCAAAATGAAATCTGGAGCCTCTCAGACATGGTCACCTCAAAAACGTGGCCACCTTCCCCCAGGGCATGGCCTGCTCTCCTGCCTGAGTGCCCACTGCAGTACCTGGCACCAGCCCTTCCAGCTGGGATGATGTTTTTATCATGTTTTATGTTTAGCCTGACCCTTGTCAAAGCTTTTAACCTTCCATGTGTTTATTAAGGTGATATAAAAATGATACAAATTGAGCTGAACAATGAAATCCATAGAGATATTGCTGCCTTTCTGCAGTTCCACAGCTCAGCTCTGTTTGTACATACCCAGTGCTGCTGGGGCAATATGTGAGGTGCCTTTGATGCTTGAAATGGCTTGGATCTGTGAAAAGAAAGCTGAGCCGTGCCTTTACTTTAGTGAAATGAACAGAGAGGTGATTATAAATGCCAGTAACTACTCCTAAAAAAGCAGCAATGTGGAAAAATAAGTAGGGCACCATCAGTAAAGTCAACAGTTCTTTCTAAAATAGCTTAATTTCTTTAAATAGCTTTCAATAAATTTCAGAATAGTTTAAAAAGTTGGTTTTTTTTATGAGACACAGGGCCTTTTTCATTAGAGGATGAAAGAGGGTGCTAATTTTCCAGAAAACTGGCATTTTTTCAATGTGTGCCTTTAAGATTTATGAAGACAAACTTGCTCCTTGTGCCTGTGTTTTATCATCTCGTTACTCCCAGTACCAGGGGGAACAGTGTGCTCTCTCACAGTGTACTCGGGTGGAAGTGTTGTGCCTCACACTGTCTTGGTCATAATGAAATGTGGCTGAGCACACTCAGCTTGTTCCAGCTGATGTTACACCTCATTTTGCTCTCCGAGTGGAAATGGAGTCATCACAGGGTGTGTATGTGTGGGGGAAAAGCCTTCCCAACGGGCCCTTTGGGATCCAGACATGGAATTAGCAGTGCTGCCTAATGAAGGAGCTGTTAGATGGGGATGTAGATTCAGCCTGGAGTACTCTCAGTTTTGTGACCAAACTTGTAGGACACATAGAGCCACAATCTAAATGGGGATAAGGGTTATGACTTTCTGTCAGCTTACGGATTTGTTCAGTAATTCTGGCCTCTTTGATTAGCTGCTCCAACATTTCTGAATGCAAGTATTAATTAACTGCTATTAATGCAGATGGGTCACTGTTCATTTCCCATCTATGACTCTGCACAGTCTCGTTCACAGTTTGACAACTGAAAGTGTGACTTCACAACCTGCTGCCAAGGTGCTGCCAAGCACAGAAGCTAACCACCCTCAATTATCACTTTTCCTTCCACCCCTAAATAGAAAGGACATGTGAGGAAGCACAAGCATTATCTGCTCAACTGTTTTGTGTAAGCAACTCATTTCTGGAAGAGATCTCTAGCTCACTTATCCCCAGCATGCTGTGTTGCAAATAAGTCCAAACTTTCAGTCCTCTGCCACAGGAAATTAGGTCCAGAGAGAATTATCAACACTTTTCTCCTTGTGAATATTTGTATATTTGCAGTCACTGCTTTTCCAGCTTGAATCAAGGTGTGGGTGTATTGGGTGAAGAATTAATGTTGATCACGGATGCTTCACCATCAGTGCTGTGCCTGAATTGCTCAGACAATTTTAAAATGCTGCTTCTAACCCATAAAACTGAACTGGGTCTGCCTGTTGCTTCTGTTGTATCAAAGCACCAGAGGTGACAATCCTTCTGCCCCTGCACACTCAACCAGAGCAGGCCCAGCTGTTTATTGTGAGGACACTGCTGACCTGCACTGCTAAAAGCCTGGCACAAACATGGGGTGTAAGCTTGGTTGAGAGAATCTTCTAGAGCAAGTTCCAAGGAGAGACAATGGCTGGTTGGACAGGAGTCCAGGGGTCAAGAAGTAATTGATGAGCAAAATGCAGAAGATATTGGGATCCTTATGACAGCAGGAAGAGAAAAAGCAACACAGCAAGATCTGTTCTAAAAGCTTTAGGAATTAGTGCTTCAGGAGGCAGCAAACCCCCTGGGGACTAATAACACTTCATGACACCCTATGTTTTTATTTTTTTTTAATTCCTTGTACTTGTTTCAACCACTGAGTTAAGCAGCTGATGCAGAGTTAGAGGGGAAATTGCCCAGGGAAGGCATGTGGTGTGCACGTGTGTGGAGGTAATGGCTTTATCGTGACTGGCCCTGGGGGGCTGAGAGCCAAACAAGAGCCCAGTAATGGCTGCAAAGAAAATAAAGGGCTGCTCTCCATCTAGTGAGTGTGGGTCACCCACAAATGGCTGTCAGAGAAAAGGGTTTCAGGCAGGAGAGTCAGGCACAGCTCTGCAAGGTGTTAGATGGCAGAAATCTCCAACAGGAAAGGAGGATGGAATCTTCATTGAGATACTTCGAGTTCAACTGATAAAACACTAAAAATAGACACTGGAGAACTAACTGAAGTAGCAGAAGTCGTGTGAGGGTGTGGGGAAGCCTGATATGTGATCTAATGGATGTTAACTTCTGTGATCCTACTAAGCCATAGTAATGAGACACATCATGAGCCTCTCTGTGCCAAACAGAATCAGCTCCCCTCCTCACTCAGCCTTTCAGCACACTCTCCATCTGCCATATTGCACAAACCACACAGAAAATAAACCACTGTAAACAATCAACACCCTTTATAGGTAAGGTGATAAGCTACATCTTCATTTTCACTTTTATAATAACCATCCCAGTGCTCTGTTCCAATCCATAGCAAAGTGTTATGCACAAAGAATGAAACCCTCCCTAGTCCTTTAAGTTTCTGTCTCTTGTTCTCTCTTCCAGACTCCTGATAAATTATATCAGGGTGAGCAGTTAGATGTTTGCTGCTGCTAGGAAAACCCCTCAGGAGCCTGCAGGGCATTGAGTTTCCAGGCTCTTGCTGCCAGTGCTAGAAGAGATGGGTGTTGAAAGCAGCATGCTCAGGTCTGAGGAGCAGGGAACACCACAGGTTATTCTCCAAACTGGTGCTGAGTGATGTCAGAGGATGCAATGATTGTAGATGAGAAGAGGGGATCACCTCAATTCATCTGGAAGCGAGGAGGGATGGGAAAAACTGGCACCCTGCAAAGATGCAGATACTAGCCAAAGCCCTGATATTTTGAAGCGATTGCTCTTCCATCATTAGCTGTCACATCTTGCACAATTAAATTGTGTGTGAGAATAAACATATTTAAACAAACATTTGCAGAAGTAATTATCAGATGGCGTATACAGTCACAGTTAATGAGCAGGCAAATTCTGCCTGTGAATCCTTAGCTTTGAAATTGTTTTAAAAGTACAGATTTTTTCTAAATCGCCTCATATATGCACAGCAAGATGTCTTCATACACAGCTGTAAACTTCTGACCCCAGGCTATTTTCTTTGCCCAGTGATTTCAGCATAAGCTGCAATATTTGCTTTATTCTTCTGCCCACTACAACAGCTGAAAGAGTAAGTCAGTTCCTTTTTTTATTTTAGAGATGCTCGGAAAAGGAACCGAATGTGATTACAGGAGTAACCTGATGGGGCCTTACATCTGCACAGAGGGATGAGCCTCCAGTTTCATTTCTGGAATGAGACACTTTGTGTGGAAGGAGTGTCTTTTATAATCACACAGTTCTAAAGGAATTGTAAATAGTTTTCTTGATATTTGGATTAGTGGGTAAATCACATTAATGATACAGAGATCTGTTTGTGTGTGCTCATAGAGGCTTTCAACAATTCTTCATAAGCCATTGAAATAAACTGTTCCCAATTTTTAAAAATTGTAATTTCAATATCTTCAATGAGAAACATTCATGTTAACACCATTCCAAGACAATTAATGCTGTGCAGGACAAAGTTTGCCATGGGCACCTTTATTCTCAACTTGGTGCAATAAATAAGGTCTATTTTCAGGGATGTTAATTTGATTCTCTGCCCATGTAACACTAATCCCTCAGATGTGGTTTGGCCTTGAATATTCGTGCACCAATGCTCTGGCTTGTGACAAACATGAGAAAATGGATGCCAACATTTGAAAACTCAGTGCAAAAGAGAGAACCAAAATTAAAGCAAAGGATTTTGAAGGACATAGTTATGGACAAGAACCAAATCTTATGTCTATCTTTGTAGCATCAAAGGTTTTTTTTTTTTTATATTTGAGACCTTAATTATGTGAGGCATTTAATCTCCTGTTTTGTTAAGTGATCTTGGTTGATGAGGTGCCTCTCAACTTTCCGATCTGTTACTGTAAGCACACAAGTGACTTTCAGCTAACCCAGGCAGGCAGTGGGGAGGAGGAAGCTAATAAAAAGGGAAACACAGCTTTTGCTGAAGTTCTCAGATGTCATGGCTATTTAATTGGTCACAAATGAGTTCTCTGGGCTGGCAGGTTACCCAAGTCAGCCACAGCCCACCTTGCTACCAGAGCAGGTATGCCATAGTAAACTGCACAGCTTCACTAAGCAAACTCAGATATGTCTGAGGATGGGTTAAATGCCCTGTGTTGACCAAAAAATTTATAAGATCGTTTTGAAGACAAAGACCTCATTAGCTGAAGTTGTCTGCTGGCTGTAATGACATCCTGGACACCTGTCAGTGAAGAGCTGCAGGGACGGAGGAGGCTGTTTGATCCTAATCTCCTTCTTGCCAGTCTGGATCAGTTCTGTCTCTGTTTGATCTATCAGAGGTTTAAATGACCAGTGCAGTGGCCTGTTCTGCAGCCTGCAAGGCTGGAGATAAGTCTGCAGAAATACCCAGCTGACCTTGGAATGAGCTTTGCTTGGATTTGCTTGCAGGTGGTGATCAAAAATACCGTATGACGGCTGCTTAGTGTGAAAGAGATCCCCTCCACACAAAAGCGTGTCAGTGGTGCAAAACACAACTTGCTCAGCCTGGCATGCCAGGGATGCCGTACCCCATTCCTGACATGGGCTTCTCAGCCCAAGCTCCTCAGAAATAATTGAGAGGCAGTCTAGCATTACAGAGTGAGGGGAGATCCTGGCAGGCCAGAATTCCACCCTGCAGTGTGTCCATCTCCCTGCACGCCCCACAGGCCTGCTGCTGCAAATAGCCAGCCAAGCCCATGCTGTCTCAGCAGCCTCTGGAGCCATTGCAACTGAGAGCAGATAGGGGAATGGAGAAATGGTGTTTTTATGTGGCTCTCCTGGCCTGGGGAATGTGGAGTGATGAGTGTCTATGAGCTGGGTTTCTCCTTGAGGACCCCCTGTGGCATTAAGAACAACCACCCTACCAAAGCCACATGCATATTCAGCATTAACTCTTCAGAGCTTGCCATGCTGAACCATATTCCATCACTACATGCATGCACAGCCTCCAGTGAATGCCCAAATCTCCTTCCTGGCATTAGGATTTGTGTCAGCATAGCTTTGGTTTCCTAGGACCCACACAGTATTTTATACAGCACAGGATAAAGCATCTTCCTTTTCCCCTCCTGAGAACTGAGGTTATTTCAACCTACTGCACTTGTAAACTGGCCAGCTGTGTGTGCTGCTGAACAGAGGTGCTCAATGGCCTTTTGTGCATTTCTGTGACTTGAAAGTGTGTCAAGCTGAGAAAAACCATGGTGCATTTTTGCTGACCCTTGTGCACATCAGCAGTTCTGGTGCAGAAGTACGAGAACCATCTGGTGGGTGCTTGTCAGCTTGCAGAGCTGGGCTGACTGGCAATGGGTACAGAACTCGTGTGTGAGAAGATGAGGCTTCATGAGACAAGCTGAGGAACTTTCTGGCTTTCTAGCACTGGAAATCTCTATAAAAGGAGTCTGTTTTGTTCTCAAGATATGAAGCCAACCACAACAGTCTGCTACAGGTACATGTTGTAACACACAGGTGCTGGCAAAACAGTTGGTGGGCGGCTGATGATGGAAATTCAGAGCAGTTTTTAAAGCAGTCCATGCTCAACCCATAGGTTTTGTTCATGTGCCTGAAGTGCATGGTACATGATGGGAGTTTCCACTCTGCATTTGGATCTCTGTGAAACACACACAACCCCCCTTTGCCTTCCTGAGGAAGGCATCTCTCTTGGTACTTATTTTTCCTTTGGCAGGTTTGTGAAGATCCATAGCAAAAGTTTGGGCAGGTATTTCATGCAAGGATATGAATGGGAGAAAGTGCTTGCATGTTTGGATAAGCTGGAAATATTTGCCAGCACCTGGAGGACTCCTCTCTCACATTCTGTAGTTTGGGAGGTCTCATCCAGTCCATATATACCTGCAGAGAAAATCTGAATAGTACAGGTCAAGGATGGAGCACTCAGGTCCTAGACAGAGAAAAAGATACTGTTGCATTTCCACACTATACATCCAATTTCAGCCTTCATAATATTTGCAAGACTCAAGCAAATATTGTCAAGTGACCTAGATATTGACAGTTTCTCTTACTGTCTCACAGAAAAAGCAAATACACCCATCAGCTCTGGCGTGGATTCAAGCAAAGCCAGGGATGCCATATGTATTCACATCCTGGCCACGTGTGGTGATGGCAATAAATAATTGGTTGCAAATGCATGTGTTACTTTCCTGATTAGTTGCTTTACTGTGGGATCTGATTAATTTTAATCTACTTTGTATGCTATTTAGATCTGAAATTGAGTAGAGCACAGGGAATGAGGAAAGGACTCTAATTTTTGGGGAGTATACTGCATTTGATTAATTTTATAGCCTGTGTTGATAAAAGCTTTTATCCTAGTCTGCTATTAACCTAACTCTCTGTGTTTGCCATTTTTTACTCCTGGGGTCCCACATAATTCACTTTCATAAACTGATTTGATGGACATTTTCTAATACTTCAATAAAACCTTTTGGCACAGATTTGCCTATCCCTTGCTTTGCACGTACCTGCAGAACACTTGCTGAAGACAGAAACAGAACTGTATTAAATTAAAAGGTGCATTGAAAAGAACAGGATGGTCAGAGCAGATGTTTGTAAACAGAGTGCTTTGACAAAAAATGAAGCATAAAGCCCAAGTGAAAGAGAAAACTGTCCAAGGAGATTAAAGACAGTTTTTGCAGCCTGTAAGTCCCCTTTCATCCCTCCTGCTTTATCTACCATCTATCCCACGGGGCTGAATGGAGGGCAAGCCTGCATTTATTTCATGAGCCTCTTCTGGGACAAGGAAACACTGTCTGATCTTCAAAGGTCTGGCACAGGCAGTAGGAGGCTGTGTGAGTTACTTCTGTAGCTGCTTTAGCAAGAATCACAGAATGGTTTGGGTTGGAAGGGACCTTAAAGATCCTGCAGCTCCAACCCCCTGCTATGGGCAGGGACGTGTTCCACTGGACCAGGCTGCTCACAGGCCCCATCAAATCTGGGTATAATTTATTAGACCAGGCAGGAGGGGATGAAATGCCACCTTTTTTGCAACACACCTGCACAACAGACCTTATACCTGTGGGATGGCAAAGGTGATTTGTGGAGTTCTTCTTGTTCTTTGCTTGCTTTTATTGTTTCTGTGTTACAGTTCCAAGCCTGCCAGAGTTCAAGGAGTGTTTGGACAACATCCTCAGGTCCATGTGGGGTTTTTGGGATGTCCTGCACAGGGCCAGGAGTTGGACTTAATAATTCTCATAGGTCCATTCCAACTCAGCATATTCTATGATTCAGTGAAGTTACAGGTACAGATGTAGCAAGGCAGCAGGTGCAGTATCACATGGACTTCACCAAAAGATTTTTTTGGTCTGGAGGATATGTAATGATGATGTGAAATAAAATGATTTGTACCTGTCATAAATCCATGTGGGTGTGGTTCTGCTGGGGCTGTCAGCAGAGATGTTCCCTGACTTGTTTGCAGGTCCTTTAAACAACAGTAACTGCAAAGTTTAGACCAGAAGAAAAATCAGTATTTATATCAGGGCTTTCAGTGATATATGTGAAATGGAGTTTAGAGAGCTTGGTGTTAGCACAGCTTATCAGCACATGGAGGGGTCCTGTGAGCAGCAGAGGTGGACCTGCTAGATGTGCCCCACCAATTGAGCAACTAAAATGACATCTGCATGAGCAACTGATAAGCACTGCCTCCCAGAATTGAGAAATCACCACAAAGAGCATGATGAGTAGCTGGGGTACGTGGTGGGTGGCACCTACCTGCAAGCCTGCACCCCTTCTCCTCCCAGCAGAGCCCCACAAACTTTGCACAGAGTGGCAGAAGAACCCGGGGAACTTGCTTTTAAATCATTAACCTAATTTTGTAGGTCATTAAGTGTTTGTGTTTTGGATGGGTTTTACCGCACTTCACCCATTCCACACCATCTCCTATGCCAAGGGTGAACTCCAGTGTCTGAAGATTGTGAGACAGCAAGAATTTTTACTTTTTAACTGAGATATATATAGTACACAGGAATGGGTTAACTTCTCCTGAAGGCTGCTTTCAGCCACAGTCCATAATTTTGCAGCAAAGTTTGTACCTCTTACAGGACTTTAGAGATGACAATGGTAGAATTTGAAAATGATATTAAAATCTCTTCAGGTGTAGCTGCTGTTATTCTCAGCTACCAGACACTGGCTTGAAACCAAGAGGGTAGAGCTAAAGATCTCGGTGTTCTCGTTATGGAAAATTTTAGGCAGGTGTTTTACCTCGCTCACGATTGTTTCAGGTGCGACGAAGGCTGGGCTGGGGTGGGTCAGTCATTGTTCGGTCGGTCCCTTGCAGGGGACACTCAAGACGTGGCCTTTCACTAGATGGTGCTCTTTGCTGAGCCATCGCTGTGTCTGACCTCCCTTATTGGATCTGGGAACTTCCAAGGGATCTGCCTCATAAGCCCTTCTGGTACAGACGGCAGTAAGGCAAAGGAAAATATTTTTCCAGAGTCTCTGTTCTCATGTGCCTTATTTTATTGGATCCATATAAGAAAAAAAACCAATTTATTGTTTCAGTTGCTTTAAACTGAATCAACAGGGCATAGTTTGGAAGCCAATGCCAAGTTCACATGCAGGATTTTCAGCAGATAATCTATATTGAACACAGTGTTGGTTCTTCTGTCCCACTTACAGAGAACATGATGCATAGGAATTACATGCAGCCTTGGCCCAGTGCTCTGATCAGCAGCAAGGTCTCTGGAAAGTATTTTTAAGTATTTTTGGGGTGGTTCTCATGCAGGGACACATGTTAAGCTCAGCACTGATACTGCCTTTGTGGACATGATCACCCAGCCACTGCCAGGGCTGGCGGGATACACGTGTGCAGCAGAAAAAGCCAAGTGGAAATGTTGGGCCACCACATGTACACATTCCCAAAGAGCTTCCAACAAAAACGGTAACTTGAAGCCAAATCACCACCACAGAGATCAGGCATCTTCACTCTGCAGGGCCTCCTCCAGCGCAGCCACACACGGACCACAGACCACATGAGCTCATTGCTAATGGTGGGTTGCTGTTCCACTGCTGTTCCGGGGCAAGGCGTGGGATCGGGACGGGAGATGTTCCTCCTTCAAACCTACACACTGCACACAGCCCTAGGAGAACCGGGAAAGAGGGTGAGGAGCAGGATGAGGCCGCGGGCTGGGCTGGTGGTACTCAAGGGGAGCTTGTGACAGGTACAGATGTGCAGCAGATCCTGTTCACAGCTGGACAGATTGTGCTCTGGGCACTAGGAGAGGCTTCAAGCACCAGAACTCCAACACCCACCAGAACAGACCCTACAGCTGGAGCTCAGCACTTGGGAAGGCAGGATCCTGAAATCCCAGAATGGTTTGTGTTGGAAAGCACCTTCAACATCACCCAGCTCCAACCTCTCCGCCATCGGCAGAGACACCTCCCACCAGCGCGGTTGTTCAAAGCCCCATCCAGCCTGGCCTTGAACTCTTCCAGGCATGAAGCAATCCCCAGGTCCTCCTTCGATAAAAACAACCCCGCAGCCTAAGCAGCTGCCTGCTCGCTTTCACACCCGCACCACCATGTTACACACACCCCGCCGCCTCTCCCGCAGCAGCCGAGCAGCCGGGAAGGGGCACGGGCGAGGGAGAAGCCCCCGGGGCGGGGAGCGGGGCTTTCCCCAGGGCTGCTCACGGCGCAGGGCAGGCACGGCCGGAGCTCAGCCCCAGCGAGTGCCGTCGGTGCCGCCCGGCCCCGCAATGCTCGGTTCCACCGCCCGGCCCCGCAATGCTCGGTCCCACCGCCCGGCCCCGCAATGCCCGGCCCAGGGTTGCCCGGCTGGGGCGGAGCATGCGGAGGGGC
>VXBR01011479.1:1720055-2002138 GCA_013400215.1 Cisticola juncidis | reverse complement strand
GGGCCGGGCGCGGTCCCCCCGCAGCCGGGCGGGGGCGGCGGCCCCGCTGCCGGGGGGATGTGCGGGGACAGCCCCGCTGTGCCGGAGACAGCCCCGCTGTGCCGGGGACACGCACCCGCCCGGCCCCGGCCTCCCTCCACGCTGGAACTGCTGATATCCCCGTCGGAACCCCCCTCCAGGCTCGCAGACACAACTTTGTAGCTCAGTTTATTGCACGGAAAGTCACCGGGAATTCCTATCAAGAGTCCCCCGGAACACGCTGGTGTTGGTGTGTGTCGCCTTTGGGTCTCAATGGCCTTTGATGTCACTCAGAGGGTCATTGTCGTGGGGTCTATTTCATGCGTTCTATTTCACTCTGTTTCTTGAAAATATTATTGTTTTTGTTCCTTCTCGAGTGCAGACTCTTCCGAAGCAAATACAGGAGTTTATGGATGAGTATTATGAAATAGTAGTTTTTCTGAACGTATAAACTGTTGGGGTTTATTAATCCACCTTCTGTGACTGTGTTGTCCCCGCAAGTCATATAGAGGAGTGTGGATTTGCTGAATTGATTTTGCTGACCTCTGGAATTGGTTCTGCTCCAGTGTCCTTTCCAGGGCTTCATGTTAGCTGGAGATTGGAAGTGGGGAAAAAAAGTGATTTATAAAAAGTTCTTTTTTTTAAGAGTGTGCTGTATCAATTCTGCTGTGGATGACCAGATAGGGATTCGATAAAGGGATTAGAAATCCTGCACTGCTGTAGGACAGTTGGTCGCTGTGGCTCTCTGTAATCTCCGTCAGCCGTAAAACTTTAGGTACTCAGGGAGATATGCGATGCAGTAGAAATATGTAAAGCATGTAGCTTCAGAGCTGAGTTTAGACAGTTGGTCTGAGATCTATGGATGTCTTGTGTACTGAGAGTTTTGGCTAATGTAATCTAATCGGTTTTAAAGGGCCAAGCTACATTAATTCTGTTCATGGTGACTCTCTTTGAGTCCCTTGTTGGGTGTGTTTCTCATGTTTTGCCTGCCCTTGCTGAGCTTTTGTGGAATTGTATAGGGTGGACCAAGTTACACATGGGTCCTTGAAGGTAAGATACTAATGATTCATTTATTGTGGTGTTAGAGGAGGTGCATTTTTATACATTCATACCTTAGTAGTGGGAGTAGATTGATGTTACCCTCATAACATCCCTGCCTGTGGATGGAAACTTGAGGGACGTTGGCTGCGCTTTGGGACACAGTGACAGCGCCTTGTTCGCACACTTGAAATTTGGTTTAGTTTTTTGTTTGGGTTGTTTGTTTACAAGCCTGATATCAGGGTAGGGGTGCATTAGGCAAGGTGAGGATCATCTGGACATGTGTTTTCCCTTGGCACGAGTTCAGGTGTGTACCTGTTGTCCTCGTTGATGGGTTGGGCCTCTCCGCTGCCCGTCTGTCCTTGCAGCGCTGCCCAGTGCTGGGCAGACAGGCTAGCCTGGGGCTGTTGCTGGAAGGGCACGGATGTTGGGTTCTGCCAGGCAGACAGGTTCTGTAGGTAGCCTGAATGACGAGTCCTCTGCAGGTAGTGTGGATGAGCCCTGCTGTGTGATGGTGTTCCAGCCTGGATTTCCTGCCTGGCTCCGGGGGCCACGGATGGCCGGCATAGCCCGAGAGGTGAGGACACGACGTGTTCGAAGTAGGAGAGTCCAGCCAGGGACTGCAGCCAGAGAGAAAGGCAGGAGCTCGATGTTCCTGATTTACAGCTTCACTGCATCAAAGGAGGGAAACACATTTAAGAACACAGAGCTTCTCATAGGAACAGAGCTCTGCCAGGTACTATCCGATGATGGATGTTTTTAAACACAGTCTGCGTAGTGCAGCTTTGAGACTCAGGCATATGCAGAACTCACTAATCTCTCAGCAGGATATACTTGTGAGTAAGCTGTGTTCTGGTCTAGGGTACACTCCTGTGCTAAGAGGAGGATTAAGTACTGTTAAAGGAATCTGGTTATTCTATCCAAAGCATGAATTAAGAACAGCAGTCAATAAATTATCCTAGAAGAAAAAAAAAAGGTAGGTTTATTGGTGGTGTTCACATGCTCTTGTGTTACAAAAGCAGTGGGGTTCTTTCATGTAATTTTCTGCTGGAATAATAAGTTTTAATAAATAGCTACTTAACAAAAAATCGTTAGTAGGAGCTGCAGTGCCTGCTGTACCTATTTCTTTCCCACTGTTTCCAGGACACCAATGTATCAGTTTTCTCTGCCTGGTATTTGGTGGTGATCCACTCACCAATAAAACTGACCTTGAAGCAGCTTGGAAGCTTTTCTACTTATTACTGTAGCTGGTTATCTGTGCAATCTACTTGAGTGCTATTAAATGCTGTTTCTATAGGGGTTCCCCACACAGGCAATAAATAGCCTGAAGTCAGCTAAACCACACAGCTGATTTGTATGGAGGAACTATTTTGGCTTTTGGCTTTGCTCTACTGGTGAAAGGCACTGCTGGGAAGTTAAAACCTTGAGCAAAAGGCTGGATATTCCAGGAGGCCATAAAGGCCTGATATGGGCTCCCTGTGTGATTGTGGCCCCACGTTTTACCAGTGTCCCGGATAGGGGGTTGGCAGCTGGCACGGTTTCCAGCTGGAGGATAACTCCTATTTGCAGGCACATAAGAGGCTGGATGTGGAAAGCTGTGCAGGAAAACACCTTGCAGCCTGCACCTTGTGATTACTGGGTGCTGTTTGGTGCCAAGTGCTCATGTGCATGCTTGCATTGATCACCTGTAGGACAGATAAAGGTAATGAGTGACGTGCTAAGGCAGCTGATAGCTCTGGTGTAAATAGAGTCCTTCTTTGCTGCCCTGGGGTTTGCCACAGGGGATATAATCCAGCTGGGAGCCTGGTTAGGGCTGGCATGTACCACCTGGTCAGTCACGTCCAGGAAGCTCTGTACCTTTTGTAAAACAAAACTTGTTTTAAGGGTGTTGGATATAATGCGATTTTTATGAATAGCTTAGTCATGCCTCGGTTTTTTTTTTCCTCTTCTGAAACAGCTGTCAACAATCTCACTGTGGGGAGGGAATTGGCCACTCCTTGTACTTACTGAATAATCAGACACTTCAGCCTGGCATTACACTTCTTAGTGGCTTTTGGAAACAAAGCCGTGGATGTGGCACAATGGCTTCTTTTTATTTATTTATTTATCAGGCCAGCCCTTTTCCCTTTGCAAATGACCTTTATGCAGATCTAGAAGGCAAAGCCCATCACTGGGAGTTAGCTGGTTAGTTACTTCAGTTACTGATAAGAAAATACGATGGCAGTGCTCCAGGAAAAGCAGCTATGCTGGGAACTTGTTGCTGCAGTGAAGCTATACAGATCTTTTTCAGAAGGATATACCTCTATATATTTATAGTGCTTTGTCCGGGAAACAGGGTGACTCCTCTCATAATGTCTGCATAACAAATCAGCTGCGACGCCACAAATCCTGTAAAGAGTTTATTGTCCTTCTTGAGACGGCTGGTGGAGACATGGAGTTGGTAAAAGTTTCAGTATCGTGCTAAACTTGAACTGCAATTTTGTCATCTCATCTCTTTCGTGTGTTGGTGTAGTGTAAGCAGCCTCTTCCAGTTCCCCAGCTGGGCCTTACTGGGGTTTTTGGGTCTGTTCAGCAAACCAGACTGGGAAATGGATCCCAGTTAAGAATATATTGTTGTTTTTCATGTGTACAGTTCAACTTGTGTCAAATAAGAAAAAAAGTGCATTTCGTACCTGCATCAGTTACCTGACTCTTGTTCCTTTATGGGGGTTGGATGCTTCCACCAGGAGAAACCTAAACTCTTGGAAGTGCTTTTCCAATTGCAAAGAAGGCATTTGACTGTGGTGCCCATCCCTGTTTTATAGCATGTGAAGATGACATGGGAGATGGATGTTTCTGAGATAAGCCAGTGAGTTAAAAGTCAAAGTGTTTAATTTTTAAGTTCTTTAAGACAGCAGTTATATCTGTTGAGAGCGAAGAGAAGTCTCTGCAAATAAGTTCTGCTGTTTTAATATTTTTTAAAGTTTTCTTTATAACCATTTTAGATAGGCTGCTAGGTTGTTGAGGAACAGGGGAAGAAAGTGCAATCACAAATATTTTTAAGTAGTCAACAGTCCTTAAAAAGTATGAAGTGTGATACCTTGGAAAAAGTAAGCTTTAGTTTTGTTGTAGCTGTAATGGATCATATGTTGTGATATGGTCAGGCAGTCTAACAGGACTGATTTACATGTATTCAAAAGAAACCTAAAAATATGATGTTGAAGAGTTTAATGGGTGGTTTGTAATATGGGTGAGAAAAAGGTTAATTCTATGTTGGCTTAGTGATGAAGTTCTCACAGTCCAAATGCTCAAAGATTTAATCTATGACTGGAGAAAACATAAGAAAAAATTATCCCTGAAACTAGTGTCAGCACCTTCTACAGCACTGGTGTTGAGGGCTGGAAATGCAGTATATTCCAAGTGTGTTTTGGGTGTGAGGTTGGCTTTGGCGCCTCTGGGTGGGGTCTGCTGGTGGTGTGGGCCTTAGGGGCTCTCATGGTTGGTGAAGGGCCTTGATTGTGGCCTTGGCTGCAGGATGGTTCTTCTTCACCATTGAATTTGTAATTCTGTAGCACAGGTTCTCTTGACAAAAAGTTAATTCTCCTGGAGCACTTGGATTTTTCTTGAATCTCCTTCCTCTTATAGAGACTGTGAATTCACTTTCATGTTCAAGATGATCCAATCTTTTCAGTCAATTTTTTCTTCATTTTTTATTTTTGTGATTCTGTAAGTTGTTCATAATAAATAATTTTCCTGTTTGACTGCTCTTGTCTTTTCAAAACTGGTCATAGTTTTTGTTCAGTCAGTGTGGTGACTGAACTGTCACTGCTTTCTTGTAGATTTGATCCTTTCATGGGGTCACCTTTTGATTTCCTTGGAAATCATGGGGTGGAGACTGATGGCTCATTGGATTCTGGGGATACTGTTTTTCTGAGATAATATTTAAAATGTATAAGCACAGGTAGTTGAAACTGATCCATTGTGTCCTTGTTTCAAGCACTTGTGAGGTTTTCTAATAGACTATGCAAAATTTGCCACAACTTCTGACTGCTTCTAGCCTCTTTTTGTATTTTTTGGCTACTTTCACGTGGCTGATCTAATTTTCCTGTTAGTCTCGTTGCTGAACTGTTTTTGCCTTAATGTTACATTTGCAAAATACACAGTGAGAGATCTCTCAAATTGTTTTTTAATGTGAGATGTTATTTACAGTGTGGCAGCACTGCTGAGATTAGCCTGATCCACTGTAAAAGGAAGGATTTAAGGATTTTCTTCTGTAGCAGCTCCTTCAGGTTTTATTTCTGAGAGCAAGGGAAAATAAAATAAGCAACAAATTATTTATTTTAAAATGAGGTTGAATTTTGGTGACAGTTCTTTCTCTGTGAATGTGATTTAAGGTGGTCATTTTCAAGGTCATTTGATGATGATGAAAACTTTTTGTGGAGCGAAAGTGCCTGATGTGTCATGTTTGAGTCCTCTGTGCTTTTTATCACCCATGACTAATACAAACTGGAGCAGCAAGTTATGTTATAATCTGTGACATATTTGTATCTTCATCTAAACCGTATCTGAGGTTTCTGGCAAAGTTACTTGGGAAAGTAAATCTTTTTCCCAGTGTGTCTCTGCCCTCAGTGGTGTAACTGTTCAGTAAGTCTGAATGCTGCACTCAGTAAAACCATTACAAACAAAGATTCTGGCACGGAGCAGTTATTCTAAACTGGGCTGTCTTCAGGCTCAAACTCCTGACTCACCCATTTTTTTTTTCCATGGATTAACACACCTGGCATGTGTCATGCATGGATGCTGGCCCACTCTTCGTGTTCTTGCAGGTATCCTTGTTCTCAGTGTAGGGAAGACCAAAGTGGGAGTGTGAGTGTGCACAGCGACCTCCTGCAGTTAAAAACCTCCTGGTGGAAGTTGATGCTGAGCACGGGTTTGCCCAAAGGCTCCTTTTGCCATGTTCCTGATGTTGCTCTGCTTCTGCCACTTTTTAGGGATGCACAGAGTGTGGCTGCTTGTGTGAAGTCTCTCCCTTCAGGGCAACAATACAACAAACTGTGTTGGGTCAGGCCATGGCTTGTCTGGCCTTGTTTCCTGCCCCATGGTGTTGGTTGTGGGTTCTTGGGGAGGTGTGAGAACAAGAAAAGTCCACACTTTTGACTGTGGGCACAGAGGGGTTCAATACCAGGATGTGTGGGACATGGGGCTTCCCAGCACGTGTGGCTATCAACACCCTGCCAAATCTTGAAATTTGCTGTCTGTAGGAAAAGAGGGAAAATAAGGGATGGTAGGAGTGAGTTTGCTGGAGGGAATGAGTCTTGGTCACTTTACACACACTATTTTCCCTCCTGAGTTTCCTCTGGGATGCTGAAGCCTTTGGTCCCATAATAGCAGTGGGACAATGAATGCTTGGATGGAGGAAGCAGGTGTTAAAGGAAGGGGGGAAATGATTTATTTTGGGGGGAAGGGGAGGACAGGATGACCACATTTGACTCTTACACAGACTGATTTCTTTTGGCTCATGAGCTTGTGCACAGCATGCTTCCTAATGGCTGAACCCATAAATAAGATGGCAGCAAAACTGGGACTTTTTTTGAGTTAATATCATTAGTGAGTCAGCCGAGCAGTGAGGTTTACGTGATGTACCTCTGGTGTTACGTGATGAATTCTGTTGTTTTGTTCCCTGTTACCATAAATCTTTTACTGCAGCAGCAAGGCTGCAGTGCTGACGGCACTGGACATCTTCAAGTCTGCACTTTGTACTTGGGAGTGCTGGTTTTTAATTGTTAAAAACCAAACTGGAGCTGATTAAGTTTACCTGTGGCCTATATTGAAACACTTTCTGTAGTGTGATCTGAAGGTCTTTGAGTTGGTGCAGAGGGTGATTCTGAAATAAAGTAAAACAGGCTGCTTCTCATGCTGTGTAGCTGATGTGTTTGCATCCATAGCCCAAAGATTTCCCATCCTGGGAGTGATGACAACACCCCATTTCAGTGGAGTTTTCCTGTGCAGGAACCTCTCTTGGTCATGGGAGTCAGTTTTTCCATCACTGAGTGTTTTGCAGCCACTCCACCCATTTTTATGATGAGTGATCATCGTCTGAGAGCACAGTGGAGCACAAGAGGTGGTGAGCAAACCTTTTGTTGCATTAAATGTAAATGTTTATAGTTTCTCTTCTCCTAGCAGCTGCAGAGAAAGTAGGTTGTCTCAGCTGGGTAGAGAAATAAAGACTAAACCCTTTTTATATGTACTGTCATAAAAGAAGGCCTTTGTGTAATAAACATTCATTTCACAAGGTCCAGGTGTCTCTTTACACTTTTTTGTGATTCAAGGCGAAATGTTGCTGCATGTTTGTTTACCTCAGGTTTTTCTCTATTGTAGTGCAGATGCCAACAGGAAAATACATACACTTTTGTCCTCAGCCCCATTATGGGAGGATGCTGGGGGTTATGCTGGTGCCCCCTGTGTGGCTGCATTTGGGTGCTGGTGGCTCCTGCTGAGTTGGGCACAGGAGTGTGAATCCATTTGTGCAGTGGGGGCTTGGGTGTCTCCAAAATTTGGAGCTGGTTTTCACCCTGGCCAGAGTTACTGATTAATTTTGGATGAGCCTTTTGGTTATGTCACCTGAAGAAGAGTGTGTGTGTAGCATAGAGGCTTAACTAGCATAAAATGCTTTTAACCAGCTTATAGAAGTATTTTCTTGAGTGGGTGCCTTTCTTGTCACTCTGTAAGATGCTGATGGGAATGGGATGATGGGAGCAGGTTTCTTGAGAGCTGCCCCATAGTTAAAACAGGGCTTTGGTCCCTGTTTTCATGGGCAGTGTATTTATCTAGAAAAAGAACTAGAGTGTTGGGTGAAGAGCTTACAACTTAGAAGCGTGGAGGATAAATATGTTTGCATGGAAGTTAAGAGGATTGTTTGTGGAGTGCATTGAAAGTGGGAGAATTAAAGAAGTACTTAAGTGCTAACTGGCTTTGTGTCAGGCAGGTCTCGTACATTTCTTTCTCCCTCCTTCCACTCAGTTTCAAGTTGTGTTTGTTATGAAATTTGCCTCTCAGTCCCACTCATTCTTCTGTGTCCTGGGAATTTTGTGATTTACCTCTGGGTGGTAAGGTGGTAAAATGTTGTCTTTTCAGATGGCATTTCAGGAGAAGAGGTGCTCTGCTGAATATGATGTTCTTCCTTCTGCAGCTGGAATTGGTTCTACTTAAACTGCAGGGTTTAGTGCTTAGACCTCCCTGGTTTTTGCTTTATCAGATTACCCAGCATTTTGGCAGGACTTTGTGCTACTTTTTCTTAGCCAATCGACTTGCATGTGAGTGTTCAGTAACTTTCTTGCTTTATAATCTCAAAGTTCAGAAGTCATCGGGTTCCTTGAGACCGGTAAGAGATCCTATCCCAGCAACAGCTTATGGCAGGCAGAGAAAACACTTGAGTATGTGGAGAGCAAGTTTTGAAATGAAAACTAAAAACTACTTGAGGAATATGGAGGATCTGTGGCAAGGAAAGTGCTTGAAAATGTATACATCTTCCTGAAGCTACAAAACATGAGTGTGCTTTTTACCCTTTCTTTCCTGGGTTATTTGCAGGACCCATCCCCTCTATGATATCAATTAATGCTGTGAGATGGCAGATAAACGGCAGTCAAACAGTTACTGTACAATTGCACTATATAAAAATATTAAGCATTATGATAAAATGCATCAAGTGAGTATAAACTTAACAAGCTTTTTAATACTCTGGTTAGAGGAGTCCTGATTTTCCCACTTCTCCGCCCCCCCCCCCAAACTAATTTGTGAAGTCTTTGCCAATTTTTACTAAAAAGCTAGTCTGATCAGTCCTACTGATATTAATTAAGAAAGAATAATGCTGTTTGCATTAATACCTGTGTGTATTCATGCCTTGGGCTTGTGATATCTCAGTGCTAAAAGAAAACTAGGCCATTTTGGAGGAAACGTGCTCTAAGTCTTATTGAAGCTTTTCTTTGGATAAGTACATCACTTGGTGTTTGCAGTGAGGAAATAAATTGTTTTCTTTGCAGGGCTTTTTTTGGTTCTTAGATAAGTGTAAGGCACTGGATACCTCAGGGATGGAGACGTGGTTTGACATTTGATGGAAGCTGGCTGAGGAGCAGGAGCTGTTGCAGTGTGGTTGTGTTAATGTGGCTGCGATGCTCAGAAGAGCAGCATTTCAAATTCCCACACAAGAGATGTACAGCTGTGTCTACTTGAAACCTTGTTGCTTCTGGCTGGTTGGGAAAAAAATACTTATGATGGAGAGGAGAGAAAGAACTGTTGGGATACTGTAGATGAAAGCCTAGCAGCAGTGAGGAATTTGGGCACACGCCCAAGCTGGGGAATGCAGTGTCAGGCACTGGGACTGTGCCTTCCAGCCAGGGAGAGCAGGATGGGATGGCAGGGACCACCCTCACATTGGGAACTCATTGTCACCTCTGCTTCGTGCTCAGCTTCCAGCTGGCCCTTGTTGAAGAGCAGCCTTTGAGTGTGCACTGGGCACTCAGCAGCATCCTGTGATGAGACAGGAGTAATCTTGTTTTCTGCCTTCTCTGTGGTTTAAGCAAGCTTGAATTTACTGCTTAGTGCAGGATGCTGAACCCGTGGTGCTTGATGTGGCACGTTCTGGGTGCAGCTGCCTTGGTCAGTGTCCTTGTCCTGCCAGGGAGCAGAGGCAGGGTCAGAACAGACACTCATTTCTCATTGCCTGTTTAAATTACCTGTGCTAACTGCCTGATGTCTGCTACTCAGCAAATAAATTTTGTCTCATACATCCAACCCAGGAAAGCGCTTATATATCCAGCAGCCAGGAAATTGAATGAATCCTGATCTATTCTTAATTTCTTGTGTTTCCTGTGGTTTTATTGTTTGTGTTACCAGCCCTAATATTTACATACTTTTGAATGAGCTTTTCTTTTTTTGGAAGACACTGCTTTGTTTGTTTGCCTTGCAAAACAGGTTCTTCCATTTTTTTTTTCGAATAACCAAACAACTTACTTTCTCAAAGGAGTAGGAGGAAAAAAAAAAAGAAAGATTACAGCAATCACCAAAGGGAGATATCTAAGAATAGATTTTTTTTTTGGTTGATATTATGCTAAGACTCATTCTTAACTTGCATCTATCCTTCCAAATGTCCTTGGGCTCTTTTGAGAGCTTTGTAAAACTTGTTGTGTGTGAAATTAAGTGCTTGTGGGTGCTTTATCTGAATAGCAGATGCTTTTACAGTTGATTTTAAATGCAAAGGTGCTTCCATGAAAAGTTCTTGTAAGAACAAAGCTGTAGTTCCCACTGAAACCCCAAAGACATAGGAAGACAAGTCGGTGGAGTCTGCTGTGTTAATGTTCAAAAGTAGTGCTGGCTGTTGTTCATCTCCATGTCTCTGGAAACTGTAGTCCTTTTTTTCTGCAAAGTAAGGAAGATTTCACAGTTAAATTCTGTGCCTTTCTTCTGGATATGGAGGACTGATAGAGGTGATGTTCTTCAGGAGGTCTGCCCCTTGGTACATCAACTGGCTGCTTTTTCCACAGCAGGTTTGCTTTCCTTTAGTAATCCTTTAGGAAGTCATTTAAAATTGCCATTTTTTTAAAAAAGGAAGTGTTCTCCATAGAATTTGTGACCAGCCTTTATTTGCAGGTGTTACTATTCTGTGTTGAATTTCCCACTCATCTTCATATATTTATTTCTTTCAAAAAATGAGATGTAACTTCAGGACTTTTTCTTTCAAATCTCTTCTGCCTGCCGTGAAATAAAACCTATTTGCACGTTGATGAATAGAGGCTGGGAAGCCTGTCTGGTTCTGCAACAGGATCTATAATTAGCATTAGTGTCTGGTTTACTTTGGGAAGGAAGGTGTCCCGTTGTGGCAGTGACAGGAGGGGAGCCTTGCATTCATTCCCAGTAAAGTTGCCCTGTCTGGGCAGTGTTCACCAGCACCAAACTTTGAGAAACGTGATACAGTGGCTCTGCTGAGATACAGAACCCCTTTGAAAGCTCCAGAAAATACTGACATTTATAGAAATGGGTAATACTGGCCTTTTTATTTTCTCTATCCCTCTGCTTTTCGCTCAGAGAGGACTAGGAAGATCATAATATGTTGTGAAAACTCTTTCCCCCATCACCCTTCCTCTCACTTGCTGCAGGGAGCACTTTGGGATGTGCAGAGCACATTGTTGCATGTGGTCCATGTCTAAGGCTCCAGAGTGTTGGGGTGGATGGGGCAGCACTCGGAGTAGCTGTTCTCATTGCCAAACTGGATCTGGCTGCTCATTATCAAACATGTTGGGTCTCAGGATTGGGGTTCGGATGAATGGCTCTGAAACGCACCCTTCCACCAAGAATATTTTGAGGTTTGGTCTTTGGAGCATTTGGTTTGTGGCACAGTTGTTGAAGGAGAAACTGTCCTCTCTGCTAGATCAAATATCAGTTTATTTTGGAAAATGGAAAAAAAAAGGTCCAGGTGGTTCAGGGGTGGCACAGTTAACCATCTCTGATACCCCAGAAGCAATCATGTGCAAAAGGGCAGTGGTGGTAATTAAAGTGGATGAGGCTTGGGATAGTTGTGTCCTGTTTCATTGGCAAAATAAAAGCAGGTAAAGTTTCAGAACTGGACTAGAAAAAGTTTTAATTGTCACCATTTTAATGAAGACAATGATAAAACACTCTTTGGCTGCATAGTATTTTCCTTTCCTAAACTGCCTGTGGCATGGTCATTGCTGGATGTTGTGAAATGTAAATAAGGCCAAGGTAGTGAACTCAGCATTCCCTGCTCCTTGGCAGCGTTGGTGAATGGAAACATCTGTCCAGGCCTCTCTGGTTCCCTTTCCTCACACAGCTCCTGCTTCCAGCACAGTCCTGCAAACCCTCTCCTTAACTTTTCCATGTCTGCACCACACAAAATGGAGGAAAGTCTAGAGGGTAAAGGGAGTGAGGAAGTTTTTTTTTTCCCTGTAGTGAGTATTTTAGCACAAGTCATTCAGATTTCTGGTGTTCTGATGCCAGCCTGAGACATGGGCCAGACCTGAGCTCCTGCTCTTGGCACAGTCCAGCTCCTCTGGGTGTGCACCTCTTGCATTTCACTCTCAAATCACTCACTTGGCAAATGCTGAACTACTCCCTGTCTCTCCCATTCACATTATACAAATAAACTGTGGCAGGGTGTAAGCTTCACTAGAAGGGATTTGTTGATTTGCAGGCATGGGGATGGGTGATAGTGGCTGAACTATTTTTTTACCTCTTAAAGAGGAGTGGGAGGCAGAGGGACAACACAAAACTGCAGCAGCAAATGGAGAAGGAGGGTGGGAAACGACCTTGGTAATTCACTCTGACTGGAATTCCTCTGAGCTTGGATAGATCTTAGTAGATTTTTACTTTGTGGGCATAAAAAAAAAAGCAAACAAAACCCCAAAACCTAAGTAACCATGCCAGTCATGCAGGAAATACGTAGTGAATGTTTTGTGATTGGGAGAGATAGTAACTGGGGCTTCAGAGCTTTAGGTTGGCTACAGGATGTAAATACTGCTTGTGTTGGTATGGGTGGGTGTTGGGTGCCAGGTTCATTGACAGTTTGGACTCTAAAACTTACTTTGTAAACTTTGGGCAGCGCTTTGAAGTTGTTTTCATTTCAGCTAGAGAAATTGTTATTAGTTTTGTCCTATTGGTGGAACTTGAAATTGAGATGTCCTTACAAGGTGTTTTCATGGTGATGTGTTTTTTTGGTTTTTTTTTTTTTAATCATAAAATGGGAAAACTAGATGGGAGAAGAAAAAGGATCTCTTGTTCCTTTTTAAATGGAAGAATACCAAATATTTTTGTCCCCTCTCTCACCCCTTGTGCATGTTGTGGAAAAGAAGTGTCAGTATTTAGATAGATGAAACATCTTTCTAGCACAATATTGGTTTGAAGTGAGGCTGCTGGTTGAGTTTTGATGGTTTAGGGATATACTAGGTGAATTAATACAGCCATCTGTGATGCATTTATGAAAACTTTTTTTTTAAAGCTTTCAGTGTTTTTTTCCTTTGCTGTCAATATGTAAAAAATTATTTCTTTAAGGGAAACTTTAACTGTACTTGCCAGGGACTAATTCTGAATGCAGTATATCCCGTTCTGAAGAAAGTGGGTTATTCTTAACATAAATTACATACTCAGAATTAAGTAAGATTAAAATTACAGTGAAGACAGGCTAATAAGGGTTTTACTCTGCTGAGGAATTTGACTTAAAGCTTGCATTGGAGCCTGAAGTTGAATTTGAGCTGCCAATTCAGCTGAAGTGTAAAGTGCCTCCCAGTCTCAACTGGAGTAAGCTAATGCAGAGTTTAAATTGAATTACTTTTTTTTCCTCTCCTTTTCATTGGACAGATATATAAAGAATTATTCTGATGATTTTATTTTCCCCTGTGAGTAGTTCCAAAAACTAATACAAAGCATCATTGCATAATGGAGGGGTGGGACAGCAGAATGCTGCTGTGATCTCTAGTGTTGCTTCAGGATTTCCAGCTCTGTAAATAATTGCTCAAGGCAAAGGTACACTAATACTATTTGATGAACAGGAAGTCTACAAATAGCCAAGGTATTTTGCCATAATTATGTTTGCAGTGGTGCAGATGTTGAGCCTTACCCATAGCCAGGAAAACCAGTGGTTCAAAAAGATAAATTTGTAAGAACATATGGGTGAGGAGATGGGATGTAAGTGTGAAGGAAAGTACATCAGCAGATTTGAATTTAAAGGTTTGAAAAACATAAAGTTTTAGGAGATGTGTTGCTGATGGCACTGCTGCAAGAGCTTGGCTTTGTAACAGCAAAACAAAACCATCCAAACCCCCATTTTTTCAGAAATGGCCAGATACTCTTCGTTGTTTATTTGTTTTTAATGGATTATGGTTGTCTTAGATTGATGTGCTGCTGGTTCTGCTCAGGGCTCAGTGGTATTTGTTACTGTGGTAGTTTTGCCTCATGCTTCTCACACACAAATCTTTCCTTAGCTCATGTGATGCAAAAATCCTTTTTTTGGTTGTGTTGATGACCAGAGCAGCTAAGTGTGAATCTTGAGCAGCTGGTTAGGTGACACCCCATGTCTCCTCCAGACAGTGAGGGTGTTCAGGCACTTCATTAATACTTAACTTGAGCTGTCTCAATGAGATGGCTGAAGGAAACGAAATACTGTCATTAAAATAACACTGCCAGAAATGCCTGAAACCAACTATATTGGGAGACTGACTCATCCTGCCCTTGCTCTGGGAGCATGGCTGGATGCAGTGGGAGGGTATTCTGCTTCTTTTTCTACAACTCCATGACCTCGTATCACCAGCCCGTGAGTTCATTTGGGAACAGAGTGATGAAGGAGAGAGGATGAGATGCAAATGGAACATTTCTGTGGGTGATGCTCATAGCTGAAATGGCCTTGGAGTAGTTATTTTGAGAGGAAATCTTGGCTCATGTTCATTGAGCTGAACTACCAAGAGCAGCCTGTGAGGTGGAAGAAAAAGGGTGGGGAGAAAGGAAGCAGGTGGTGAGAGGATGTGTGTACCAGAGAAGTGAAGCAGCACTCCTGTTATCCCTTCCAAGCCCTGTTTTTCCTCCCTCTAGAGGTGGCCATTATTTCAAGTGGCCTCTGAGGTTTGGAAAAAAGGTTTGGTGTGTGTGTGTGTGTGAACAACAAGTATTTAGAAAATTGCTGTGCTGTGTGTAAACTTCACATGGAAGTTTGTAACTGAGATGCCTGGTGATGCCTTCACTTGAGTTTGGCTCTGCAGCTTTGGGGGGCACAGCAAAATATTTGTTGCCAGCCCAAATGGACTGGTATAAAAGTAAATAAATACTTGTAAAAGATTGTCTTTCTCTTGCTTAGTACTGTTCCTGAGTGTTTTAGCTTCAGATGTTTTTGAAGAAGTTGCTCTTTCTTAGCCTAAAAAGCAGCACTTAAGATATTTAAACAGAAGTGGTGCTGCCTCTCCAGACAGGAATATTTGAATAAATGTTTAAAGTGTCCAGTTAATCTGGCAGGGTTGTGACCAAGGCATGATATTGTGCCTGTGTGCATTTATACTGTAATTATGAATGGTTTGTGCTGGGAGTGTGATGGCTTCAGTGCTGCCTTTTTGTTATAAATACAGCATCTTCTGGGCTGTTGTTTAAAGACTCCTTTGGAAGCCTGATTTAATAGCAGAGCTGAGTGAATAATTCAAAACCTTTTTATCAAGTTCTTGTTTAAATTCTTAAATGAGCTCATCATAACCTTTTTATGTATCCCTCCTGCATGTGTCATACAAATATTAGAATAATTGAGTTTTACTAGTGCAAATGTTTCTGTGAAGCAAATTTTTAGAGCTTGATGTATGACTGTTTATGGAAAGGGGAATGTTAAAATCTCACACACCAGTGCCTGTGCCAGAAACTTGTGCTGGCTCACTTAGTAAAGGGTGGGGGGCAAGACACTGGGCTTTGTTGGAGCAATCCTAACTGAGCTGGTTTGTCAGATTGACTTGTTTGCAGTTTAAAAATTGAACATATGTATTTAAAAGAATTTCAGCTATATCTCTCTTACAGGCCATTCTACAAACAGTAGCAGTACTTAGCTTAAAATATTTGCTTTTTTTCAGATAAGTACTATTTTGATTTTTTTTCCTTTTCTCCCTCCTTTACGTGAGATGAAGCAGCACATTCAAAATTCATCTGCTTAGCATCACTGAGTAGCTTAACAGAGGGACACAGATGAGAGAAAATCCATAGTTACCTTCCAGGTTTCATCATTCCTTGGCTTGAAGTCCAGTCCAGGCTGGAGGAGAGCCTTGCAGATAGGTAATTTGAGTGGATTTAGCATGCCTACTCACATGTATTAATGTTTGCAGACTTGCTGATGAGAGCTCATTAGTGTTAAGTCACTCCTGAGTACTGATGGTCTTTAAAAGGCAAATGAAAGCCTTGCAAGCAGGATGTCTGCAGAACTGGCATCCATTTGTTTTCTGCTTCTGAAGAAAAATGTAAGACTTAAAAATCTAAAGGCAGCTCAAGAAGCAGGGGTTGAGGATTAGGCAGGGAGCTGGGAGATGCTGTTTTCTCAGTTGAGGATTGTTGTTTTATTGGTTACAAGAATTTAGTCAAGGCTGTTTATTCTGTTTGCAGACAAACCTTCTCCTGTGCATGCTCTGGCACTCCTGTAACCTTCCTGGCACCGCCGTGCATGTGCTTGGGGATGAGCTGGAAAATCCTTCCTCTTTCAGTGCATCATGAGTTTGCAAAGCCTGATTTGCATGTGCAGGGTTTGTTCTCTGAATTTTGTGTTCCTTTGCTGATTTTCTTCTCTGCCCACCTTTAACAGTATAAATGCTGTTACCACAGAGCTGCCAGGAAAGTGCTGAGCTCCAGCTGCTGGTAATGCCACATGCCCCTCACAATGTGTGCAGAAATCTGGAATTGCAGCCTTGTGTGGCAATGAAACTACTATTGAAATCTTTCATTGCCTTCAGTCACAGCTATTCCAAGTGTAACTACTGACACTACAGATGGTAAAAACTGGACATCTGTATATCCATACCCAGGCCATGAGAAACATAAGGTGGTCTTTAGAAGTAGGAGCTTTTAGGTTTTGGGGTTATTAAAAAAAACCCCAAACCGACCTCCAAACCCTGGCATCATCACAACAACCAGCTTTGACTTTGCAGAAGGAGGGCAGTGAAATGTAAGAGCCAAGTAAACCTGTTCTTTTTTTGGCTTGCCTGAAATTGTTGTATGTGTAAAATCATATTTTCACTGAACAGAACGAGTTGTATCCAGTGCTCTACCAGTGGGCCTGGGCCTGTGGTTGTGGTGTTCTTGTATTTTGTCAGCTTGAGTGGGAAGAGTTTCAGACTTGGTCTGACTTCTCTGCATCAGCTGTAATATTGCTGCACTTGGGTCTTTATTAAGCTGAAAAGACCAAGGAAAATCTTCATGCCTGTTCATTTCCATGTGGTGCAGTATCAGCTCTGACTCGCCAATGTGGGTTCCTTGGACCTGAAAACAAGTGGGATATTTTGGGTGGACTTTTGCTTGTGTTTAATTAAATATTGGTGTAACAAGAGTTGTTTTGTGACAAGAAAGACCCAACAATCTTACCAAACATGCAGAACAAGCAGGCTATGTCTTGTCATCCCATTACAACATTCCCACTGTAGGAAACACCCTTTGTGCTTTGTTAAATTTGTCCTTATTCATAGTGTGAAACTGCAAATCAACATGTAAAATTGCTTTTGTGCATTGGAGATTTATAACAGTTCGTTGTCCCTTCAGATTTGTGTTGCAAACTCTCTGTGAAGATAGGAGAGCAATAGTACCTTATTTATTATGGGGGGGATCTGAGACTTGGCAGCTTTTTCTGAGGTACCATTAATCTGAGTGTTTGCAGAGTTTGCTGTAGTTTATGATTGAAGTTGGTGATTACAACAGGCACAATCCCACTGCAGCACAAAGTGGGGAGAGCGAGTGCCAGCTGAGCTTTGCCTGAAGTGATGTGTCTGAAGAGATGCAGGGGTGAGAACAGAAAGAGGCTGCTGTCTCCTCATTCCCTGATTCTTTGATCCCTGAGAGGAAATTACGTGACCACTGAGCAAACTGATCTGTACAGTTTGTGCTCAGGTTTTGTCTAGTGTATGTATGAAATAACCTGAAGGAGGAGGAGGTGGATCAAAATGAGCTCTGGATTGTGTTGTAGCTCAATGCTTTTTAATTGCATATGGGTATTCTGCAAGGCAAGAGTTGTCAGCCTTGTCCCCATTTACGTAAGTACTATTGATACTTCACCCTCCCTGTGGTGACCTGTGAACCATCTCTTTTGGGTCTTCATGTTGTTCTAGGTTTGGTTATTCTGTCTTTCTGCCCAGCAGATTTACACTCCATCCTCTTCTAATTCAAACTGCTGCCTTTAAATTTTCCCAGTCACATAATAGTGTATTAAAATATATATATAATTTTTGCTTGCATTTATCTCATTTAGTGTTGTCAGAGGGGAATACACTTAAGGGCTTGATTTGTATTTGGACTGGATGGAATAATGATGAGGTATAGCTGAGTTATTTTCTTTCTTTTAAAGCTGGTTGTGATTTTCTGCTGTGGATATTTTGATTCTTGTTTATTTTGCTCCTTCATTTGGAAAAGAATAGTCTGGGAGAGGGGAAGGAAGAGGCAGGGTTTACCCCTGTAACCATTATTGTTAGCCCTAACTTCTGGTAGAGATTTGCTGCTTTGACTTGACCCCTTTAAACTTGAGAAATGTGTTTTTGTTTGCATTTCCATCTTGTTGCATTTAAAAACTATTCTAACTATACCAGATTGTTTGAACATTCATGGGGGAGTGTTTTTCAGAGACTTGATAGAGTTTCCAGGCAGCTTTTCATCCGCCAAGTACTGTACTGGGCTCTCACTGGTGAGGTTTTGCTTGATTTGCTTTAAGAATCTGCAGAGCAACTGTTCAAAATTGCTGACACATGTTAAGTAATGTGGAAATCACCATCCTAGCCCATTGAAGTCTGAAGCTGCTCATGTCGACAATAAGAACAAGATTTGACCCTGAAAATGATATGTGAACAGTCTGGAGACCATTTCTGGTGTCTTCCCTCTGACTCTGGCTAGTTTATCCTTTGGTCTTAGGTATTCTATTTTTAAAAAAATTATTCACTCAATCTCCTAAAAAATACCACATTCTGCCTTGTCCATGTATTTTTGAATTATTTAACCACATGTGCATATTTGATGATGCCAAGCTCAGAGTAAAATCTCAGTTCTGTAGTTGAATAGCAGGAGAATTAATACTACTTTAGCAATGATGGTAGTGGTATAATGCTTATTTAATAAGAAATCCATCATCTTCTACCTCCCTTTCCAAACCTCTAGTTTTCAGCTTTGGAGCAGCTGTAATCAGCCTGTACAACTTCCCTTCCTCCTCTCATGAATAAATCCAGCTACCTTATCTTCTCTATCAGAAAGTCTTCCCTGGCTTTAGCAGCCTCTGGAGGAGGGTATAAAAGGGGCTTTCACTGCCTAACAGGAAGCGAAATGAATGGAGGAACTTTTGATAATGCCCCGTCTGTCTGAGCAGGGGATCAGCCCGACTAAATTGCAACAGATTAGTGAATGATAGTGCTTCAGCCGGGGCCAGAATTATAAGTTTTTAATCTTGGAACAAGCAATGATTTCTTCTTCCTAAACAGTGGTCAACTCCCTCTTTGATTTGGAGGCTTGCAGTCATCCATATTCAGTTAGTTTGGGTGTGTGGTTTCTTTTCTTTTTTTTTTTTTTTTTTTTTTACCCATTTTGCATTCATGAGTCTCAACGAGCTTTTGGGTTTTTTTGGTAGCAGTGATTTTGGTGAAACCTGTCATGGTCGTATGTCATTTTTACCAGTAACTTGCACTTTGCTTGGGATTTTTATGCCTATACTGAAGTCTTAAAATTGGTATGTGTTGTTCTGCCTCAGTCTTTTGCAATTAGCTTTGGGGTGGTTTGAGTATTTTTTTTATAAGCAGCATTTTTGTTTCTGGCCATCTTCAGCCTTACTCTGTGTGTGAATATTTGTCACTCCTCGATTCCCACCCCACAGCTTGGTCCAAATTTTCTGATAATTCAGCTCAGTGGGAGGGAGAGATGACTGAAAATCTAAATGGGGCAGCTTAGCTAATTGCCTTAGGCCTGACTCGTCTGCTGGTTTTATTGCAGCCCAACGTGATTGACATTTGGGGAATTGCACTGGTATAATGCTGGCAGCAGTGGTGAAAAATCTGCCCTATTGTTTCTGATACATTCGCTGTCTGAGGAAGACCTTTTTGTTACAAATAACTAGCAGAAAGGCAACTAATGGAGTGGGTTTGCTTTTTCTTTGAATCACTGACTTTTCCAATTCCCGAGAAAAAAATATGAGTAATATCCTTGTACTAAAATTTTTGCCTTGTTCTGTGTTCTTTCAGGCTTTTTTTTTCTTGGATTTTATTACTGGAAAACTCTCTAATGACAACTTTGCTTAGGTAAGTGAAGCAAGATTTTTTCCTGTGGATTTTTTTAGAATCACTTCCCCTATCTTAACTTCTTTTGCATGTTGGGTTGTAATGTTGAGCTTCCAGCCAGCTGTGCTGCGTGTGCTGTGGTTAAAGGCTAGAAAGATGTTGTAAACAAAAGTAGGGGTAATGCCTCTACTATGACATAAGGTCCTCATTTACTCATTTAATCAGATGGATGGACGTGGTGCAGAATAATGAAATACAGATTATATCTGTATATTACTGCATAATCTCATCAATTCATAATTTTTTTTTCAAGGGATGATCTGTATTTTTTCCACTGGAAAGTAAACTTGTTGCTATCACTTAATGTCATTTTGTTATGAAATGAAACCTTCACGCTTCCAGGTATTTAAATATAGTTGCTCTTCCTCCATCCCTTTCTCTTTCCTCTTTCCCTCAGGCAGGAGCTTCTGATACAGGGAAATCATGAAAAGCTTGGGGATTTCATAATTTTTTTTAGCCCAAAAGATGAGAGAACATGAACAAATGTAATGCCCTCCCTTTGATATTCTGAACCCAATATACACCTCTGAAATGCAGATTCCATATAATTGGTGATTGACAGGATTTCTGAGTGTTGATTGAAAGGACCTGGTCTTTTCTATTTCTAAATGTCTTCAGAACATTCTGAGCACAAATCCAGTGCCCTGGTTCCATGGATGGTGGGTGGAAGAGCTGAATGTGCTGCTGTACCAAAATGTACTGTTTTCCTTTGTGGTGGAGAGAAGACTTGACTGAGCTCTGATGCAAGACAAGAAGTTAATCCCCAGATATGCAGCTAATTTCATGTGTTAGTTGGAATTGCTTGTTGATCCTGGATGAGGCTAAAAGCAACTGCAGTGTTCACGTGGGAGTACAGTATCCTAACATCTGTCCAGACAAGGGTGCTGCTACTCTTTGTAAAGGGTCTGTGAAAGGCTTTTCTTTTCACTCCTGTCTCTGCTTTCTGCAGTACCCACCCTCTCTTCCTTTTGATCTCCTTCCAGTGAATGGTCAGCACAGCAGCTTTTCTCCTTGAGATTAGGGGCCTTGATGAAATAAAGTTGTCTTAAACCAGAAGTCTTCTCCAATCTGCTTTTCCATGGTATTTATCCCTCTTCAGGGAGGACTTTGGGGGAGTGAAGACAGACAATGCAGAGAGGCTTTTGAGTTCCCTTTAGTTTTCCTTTTAGGTAGCTCCTTGGAGTTTATCTACCTGCCATTCCTTTGCCAGGGTGCTGAGCTCAGGGCATTTTGTGTGGTGTAGCTTTTGTCTTTTCCCCAAACACACAGGAACTGGCTGGTGGACTCCAGACTGTGAGTGAGCCAATAAAGGTGCAAGATTCCTTAGCAGGACCCTCTGAGAACATGTCTGGGATAGATTGTTGCTTGGGATCCAGCACTGCATTTCTCCTGAGACATGGCCTTGCAGTGTGCTTGAGGTTCCCCCATGTCTCCCTCCACTGCCTGAGCAGTGACAGATTTGCAGCCTGAGGCTGTATTTATTGATGCCACTGCCTGTCCAGAGGATGAAGAGGACTCTGCAAATGAGGGAAGTATTTAGGCATCAGTTTTAAGTCCTTTTAACTTTGTATATTGGACACATCTATGAATATATGCAGAGCAAGCTAATAAATAACCAGGGAAAGGTAGTTAAGAGGAGAGGACATAATTAATTCTGTCATGTACTCTGTTTTAAAGTTGGGTCCAGAGCAGTAATATGTTAGGCTGGGAAGGTAAACAGTGTCATTATTCAGTAACAAAACATGTACAAGGCTGACATTGTTTTCCTCCTTTTGATATAATAATTTTTTTGCAGTGGTTGGAGTATCTTCGGTGGTCTTTGGTGCGGTAGGAGCCTGATGAAGCCCTACCCTTTCCAAAGGGTCAGTGCTCCTTTATTTGAATTGAGTTTTGTGTTTGCTGCTTTGCTGACACAGAACGTGTGCTGTTCCAGAAGGCTCTGACTGTTTGCTGCGGTTGGGGTGCTTGGCTGGAATTCCTGCAATATAGTTTGGAGGGAGGTATTTCTGTTTCATCAGGTGATCCCTTTTCAGTTCCCCACACTGCAGTGTTAACCCAGGTCAACTGTACATGTCACATAAAAAAAAATCCTTTAGTGCAGATGCTGTTATAAAGCCAGCATGATCTTACCTTGTATATTTTTTTTTCCTCCTCCAACTACACCAGCATGCAGGGTGACTTCAGCAAATGCAGCTTTGCATGAGCCTTCAAGGTTAACATGTTCAGTTCTTTTTTAGTGGGGAGAAAGATTTGGGAGAGTCCTGACTTTGTGTCTTAAAAGCATCTAAAGTTCCTGTGAGAGTGATGATATATTTGCTAAAAGGAATAGTTGTCAAGGTAAAAAGTTACCTGAAGCAAGGTAGTTAACTTTGCAGCATGTATGATAAATAATAGGAAAAAAAGCTCAAGTGATTGTAGTTTAACATTCTCCCTCCTTGGTGTTACTTATAGCACAGCCTCTCTCCTCTCTTTCATGCTTCTCATTTTAGCAGATTTCTAGATGTATAGTTACCCAGAAAAACAAGCAGAGATTAATATGTGTATTTCTATCTTGACTGTGCTCCACACAACCCACCCTAGATATCAGATCACTTGAGTTTGCATAAGTGAAGATATGTGTATCCAAAGTGGGTTGGTGTTGTTCAACCCCTCAGTGCCTCTTCCTGTTGAGTTTTCTACAAGTTATGCAGCTCTGGATTTTCCAGCAGAAGTCTTGGACAAAAAACACTCATGGAGACACCAGTGGAATAGCTGATGCAGCTCAGCAGCCACCTCCTAAAATTGGTGGAAGGATGCCTGTTTCTCTTAGCAGTATTTTCTTTGGAAGATGAGCATGTCCTCAGCATGTCCTTGGCTTTCTGTGTCTCCCCAGCAAGCTGCAGTACTGAATACTCCTTCTTCCACTGTTCCCAGCTCAGTTTAAAAGTTCTTGGTTCAAAGTATTTCTGTGGTCCTTCAAGCTCTGCTCTGTCTGATTGCAAAATTCCCAGGAATTTGGAGAGGGAATCCTTCCTTTGGATGCATCAAAAAGAAGTTATGTGTTGTCAGCTTGCACAAGGTCTTTCTTCAAAGTGTGAAGTTTTTTTAGGGGTAGGGATCTCTTCAGAAATTACTCGCCCTTGGTGGGTGGTATGAGCTACACTGACTGGAGGGGCAATTGTTCTGTGGTTCATGTGCTGTTTATTTTGCAGCCAGTGATGTTTTTATATTGCTGAGGCAGATGGAGGGATTCCCAGCTCCACAAGCATCACCCTGGGGGAGATGAGCTGGTTTTAGGTTTCACCACTTGGATGAGGAGGTTAGCCTGGGACAGAGATGCATCTCTGTGTATGGAAATGGTCTTGGCCCAGATCTTGTCTGGAGATATAAAGTCTGAGAAAGAACCAAGAGGTCAACTTCAGCTTTTTAAGGAATGTGATGTATGGTCATTCTATGGTATGTGTGGACTGCTGCTTTTTTATTTCAAAAAAGGGTAAAAAAATTACTTACAAGCTTATGTGTTTTTTTAAAACACTCTAATTAGAGCTACAATTAGCTCTAAAGTGCAACCTACTTTACAGCTACATAAATATTTATTTCTCTGATACTGAAACACTAATGATAAAGAACCCCAAGAGGTTTTTTCATAGCACAAAGCAAAAGATATTTTTCCCATTCTCTGCCTCTTAACACCTTTGTTCCACTTGACCTGCTTCCCTCCTACTGAGCTAAGCAACATCCTCAATCTGCACACACTGGGACTTTATTTTTTTGCATCTATAGCAATCTTTAGTAATTACTCTGCAGCTCTAATACTCGTTACAGAAGTGAGCTCCTCTGCTTGTGTCAGTCAAAGGTATCTAGAAAACTAAAGCTCTGAAACAAGCTAAAATGAATAGAATCTTGTTTCCTCTTTGCTCACATGGGCACTTATTCACTTCCCCATCTGCTTCGACTTTGAAGACAGCTGAGGTTCTTCCTCTGTCTGACCCACTTGGCATAAGCTGGAGAGGATTGTCTTTCTTCAATAGCCAAGTTTATGGGGCTTCAGCTTGTTCGTAAATAATCCTTAGTGTTTGAGTGCTGCCTTTCTCCTCCTTTCCCCTTCAAAACGGACTTGCTGTCATTTGTGTACAAACTGGGGGGATATTTTTTCTATATAGTCTATAGATAGAGAAAATTTGTGCAGTCACTGGACACAAGAGGTTGTAAAATGTGCTGAGGAGATTCCACTAAGGATCTGTGATTTTTTTTTTTCTTGTCCACTTTCAATTGGTGATCCCAGCACAAGAGAGCATCAGTCATAGAGGAGGGCTTTGCTCTGCTGGTCCTTGCACAAGCACAATTCCAGAGTACAAAATACAGGACTTGGATATGCAGAGGCATCTTTATAGGAATATGTGAATATTTCGTGTACTTCAGAGAAGGACAAGGTGTTGCTCTGCCTTTGCTTTCCCACTTAAGTACCTGCACCAGTAATTGGTTTGCATGTGTGAATGGTTATTTTAAGGTAGCATTAAAAGTCATCTTCAGCTTTACTGATGTTGTGCACACCAGCCTCTCCTGACTGGAGCTGTGAGGCCTTGTGATCTGCATGTGGTCCTTCTGGCCTCTTGGTAGCAGGAGATAGCAACCCTCTGTGGAGAGACAGGCTGTAATTTTGTACTGCTTTGAACATGTGGGATTCTTAGTATTTCCTATGAGATGTATTACTAGTATAAACAAACTGTTTTGTTTAGTGTAAGCTCTTTATCCTGATAGGATTGGAGGCATCTTATAAAGCAATCACTGTAAACTTAAAACTAATATTTGGCATTATTTAAATAAACATAAATCAAGATAGTATACAAACAACACAAGTTCCCAGCCCAGGGACCTGAAAGACAGACCTACTTGGATGTAGCCTGTGTACTTTTTGTCCATTTCCCTGTTAAATTTAAAGCATTGTGCACCTAATTAATACTTTTTAGAATTTATATCAGTGGTAAAATTGATAAATACTGCAGTGGACACAGATTTTAGTGCTACAATTACAGAATAAATATAAAAACATGCAGGGTGAGTAGATGTTTGTGCAGTCTTTTGGTGCAGCAACTTTGCCACCCTGCTTGGTTTGATACAGAGGACTCCAAATTGAAGCCTTTAAACTGGAAAGGGTGAATTACTGTTTAGTGTGTTGTAAAAGGTCTTGTAGACTGTGGGAGTAGATGAGTTATTTCAAAAACATAATGCTGGAAAGAAATTTCCGTGCCAGGCTGTTAAATTTCATTGCTGTGTTAATTAGATAGGAAGAAGCCCCTTATTTCATGAAGTTTTCCAACTCAGTTGAAGCTCTATCACATTGGATGCGACAACTAAATGATCAACTATTTGTCTGGGTGCCAGGAGCCTTGTACTTCCAAATTAATTGTGTTTTTATGACCCAGTGTTAACTTTTTGAAAAATAAAGCTTAGGCCTTGGAAAAAAAAACAGATGCTGATGAATATGGGAGGGAATGGGGAAAAGAATATAGTGTTCTTGGTAATGAGGTGACCTCTGGTGCTCTAATTTCACTTACCAAGTAGCTATTAATTTTTTTATATAAAATGTAAAATTTTGCCTTTGAGGAACTTCATTTCAGAGGTTGGAGGAGTTTACAATCCTTTCAAGGCCTGAGTTCAGCTGGTAATCCAAGAGGGAATTCAGTATCTTCATAGATGGAGGTTGTATGAGTTTTTTTAGCTCGTCAGGCTTTTCAAAAATGTACAGATTTGCAGATGCATGAGGGACTGGGGAGAAGCCCTTGCCTCTAAGTGGTGGTAAAATTTAAAACTCTTATGGGTATGGCTCTGATCAACATTCATTTCAGTGTTCCCATAAAAAGCTTATGACTTGGCAGGATTTCAGGGACTGAAAAGAAAAAAGCTCTGTATACAACATGTTTTATTAATGTTGAAGGAGTAATATTGCTGTATTTCAGAGTCTGCCACTGCATAGAATAAGTTCTTTCTGGCTCTTGTACTCTTTGGCTTTTCTCTTGAATAAAACAAGGTGTGACTTCACATCTGCTTTTTCCTAGTAGCCTTGTATTAATCAGGAGTATACGTATTTCCAAGTTTTGGCTACATTTCATGCTTTTTCTTTCTTAATTCTCTCGTGTTGCAGAACAGATTCATGATTCTTGACCCTCAACTGATACTGTTAAAGTGCATTTGCATAAACCTTGATGCTAAGCATCACATCCCACTTACTTGTGATGACTTTTTGCCCCCTTTTAAGCTGCATGTAAAGGTGAATTTGAAATTAGGCAGCGGGAGAAAGAAGTCGTCTGTTGAAACTTGGCAAATGTGGTTGATCTAATAAAAGCAAAATTTAAAAAAAATACTTTAAAGGGAAATCAGTACTGTAAAACATGAGCTTTAAGATGAAATTGCTGAAGATAATCTGTGCAGCCAAAGTGCAAGAGGAGGCAGATAACACAAGTCAAGCACAAAATCCCAATTTACAGCCACATACCGGTGTTGCTTTGGTGAGATTACCCCTGCGTGGGGCTTGGCTGGGCATCAAGGAATGGCTTAGGGAGCCGGAGCGGGAGCGATCGCTGGCATGGGGCACGCTGTGAAACAGGAGGCTGGCTTCAGATCCTCATCAAACAGGAGGCTGGCTTCAAATCCTTGTGAAACAGGAGTCTGGATTCAAACCCTCATGAAACAGGAGTCTGGATTGAAATCCTCGTGAAACAGGAGTCCGGATTCAAATCCTCAACACCAGCCTCTTTCAGAGAGCGCTGCGCTGCCCGGCTGTGGGAACCCAGGCTCTGCGAGGCAGGAGCAGTGGGGTATGTGACTGCTGAAAAGTGGCTTTTATTCCCTAAGTTACTGCAAGGGGTGATGGCTGGAGTAGAGTTGATTTTTTTGTGTAGTAGCTAATATGGGGCTGTGTTTTTTGATTTGCTTTGGAAATTGTTTGTAACGCAGGGATGTTTTGGGTACACACAGCCAAGGCCTTTTCTGCTTCTCACCCATCCCACGTGTGAGCAGGAGCATAAGGAGTTGGGAAGGAATAGCTGACCTGAGATGGTCCAAGGGGTATTCCAGACCATATGGAAGAGAGGCAGGGTGTAGAGCTGGGGGAAGCAGGTGGAGAGGGATGTTCAGAGATGGTGTTTGTCTTCCCACATCATCATCCTGTGGTGGAACCCTGCTTTCCTGGAGATGGCTGAACACCTGCCTGCCTGTGGGAACTGTGGAATGAATTCCTTGTATTGCTCTGCTTTGTGCAGCTTGTGCTTTACCTGTGAACCTGTTTTTAAACTCAATGCATGAATTTTCTCACTTGTACCCTACCAATTCTCTCCCCATCTCAGTGAAGCAGAGTGAGCGAGTGGCTGTGTGGGTCTGAGTTGCTGCCTGGGGTTAAACTATGATAGCTATCATACTGTTAAAAACTGACATAGCTGTATCTCAGTCTTATGCTTCTGATTTGTGAGTAATGTTGCTTAATTAACAATTATGAAGCACTTGGAGCACTTTAAAAGTGCTGTAGGGTTGTAAAATACTGCATTTGCGTGTGCAAGCTCTTAAACGTGGAGATTTCCACGCTCCTGCTGTGTGAGTGCTTGGCTGAGTCGCACAGGCTCTTCCTGACCCAGTTCTCTCCTTGTTTCCTCACTCCTCCCATTGGACACAAACCATCAGCCTTTTACTCTCCCCCTCCCTGTCACAGATTTGTGAGTCTGTCCTGTGAGAAGCAAGCAGTTCTGCTCCACAGGTGTTCAAAGTCATGGTGGAGGGGGCTTGGAGCAACCAGATCTAGTGATAAATGTTCCTGGCCATGGCTGGGAAATAGAACTATAGGTGATCTTTAAAGGTCCCTTCCAACCCAAACCAATCCATGATCTCTTCTGCAGAAGCATCTTTGAAGGTTATCATCAACTTTTCCAAGAATGCTCTTCCCCACACCCATGAGGTTGGACTCCAGTTCGTGGCCACAAAGAAAATCTTTCTTCCTCTCTTTCCTTCCTTGTCTCTCTCCCAGGCCCTGCACAGAGGTCTGGCAGATGCCCTTTAGGGAAAGTGGTTCTACTTTGGTTTGCTTCCCCAGAGAGGAGCTGGGTGAGCCTTAGCTGCTCATGTTCTCCCCATGGTGCTCATGGGGATACCTGGAGCTGAGGAAGAGCTCGGGGGCAGCAGCTGGGCTTGGACTGGGGTTGCAGATGGATGTGTGTGCAGGTGCTCCCTGTGACAGGGACACAGTGAGAAGGTGCTTTCCCAGGAGAGTTGGGGGAAGGTGTATTTGAAGCTGATGTGGCTGTTGTGGCCTGGGACAGTGCTCCTTCTGCAGAATCGTGCTGTAATGGCAACTGCTGCCATTGTGAGGCACTTGCGTTGCCTCTATCTGACCTGCAAACATTTTGAAACTTTTCTTTGATATCCATCAGTACTAGAGAGCTGAAACTCACCCATGTGAACGTGATTTGATTAGTTATTTGAAGAAATTCCCACTTCCCAGAGCAGAGGAGGCTGGATTTTTCAAGAGGCTTGGTATGTTATCAGCAGGAGTGTCTAACAAGAGATGCAGAAATACCAACTGCTTCACCAAGAGATGAAATCTCTTTGTAACCAAATGAAGCTCCCTGGGACTTGCTGGTGTTACCTGCAGCGCTGGCACCAGCACTAATGGTGCATTTTCTGAAAAAGGGAAAGCTCATGTAACCTGGTCTGCTGAGCCAGGGCTTTAATTCAAGCGTGGATAAAGCAAGGAATTTGATCAGGCTCCTACCGTGGGCTGCGCTTTGAGCTAAGTGAAAAGGAGTAGAGCTGAGTTGTGGGACACAGGGCTTTTCTTGTTAAATCTGAAGTGTTTGGCAGATCCCTGAGTAGTCCCCATCAATTGCCACGTACTCAGATTCAGCTCCTTGCCATTACCTCTGTGCAGCGAGCTCGTGGCATGGATGGTATGGAAGAATTTAGTTTTTTGTCTGGTCCTGTCAACCAGTTCTCTCAGCATCTCTTTATCTTGGATATTTATGGCTTGAAATAAAGTGTGTGTTGAGTTGCACTTATTCCTAAATTAGGTCTATACTCAATCTAGCAAAGGATGAAAAATTCTATTATGCTGGAACCCTGCTTGGGGTTCCTCTTGGGGGAAGAAAGGGATTCTGTGGGTTTTCTTAAAATAAAAGTGAGGGAAAGGGAAGGAAGAATAGATGGTTAAGTGGTTTCAGTCACTATTAATGTTTGCCTACTGCAGCAATAACTTGTATTTCACATCTTTTCCCAGGGATGGGAGAGGAAGAAAGGGAATGAGGAAGTTGGTTGTACAGTTTTGGTTAGACTTGGTTTGCAGTTGTTCAACTGGTGTATGTGTTACAAAGCTAATATTTGCTTTTATTTATACTCAGTTGTATAATTCATTTATACTCAGTTGCCCATCATTCCTGGGAATTCTGGAGCCTATTGGAAGATCTAGGCTTGAATTGCTGTTGTCTTTGTGGTGTTCACTGTGCAGTAGGACCTGGAAAGTTGGCATTTTTTTGGATTCCTCAGTCCTGGCATTGCTGTGAGGTCTCATGAACGTTGTCAGCAATAAAATTTTGTTCTGGATGCCTGTTGCACTTGTTGCTGTGCTCCTTTCTGTCTTTTTTCCAGGCAGTTATTACCACTTTTTTTTTCTTACTTCATTTTTTCCAGAATTTTGTTTAGTGAGGAAAGGCATTTTACAAACAAATCAAACTGGATTAATCTAAAAACTTCAGAGCTGATCCTACTAGGAGTGAAGGTCTAGATGGGGGATGATCTCAAGGAGGAGATCATCACATGGTCCCCTGTGCTGAGCTCTGGTCTGTGAGGTGTGTCTGCCATCCACCTTGGCTGGCTGGAGCTGAACTTGGCTTTTTGTGCCTGTTTAAGAAGTTAATCTCTCTGAAAGGCTGAAAGCTGCTTGGCGTGGTGCGGTTGCCTCAGCTACAGGAACGTAAAGCAGTAACGCTGGGGAAAACAGAGGGATAAACATTTGCTGTTCTTTATTTGCGTGAGGAATTACAAGAACCTGGGATACATTTAGTGACTTGGAACAATTTTTATTTGAGTGCTGGCTCTGTCATGACCTCGGCACATTTGCTTAATGAAACAAAGTACTCAAGCCTTGCAATGGAATAAGGAAAATCTCTTAAGATTGTAGTTCCTTTACATCAGCTGACCTTGGTCTGACTAACAAACCAATTTGGCTTAATCCTTGTTTTTTAATTAAACTTCAGATACTTGAAGGCAATAAGTTACTGGCAATTAATCGAAGCATCTAGGAAGCCTGACCATTGGTCTCTATACTGCACAGGCTGAAAAGCTTGTACATGGATTGATATTTAACATTAAATGTATAAAGATGAAAGAAAAAGTGATGAACTTAAGAACCACAGAGCTCGCTTATTGGTGTTCCTGTGAATTAATTGCATCTATAGTTTTTTATAAACTTGCATTCAGATTGCACCATGGAACAGTTGAAATGTCACTCACTTGGAGGCTCTGGAGTGACATTTATCAATGTGACCTCCTAAGACAAAGTTGATTTGTGGTGTAACCTGTTCTCTCCGCAGTGAAATCACAAGGGTGTGGGCTCTGTGTTTGCCACTGCTTGCTGTCTCTCCCATCTTCTTCCCGAGCCCTGGGGAAAGAGATGAACGAGATGTTCGTCATCTCAAGGTCAAAGAGTGTATTTGGAGGTCACTGGTGTCATTTGGTGACTTTCCTGTTTTAATGTACAGTGTTGGAGCCATTTGAACAGCTTTCAAGATCAGGTCCGATAGAGTGGATAAAAAAGATGTGTGCAAATATGACCCTTGTGTGCATTGTCCCCCTTTTTTGTGTGATAAGTGTTGCCACATGAGAACTCCTCAGATACATAGATTTGGTGTAGCTTTTTTAGGGACTAATAATGACTCAGGATGATGTTTGCAGACTTTTATAGGTAATACTGGAAAAGTTGGGATCCTTTCCTGACTGCTGTCAGCCTTTATGCTTCTGTGCTGCTGTGACTTTCTAAGATGTGTGGTCTGTATGTTACTAAAAACAAACAGCAAATAAACTTGTTCAGGCAAGAACATGACCTTGATGCACGATCATTACCTAGAGCCCTAGGCTGGAAAGAATTATTAGTGTTGGAGATCATGGTAAGGAGTCATCTTCCAGGTCGGTCTCTAAATATAGTCCTTTAAAGGTTTTAGCAATGCTTTTGGACTGTAATTTTTTTAATTATAGCAAGGAACATAAATTTTGTTGTTACAAGGGAATGCAAAAAAACCCACCCAAACTTCTTTCAATTCACAGTACATTCCTCATTTTACAAAAGAAAAAAAGTGCCTGACAGATGCTGAAAATTGTACACCTTTTGAAGCTATGTGGAGATGAATATTCAACCTATGAGCCAGGAGCAAGATGCAGCAGGGATTATGTGAGAGCTTTGTGTGGGAGGAATTTACTTCCCATGGTTTACATAGTGTAAAAAGAGCAGACCCCTGTTTCCTTGGTGGAAATAGCTCCACTAAAGTCAGAGCTTCGATTCACATGGAGCAAGATTTGCAGACTGAAGTCAAATTTAGATGTATTTGTTTGTGTAAGGCTGGGTTAGTAATACAGATAATACACAATTTATTAGGTCTGTTAAACTTTCAGATTTCCATCCAGTTTAAGAAGAATTTATTGGAATTTACCACTCTGAAAAATGAGCCTGTCATTTCCTGAGGAGCAGTAAAGAACATTGGCAAAGATTATAATGTCTTAGAAGACACAGCAGTGTTTCTGAGTGGTGTTTGCAGGCTGCCTGGCACAGAGTGCCTGAGAGGGCAGTTTTAGGTCCTGTGGTTTGTAATATCTAACCAACCCAAGCATGGCTGGTTGAGCATTGGTGGAGGTTCCTGACTTTGTCCATGGCTTGGAATGCACAGGAGTAGCAAAGCCCTGTAATGCAATACAGGAGGGTGGTGGAGCTGGAATTAATTTGCTGGGAGTTGCCTTTTCCTGGGGAAATGGGGAGTTTCTGCTCCTGAAAGAGACCTCATATTGGACCTCTCAGACCCAAAGATCCAACATCAGCCTTCAGACCTTTCTCTAGCAGTACTTTTAGGAGAGTGATGAGTTAGAGAGGGGAATCTCTTCATGTGAGGCAATAGTGAGTGGCCCTCACTGCACACCAAACAGAGCTGGGTCCTCAAACTGAGCAAAAGTTACAAAACAAACTTAATGATGCCTATGATTTTTTTGAGGTACATTCCTTAAGCTCTTGTGGTTGTGTCTGTGTTGGGTTATACTGATATTTCTTTGCTGTGTTTGAGCAAACTCTTTGAGTTCTTTGCATGAGTTGAACACCTTGCTCAGTCCTACTGCACGTGACTCTTATCTGAACACCGACAACCTTGATGCTCATCATTTCCATTTAAGCTGTGATGCATTTGATGACCTTTGTTTGAAAAACTTTCCTCTTGCTGCTCATGTTCCACTCCTTGCCCTCTGAAGGTGCAGGATGATACTTAGTGTTTTTTTCCTCCTCTCACTCCAGTTCAGAAAGGGCTGGAAAATTCTCTATCAAAAATCGTTTAAGGATTTTTTGTCTGCCTTAGGGAACTTTCCTTCCAGTCCTTGCCTCTGCCTTGGATTGTCTTGTAACAACATTTCCCTAGGAACACAGTGTACCTGAGAGGCAAGACCTGTGCTGTTTTGGTGGTTAATCCCCCTGGATGCTGATGTGGTGTGAGTTTGTGAGGCCAACAGAAATGATCAAAGCTGGTTTCTAACAGGACCATTGCTGGGTGTGAGAGCTAGGCTGCTGATGGGACCCAGTTTAAATGGGAAGAAACACAAGCTGTTGGCTTTTCAGCTTTTTTTTTGAGGAGTACAGGACATAAAAGATTGTTTTTCTAAGGTGATTATATATTAATGCAGCAGCTGGATAGAAGAGAACCAGCATTTTTGGTAGGTGCAAGAGCAGCATTGTGCAATTTTGCCTCTGTGCACCTTTAGTTTTCTTTCCTGTCATGTTCCATCCACCCAATACAAAACCTCTTCAGAGGATGGACACTTCAGTGGACTTGTGCTGTTTATCCTGACTAAAGGGTTATTCTTGGTGCCTTGTTTCCCCTTCCATTGCTCCAGCCTGCTTTTGTTGGGCTGGCTCAGATCTGGACTGCTGCTTGCAGGCAGAAGACATGAAGTAGTGTGGGAACAGCTTCTTGCTGACAGAATCCATGAACTGATGATAAAGAGAAGTCCTGAGACATTCTTCTGCAGTCCACAGTCCAGACTGCTCTCACGCTCCCTTCTGCCTCGTATTTATGATACCCACTCCAAGCAGTCTGGGAAAGGGGGTGCTTTTGGATTGCTTCATTTGAAAAAAGGAAAAGGGTTGAAACATTTAATCAGGCATGAGAGCTGAATGTAATTAACATGATAAGCTGTCATTTAGGTAATCAGAGCAATTTGACACATTTTAGACAAACTGTTGGATTGTAAGCTTTATTTGCAGTGAACAGGCAGATGAGGGGTGTTTTACTACAAGGAAAGTGTGGAAGAGCTCAGCCTTATGCTGTGGGAATTAGGCTGAGCTTCTTTGGAAAGTTCTACAAAAAGAACCAAGACCACCAAACCCCCTCCATTACTCTAGACTTGTAGAAAAGCACAGCTCAGAGGCACATCTGGGCACATGCTGTGTTGTGTGGCTCAGACACTCTGTGGTCAGTGACAATCTTTCCATTCTGTTTCTGTGTCAAGTGGCCTCAGGCAGAGGGAGCCCAACTTACCTGACTAAAGGGACTTCAAAATGATTTCTGCTTCTGTCATTTACGTACATCAGGACTGTGCAGTACAGACACATGCTTACAATAAAAAGAAAACTGAATCTACATTCTTCTCTTTTGCTTTCTTTGTGGGCCTTTTGGTTCATGACTCACAGGCTCTTGTAGAGGCTTCTGGGCCAAAAATGCAGCTGCATTTTTCCATCACATGCTGCTTTGCCAGATCCAGTAATAGCAACTATTGGGCAAGAGGGAAGAGAATAATACAACCTGCCTCACTGCAAGTGTCTGTGGAACCATACTCGTGGGAAGTTGAAGATGATTTTCATAGTGAGCAAACCTTTTTATGAACTTCCTCCATCTCCTCATCCCTATGCATGTGGTGCTTGTTAACACCCTGGATGCTTGTGGAAATAGCACTGCTAATAAAAGACATCTTCATGGTCTGTGATGGAAGACCTCTCACCAGTGACTGAACTGTGAGATATTCCTGGGAGAGTAAGATCCAGTAGTAGGGGAGAGGGTTTGAATTACAGCTGGAAAGAGTTGAGAAATCCTTTTGGCAAATATATTCAACTGAGAAAGAAAAGCAAAGCAGAGACCTGATGGATCATTGAAGTGGACTTTATTCCCTGTGTTATGCTTCCCAAGGAGATCACCAGCATGTTTTGTACATCTTCAGTCCCCAAATTGGTGCTCTTGTCTTTCATCTAAGGTTTAGTTTTACACTATGCCTTGAGAAAGATTTGTCCTGTTAAAAGACAATGTAAAGAAGAAATAGAGTAATGTGAATACCTTTAAAATACAGTGGTGGGTTGGTAGTGTGGCCCTTCTTTAAAATCCTGTGTGGAAGCCCTGTGATGCTCATCATTTGCATCTGATCAGAAGACAGCCTGTAGGCTTTGAGCCATGAGCATTTTTTCCCAATTAAGCAGTTGTGTCCTATGTTGGATCCTTCCCATAGAGTATGGAAAATAAGATGCTTTTAGTCTTTCCCAAATTTGTAACAGCACTTGATATTAAGCCCATGTTTTGCATTTTATATTACATATATGCTTTCTTAATGCACAAATTTTGAAGTACTTTTCTTTACAAGCTTATGAAACTTCTTTAATCCATTACTGAAGTGCAGCAAACACAGACTTTGACTGTAAACAGTATGTTCTTTTGGTGAAGATAAATGACCATCTTGGAGGCCTTTATTTTAAAATTTGCATTTTTTTCTACTTTGGAAAATCATTGGCTTGCCAGAGTTTCAGCATTGTTTTTTTTCCCCTCTGCAGCTTGAGATCTTCTTGGGAATATAAATATCATTCACATTTCATTGTTCTTTGTGCATGATACTGGAATGTGAGGTTTGTCCTGCTGCTGCAACCCCTTGTGCTGAAGATGTTGGCCAGAGAATGTCCCCATCACCACAAGGAAGGGGCACATCTGCACCTCCAGCCAGGCAGTGCTGCAGCAATTATTTCCAGCAAGGCTCCTGAAGTAAGAAACCAGATGTGCTGGTATTGGGATTTTGGGTTACAAACAAGACATAGATAGGAGGGAATGCCTCCTGTATGTAGACCACTCTGTTTTTTGTGTCCTGTTGTTCTTGGCATCAGGAGAGAGGAAGGGTCTAGGAACACAACAGTAGCTGAACAAAACAAGGTGAATCAAGGGCAGAGCAAGAAGCTTAACTTGCAATTTCCTTGTCTTTGTTGGTTAAATCTGACCCTCCACATTGTTTAATGTTTTGTATTTCATTTCCTCAGTTGCTTAAGGAATGGTTGAGGCTGACAGAGATGCTCCAAAACCATGGTCAGATGGGGCATGCAAGATTTGAATAAAGATCTTGGTTTTTACTTCCAGTGGAAACTCATGTTTTATTTTAAAATAGGTCTGTGAAATTATTTGCTTGTTCCACCATGGCAGAAAAACCTTTTAGACTTGGTTGGCTCATAATTTAATTCTGTACCCTTGAGGATGAAAAAAGAAAGTCCAACCTCTAGTGTTCTTGCACAGCAGGAACTAAATCAGTGTGTTAGTGGTCAGAGTCGTGCTTGCAGCAGAACTGGATTTGATCTGCTGCATCTCCATTTTGAGCTTTTGTTTCCAACCCTAGCACTTCACTGCTTTCCTCTCCTGGTGCTCTGGCAGTTGAGAGGTGGAATTTGTAAAGGAAAACAGCTGCAGTTCAAGCTGTGGAAAAGTAAATCCCTTGGGGTTATTTGGCTTGGTTTCCAACTTTGAATTTCTCCTGTAGGTGTTTTAGAAATGGGCCTAATCCTGAAGTCATGGGCTTGAGAGGAATGTGAAGGTGAAATTCTTCAGCCTTTAACAGAAGCAATAGTACTTGAATGATCCTAGTGCTTGCTTTTGACTGTAATGTCACCTCAAATAAGGAAAGAAACAACCTCTCACCCTCAAATAAATAAAATTCAGTAGGTAGATGTTTATCTCCTCTAGAAACACTGGAAAAACATCGTTTTTCTCTGTTGTTGTGACTGACCCCACCTTTGCCATTCCTCCTTAATGACATGCATACCCCCTAGCCTCTCTGGAGGTTTGTATGGGAAGATCTCTGTTGCTTAGGAATTAATCAGCCTCTGCTGGCTCTCCTTCCTCCTGAAGTTCTCAGGTGATCTCTTCCTCTTTCGTCACCCTGAGAATTTAGATGTCAGAGAGAGCCTCACCCTGAGGAATTCAGAACTCAGTGAAGAGCCCTTCCCATGTCTCTGGGGAAAGGCCTGGGTTCCCCAGCTGGCTGCCCTCCAAGCACACAGGGATGCTGGAGGGGGAGAGGCTCAGGGCTTTCCTTGGGGTGTCCCAGTGCTCACAGCCTTCTCCCACATCAGAACCTGCTCCAGCAGAAAACTCATGTGTCAAAAGAAACGTGGGTGTCACCCTGGCTGAGCCTTGGTCCAGCAAGCAGCAGATTGTGGCTGGTGGCAATTCAGGGGTGAACAAAAGCTCTTGGTGGTGACTCTTTGGGGCTGGCATAAAGCAGTGGTTGAAACCTTACTAGAGGTGAAACCCTCACTGGAGGAGGCTTGGCAGCCACCTGTACAGGAGCATCTCTAAAGTTCACCTTTGTCTTCCCAGCAGTGTCAGGTTTCCCTGGATGATCCAAGAGCTGTGAGATCTGTTCTGTTTTCAAGAGGCTGATGGAGATTTTCTGTGAGGCTGTGCCTCTCAGTGAAGGAGCATTTTTTTCACCTGTGGCACCGACCACTTCTTGGGATCTGATGAGTTGGCTGTGAACTCTAGCAACCTCTAGTGCTAAATGCCTGTGCTGTAGGCTTGCACTCCTTGTATTTTGTTTTGGTGGGGGTGAGAATGATTATTTGAGACTTCTAGGAAGAAAATTGAATGGATCAGGGAATGTGTGGTGAATTTCTCAGAATACTTTTCTTCATCTAAACCCCTTCTTTGTTTAGATTTCTGAGCAGACATTAAATTTTGCTGTCTTTATTTTCTGTTTGTAGAAATGCCAGAACTTATTCATTTCTCCAAAGCATATAATTTCTTATTATTTGTGGATAGAACACACGAAAGTTAAATTGGCATCAGTGTGTCACTGCTTTCCATGGCTTAACTCTTTCTAATCCTAAATTTGCTGTGGGGAAAGTGCATGTGCTCTTAATTGTCATTAATGAAGTGTATATTGGAGCATTTTGTAAATATAGCACAAAAAAACATTGTCTAGAACAGGTGTCATATGTGGAATAATGTGTAGATTGAAGTCTGCTGCTGTTAAGGGCAGGGCACCTGGAGGGGGGAAGAAGAATCTCCAGAAGTAAAGTTATTATCTTGAAAAAGATAGCTCAAGCATCAGCAAACGAAAAGCACAAAGAATAAAAGCATTTGATCCAAGATGTAAGAATAATATGAAATACTGTGATAATCCCTGTATTAAAAAGTTCTCCTTGAGAAGACAGTCACAGAAGTATTGAGTGACCTTGTGCCCCAAGACCAGACAACTGGATCCGTGCTTTAGACACTGATCAAGGGCTGGTCAGTCTGCTCACAGGTAGGAACAGGTATCTGTTTCATGGAATGAGAGTTTAGAGAGCACTACTTTTACTGCTAGGGTTATTCCTCTCTATTTTCAGGCAGGGGGTTTATTTGTGCTCTTGGACTAACTAGCAGGTTGGTTATTAAATCTGTGGTGTTAAAGCTTTTGTGTAGGGGCAAACCAGTGAGTATCTGTGCGTGGCTGGGAAAAACTCCTGTGGTGCCCTCTGCACAATGCACTTTGTGCATAGAGGTGATACTGTCTGGGAGTCTTGTTCTGGCTCAAATGGCAACCTAAATGTTTTACCAGATGCAGGCTGTGATCAGCTCAATCAAAGCAGGGAGCAAAACCTTTCATGATGCTAAAACGTTCTGATGAGGCTATGCATATTGTATCAAAAAGACTGTGAGTGCAATTGGAGACACCTCCCCCATCAGGAAAACCTCTCAGAGGGTTTTTAATTGCTTTTCATTAAGTTTTAATTTTTGTTTTGTTACCAGCTAACCCTGTCTAGTGCTCTGCTAATGACAAGTCCTGGAGAAGGCAGGCAATGTTGGACTGGAAGATTAGCCACAACTGCAGGAATACGGGAAAGAGGAGATAGCAGCAGTCTGAGGCTGGGTTTGCAAGAGGTGAATCACCACTTGCATAGGTGTAGATAGGCACTTGAAAACCCTGTGTGCACGTGGAAATGTGGGTAGTGCCTTTGCCTGATTGCTGTGTGCGTGCCTGGGTAGTGCCCACAGTCCTGTTGACGCTCAGGTGCTGTTGCACAAGTGGTCATTTACAGGTGCACTGGGAGAAGGGTGTGTCCCGACAATTCATTGGCTTAAACTTCTTATTTTTTCTTCACTGAGCAAAAAAGTTGTACCTGCTTGGGGTAGGTGAGGAGGGGGAGGGTGATCTCTTGGGTTAAAACTGTTGTCATTGCTGTAATTAAAGATCATTTGCTTCAGGGGATGCTTGGGGAGTAAGTCCCTGATGTATTGGCAGGTACGTCAGCAAAATTGCCCAATATCCTGGAGTACCTGTAGTAGGATTTGGTAAGTGATGGTAGCCCTCATGTAATTTGTTTTTGTTTATTTGAGGATGCCTAGCAGCTGGCAGTGAAGTCATCACAGTGCTAGTTGGGTGACTGTAACTCTTGATTAACGGGGAGGAGTGTGCTTTGCAGAGAAAATAATAAGTAGGTTTTACTGTGACCACCTCCAGCCTGTGTGTGAAACACATGGGAGGATTCAGGCACCTCCAGGATTTGACTTTGCTGTGTGAATGCAGAGCCAGTCACAGTTAACCTCGGGTTGTATTTGATGTTAGACTTGGAGACAGAGGTTATATGAGTATTTGCTGATTTGTTCCAGGAATCTTGTTGCTAGTGGCAAAAGCTTGCTTCCTCCCCTGGCATGCACTTGGAGTTCCATGCCCTGGGTTCTTTGGGTACTTGGAAAAATCTATACCATGTGCTAATGCTTTGATAATGTCCCTTGCTTTTCTGCTCATAATACACTGCCTTGCTATGATCTGCCTCTTTAAAGAGGAATTTGTTGCAGGTGTCTGCATTTTTAGAAGGGGAAGAAAAGGCAGCTGAATGAAAACAGTCTTTTTGTTTAGAGGGAGGGAAAAGAGAAGTTGAGCTATATGAAAGCAAATCTGGCAACCTGCTGAAGGGTTTGCAGGGTGAAAGATCTCTGTGGTTGCATGCTGGTTGTTTCCAGCCACCTGCCTTGATGTAGTAGGTGCAGATCTGTTGCTGCTGCAAATGGCTTGTAAGAGCACCCCGTGCTATCTTGGCCTTGGCAAAAGTGAGCAGGAATGGTAACACATGGAGATGGACAGTTACCATTGTGGATTTTAATAGAATTAATAGTGTGTTTTACAGGTGACAGAGGAATATGAGTATGGCATTTTTCTGTTAAGAACAGTGACATGCTAGTGACATTTTAAGGGGTTTCTAGATAAGGCACAGCACCTCTTCTTGAGGCTTTTGTTTGAACAAGTGCGTGCAAATATTGGTAAGCAGCTTCCCAGTTGGTGCTGTCACTCTTCCTTCCCCAATGCAGTTTCAGTCCTGTCAATTTTTTAATGACCCCTTTGATATTGAATATATGGATTGGCCATGGCACTTAACTGCTTTTTGAAATCTAAATAATACTTCTCAGCCCTGATGTTAGTATAGTGCTTTTCATCTGAGCACTTTTCAAAAAAAAAGATAAAATAAGCCTGCTAAGCTGCAATTTGGTATTGTGTTTATCGACATGGAAGGTCAATAAATTCTAAAAGAATACTTCAGACCAAATTATTTCTCCCTTAAGCTATATAAGTGCTATGAATAGAAATCAGTAATATCTGGAAGTACTTGAGCTTATTTAGTAATAACCTCCATTCAGAAATCTTGGGGTAGGAGCATTGTCTTCCATATGAGCAGTTCATGTTGAGTGCTCGTCAAATACCTAAATTACCTTATTTGCTGTCAGTTCATGGGTGATATCTCTGTTAAAGCTGTGCTCATAATACTTTCTTAAACGAGGCTGCAGATGGGAGTTAACTGACATGGCACAATGCAAAAGTCACTGCAGCTGTCAACTGAACAGGTTTCACTGGAGTTATGTCATCTCTATGCAATGGAGTGTTAATGCTGGGAGGAGCAAGCACTACTTGTGAGATACAAGTGGTTGCTAGGACAGGCTTCAGATTAATCTTTTTTGAGTTTGAATGTGAGCTTGGGAAAAGGGCTGACTTTGCTTTGGGCATCTCTCCTTCATGTGGATGACTGCTGCTCAAAACTGAGCCTCACCTTCATCCTTGAGCTTCTGGGGTAAGGGAGGCAGGAAGGGTGTGTGTGAGTGGATCTCACGTGCTCATAGTCAGATGATGGCTCTGGGAAAATGTGATGTGCACTGTGCAAGTCTGCAGCGTAAACGCTGAATTGTTCGAGCTGTTGTGTAACCCACCCGTAATCTGAGTGCTGCGTTGCAGGTTTTTGTTGCATCATTAAACCTTCTCTTTCATTACTGGTTTAGGACCATTATACAGATCTCCTAATTCATATAATTAAGTGCTGGGCAGCTCCAGTGACGTGGTGATTTGAGCAGTGAAGTGACTTATGTCAGAGTTGCATGGCGGGTGCTTGGCAGAGCCGGGCAGCAGCGGGCTGGGATGGAGACAGCTTTTGAAGAAAGGGGCAACCATCACTGCTGTGTGGGTGGAGAGGTGATGCCATCCAGATTACAGACTGTGCTGGCAGCCATCTCTACAGCCTTGGGCAAGCTGTGTCATTTTCTGTCCCTTTGTGTCCCCTCCCAGCATTTAACATCATAGCAGAGGGATTCTTGCTGCGTCCATGGGGCTCAGCACAGAAGGACTTTGGACTTGGACAAGAATATAGATTTATTTGTTGTATTTTATACCAAGATATCTCCTTAATATGTAGGAGAAAGTCTTGTATTAATGTGTCAGTGCATGTTATATACTGGTGTTTGGTTTCAGCATGTACATGTCCCTTTCTTTGTCACAAGTCTAAGTACAGTAAAAATTTATTTCTTTGTTTTAGTGAGTATTTTTGTAAACCGTGTGGGAATGAAGGAGAAAAACAGTTTTGTACATGGGGAAAGTCAGATTAAACAAGTGAATTGTGTAGGCTTCACGGCTGGAGCAGGAATGCCTTGCACTGATGAGGATTTCCTTCTGCAGTGATGAAGCTCAATTACCTTATTTAGCTCAATTTTCCATACAGGAACCGAGAAACAGGCCACATTGATTGGGACAGTTTTGAACAATGAAAGCCTGGGGATAATTTCATAACCTTGATGTCATGGCCTTGCTTTGAGCAGGATGATGGACCAGACAAGCCTTCGAACTGCAATTTTCACATGAGTCTTGTTTCCAGCCACTCTGCCTTCTCTCAGGGTCCATACCCCATTCTGGGGGTGACATTCATCTTCCCAGGAAATATCTGGCATGTCCTGTCAAAACCTGCACTTACTATTTCAAGGAAAACAGGCCCATTCTGTTAAGTGGGGAGCTGTGGTTAAGTAGCATTTTCCTGTGCCTTTGAGGCACTGTGTTGGTCATCTCGTGTTGGTCATGCTGAAGTAGTCCTTACCTTCACTGTTTGTGCTTCCTCTCTTTCCTGGTCTTCTGAAGGGGGTGTGTTTTGTGCTTTGCCTCATTCTACCTAGAGGCACAACTCGTTGATGACTGTCACCTGAATATCATGATAGAGGAGAGAAGAAGAAGAACCTGTTTCAGAATTAAGAGTTTTTTTAAAAAAAATTGTTCTAGATGTGTCAGAGGGCTTGAGATGTTACTGCAGTTTGCTGCTGTTTGCTTTGTTTTTTAGCTAGTCAGTCTGATACGGCTTCCCAGTAAGAAGGAGAGTAGTGGTCATGCCATGGTGGTTCAGTGAAGTGCTAATCCCTTGCAAAAATTTTAACTGTCCACAAGTTCAGTTTTAATATCTCCCACAGACAGTCAGCTGTGATGGTCTTGTGGAAACAGTTTGAAGTCCTTATCTCAATCCTGAGGTGGTTTAACAAGGCAGTCTGGAAAGAAGCAGTTGCTGTTTATGATGAACATGGTGACAGGCTGCAGTTGAAAGAAGAACAAATTTCATTACCAAGTCCTGCTTTTATTAGTAAAAACTAATGGGTACCAAAAGTATTATTCTTTCTAGTTTTTCTTTTGTTCAGTTTTGAATACTGAGACCTTGTGTGCCTTTGAAGAGCACTTGTGCAGGCCCATGCTCTTAGAGGTGAGGGGTTTTTCACTCCTTGCAGAGTTCCTGTGACACCTCATCTCCTGGGGATACAGGTTGCTCTGTGTTACTGCCCAAGAGGTGTCTGTGAACCCAGGCTGCTGTCCAGAGGCAAGGAGAGAGCCACAGAGCATCACTGGTCTCTTTCTTTTGCTGCTTTGTTGTGATTGCTGGTGGAATTAAAAAACAAATTTCCAAGTCCTTTCAGTTTTGTGCATATCTCCAAGTTCTAGGGAGAAAATTTATGTCTGTCCAGGGCTAGAATGAGCAGAGAAGTGCTCTTGCTTGGTTTGTTACTTCTTTACTTCCCTTTTATATGGGACTTTTTCTGTTTACATGTTCAAGGCGACACTGTCAAAAGATTTTGGGTTTCAAAAGTTAGCTTAGTGTATGTGAAAGAATATTTCTCTCCCATCTCCTGGTAGTTTGGATTGATGGGACTGCAGTCAACATCTTTATATTATTGCTTGCTCTACAATGTGTACAGACATGTGAAATATGGATATGTTTTACTTTCTATTGTTTTAAAATTCTTGGCTTTTCTTCATCCAGTATGGCAAGTCAGATGCTGCTGTCTAAACAAAACCCATCATTTACTTTCAGTGGAATGTTGTGTGTGTGTCAAAACATGATGAGCTGCAATCTGCCCTTCACTCTTTATGGTACAAATGTAGCTTGATGCAATGGCTAGAGGATCATGCTGCTTTTGTACTTGTCCAAAGCAATGCAGATTTTAGGCAAGTAATGTTTTTTTCTTGTATTTATATAGGATCATAGAACTGTATAGCTTGGAAAAGACCTTTTAAGGTCACCAAATCCAGCCATTACCCAGCTCTGCCAAGACCACCACTGAAACATGTCCCTAAATGCTGCTTCTACACATCTTTTAAATGCCTCCAGGGATGGTGACTCCACCAATTCCTTGGGCAGATGTTCCAGTGCTTGACCAACCTTTGGTGAAGAAATTTTTCCTCATGTGCAATCTGAGCCTCCCCTGGCACAACTTGAAGAGATTCCTCTTGTCCTGTTGGTTGTTAAATTGGTGAAGAGGCTGACCCCCATCTGGCCCATAGTCTCAGCCCAGCAATCCAGAGTTTTCAACCCAGTGAGCAGCAGAATCAGAGACCCATCCAAGCCCTGAGCAACCAGTTTCTCCAGGAGAATGCTGTGAAAAAAAAGTGTCAAAGGCTTTCCTGCAGTCTAGGTAGACAACATCTGCACCCTTTCCTTCATCCACTAAATGGGTCACCTTGTCATAGGAGGAGATCAGGTCAGTCAAGCAGGACCTGCCTTTCCTAAGCCCGTACTGGCTGGGTGTGATCCTCTGGTTGTCCAAGGAGTGTGTCCAGATTCCCTTCCCTAAGGAATTAGGAAATACAGTTCTGACCCTAACCAGATTTCCGGAGAGGTCTTGTGAGACAGTCTCTCCTGGGAGATGCAGTAGAAGCAGTAAAAGGATGTCCTATAATGAGAATGTCATGGTCTGTGTATTCAGAGAAAAGATTGCAGCAGCACGCAGCTGTACACCCAACAATTTGGGAGATGAGGACGAGAAGCAATGCTTTCCTTGACAGCATTTGATATGAAATGGTGAGGTTGTTTTATAGCAGGCAACAGCCAAAACTCAGAAAAACCCCAGAGATTTGTTTGGGTGCTGGGGACTGGATGTGCTTGGATGTCTTGCCAATGGAAAGGTTCCAGCTGTATCAAATAATCCCAAATAATCAGCTGTCTATCTCCTAGACCATTAGTGCCCTCATCTTGGTGCTGCTTTGTGAATTTGTTGAAAGCTTTGCAATGGTGATTATGACCAGATGGTGAGATAACTCCTTTGACAAGTCAAAGTGCTCAGATGGCAGAGTAACAAAACATGGAACGCTTCTCAGAAAAATGAAATAATTTGGGTTCAGGAAAAAGAGCAAATTGGAGGAGTGGATTCCTCTGTGCCAGGCACTGGAGAGTTTTTAGGAAGGATGGGAGTTTGCTGAGGAGGAATCAGAAAAGTAACTGGAAACCTTGAGGTCCACTTATTGGGACTCTATCAAGCATATTTAAAAGTCCCAACTGATTCTTCTCAAATAGACTATCAACACAGAATAATTGCTTTTTTATCTGTGTTATTCACTGTTGTTCATTTAATTTACAAATGTAGCAAGTACCTTTTGATGCTTTATTTCTCTGCCTCTTGAGGATATCTCAGATGCAGTTCACCTCTAAGCTATTGGGCTTTTTTGGTAAAACAACTCATCTTTTACAGCAATTGCATATATAATCCACAGGACCAGGTAATGTTGTCTTCTTGAAATTGTAAATAGTTGTAAAACTGTTCTTAAATTTTCTTTTCCTCTCTCTTCATAAAGAGTGTTTCAGTAATTCATCAGTGGCCTGGGCAATTTCTGCTTTAGCTGTCTCAGTGTGGAGGAAGCAAGACCATAAACAGTCTGCTATCAAATAATTGTGTCCTAACAAAAGAGATGGGTTTTTCCTCCTATTTTTATTAAACTCAAGCAAAATAGGTATAAAGGCAGGTGTGAAAAGGACACTCCTTTACATTCTCAATTACTTCAGTGAGCACTGTAGGATATCATGATTATAGGCTATTCTAGGCAGAAATTATCCAGAGTTAGAGGTTGTTTGGAATATTGACATAGTCGTGTAGAAACTAAATTGCTCTTTCTAAAGCTACTGTATGTCATCATTTTCTTGTAATAATACTGAATAGTTTTTTGTTTGTAAAGCAGTATGAGCTCACCTATGAAACATAATTTTTAAACCCATCTTTTTAAGATTCAGAAAACAGGAGCTACATCAGTGTTCATCAACACTTAGTAATGATTTCCCAGTAAAGGAGGAGGAGAAGAAATCCCCATGAGAAAATCCTTCTGAAATGGGTGTGTTTAGGCATGCAGGAGTTGTCCCATAACAATTTAATGGGAAGCAGGAATCAGTTCTTTGTGGAATCAATACTTTGATGTGGACAGCCTTACTGATTGTGCAGGCTCTTTACATATAGAACTAAAAGATAAAGGACTTGTTAATGTTACTTGCTGGTTCTTGCAGCAATCTAAAAACTCCCACAGAATAAAATCAGACAAAAAACAGTGAGGGAGAACTTTATGATCTGTGTTAGTTTTTCATTGCTAGGCCAGTTTATTTTCTCCAGTTGCTAATACTTTCCAGGTCCTGAGCATCCAAGTGAGCTTTCCATACACACACCCTCATTCCTTAGTGGAGATGAGGAAAAACCTGCAGTGATTCACAGCATGCTCACTATCTACCCTGGCAATGTTAGCCATACCCACAGTCCTTGTTGGTTCAAAGGGATAGCAGCAAACCCTGCTTTCTCTGCCAAAATAGACAAATTGAGTAATAAAAGCCAAGTTATCAGTGTCTCATAAACGAGTGAAACCACTGTATTGTTGTTGTATGTGCCTTGGAAAGAGCTGTTCCTTGGAGATCAACACAGGATGGCAAATAGTTAATCACTGCTTTATCAAACAGTAACCATCTTCTAAATTGAGGTCCTGAAAATAACACTACAGAAATGCCGGAGGAAAGTTCCAGTCTGCTTGTTTGTGAGTGCGAGGGTGGTTTTTACTGGTTAATGAATCCAGAGAGTGTTTGTACGCTCTTAACTGGGATTTAAGAGTTCAGGTAATTCCACTTTCAGCTCCAGTAGCTTGGCGTAAGAATGTTATTCAGAAATGTGTGACATGGCAATGAAGGAATTCATGCACTATCCTCATACTTTAAGAGGATATTTTTTTTTCTGTTTCTCCTCTTCGGTCTATATCCAAATAAACATATTTCTGGTAAAACACAGTACCCTGTTAGTGCCTTGCAAAATACTCTCCCCATTTCTCATCAGAATGGATAAAAGACTTTTAGTTGTTTAATATTAAGAGAAAACAGTGTTTAAGACTGGCATTGAGGTATTCAGGTGATGCAGTTCTTGTGCAGATGAAGGAGTGAGATTTGTTGTGCAGTGCCTCACCTTCCAGTCCTGTACGTTCCCCAGCTAATTCACACAGTACAATTGATTTCCCAGCTGGTAACTAGTTTTGCCATTGTTACTTCTGTGCTTGTAATTGCATTTTGAGGTTGGCAGGCTGGCTCAGGCTGTGAGATTCCCAGAAGATGGCTGTTTTCCCAACAGGGAGAGTACAGGGGCAGTGTCTCTCTCTGGTAGAACAGGAGGAGGCAGTCAGTGTGTTATGCTTGTGTTCAGTGGTGTGTGTGTGTAGCCACAACCTTTCCTAGTGTGGTAACCAAATGATGAGATAGCCTGATAATTTTGATTTAGCTAATAAAAGCTCCCACACAGCATTTAATAAACTATAGCCCAGCCTTGGCTTTTTCACTTCTTGACATTTGATTCACTTTATGCATGAGCGTAAGCACTGTTTATGCTCTTTCTAGGTATGCTTTGGAGACCATCCCTATGGATGAATCTGCTGAGTAGATTTTGCCCCAGAGCAGGAAATCAGCCTATGGAAAATCAGCAGGCAACCCAGAAGGGTTTGGCAGAGATGTGCTGGTAGATTTGGGCTTCATCTGCTGGTCACCATCTGCCATCATGTGCCTTTGTTCTTGTTAAAACACCTTGGTATAAGGGAGTCCTCAAAGAGTTTGATGAAGTCTGTCTGGAAGAGGGTGTGATGATGGATGCAAAAGGCTTAAGGCCAGTTTAGTTGTTTGGGATACTGTGATGGAAAGCACATCAGTAGCTTTGGGGATAAACCAAATAGCAGGACAGCAGCAAATACAACCCAGCAGCACAGTTATTCTGTGGTGGTGCCAGATGCCCACGTGTGTCTATAAATAGCCTTATCCATAATGTGGCCATTGTCCTGTGTGTGCCTGTGGAACCACATGGGACTGCTGCAGGAAGCAACACGTGTCTCCCACATGGCTAAGGAGGGAGAGGATGGTTTCCATCCCCCTTGCTGAAAGTGTTGCAGTGCCAGTTTGGGTTTTGGGACTGCTCTCAGCCATGCTGACCCTTGCACCTGTTGATTTCTTCTTCTCCCCCCTTCCAGGAGCTGTGTGTTGTGACCTGCCCCGCTTCTCCCTGCTCGGCGTGGGAACAACCTGAAGAACGTCTTGGAGCCACCTGTACTGCTTCATGCAGTTAAAGTAAGGTTAAATGTTTTGGCAGCTCTTTCAGGTATACACCAGGACTGAGGTTGAGGGGTTTGGGAGAACAGATTTGCCCATTGTCAAGCCATTTGTCAAGGTTAGCCTTGACAGGAGGACGGGATGCTGATATCAAAGCAATTAATATGATATAAACAAATTCAACACATTACTTTGCCATAAAATACAATCTCTTTGTGGTAGAAGTAGAAAAGGGATACGTGGCCTCCTCTCCATCAACCAGATGCCACGGTATAAAATAGCACTTAACACTTAAAACATCAGCTGTTTTTCCCTAATATTTTAAGATACAGCTTTCATGTCCCTGGGGCAGGCATATGGTTACAGCCCTGGGATTTCCACGGGAGCCGGCCGGGATCAGGGCTGCGGTGCCTCCCGGTCACAGCGGCTGTCGGTCTGTCTGCCCCGGAGCAGTCGTCCTGCTGAGGCTTCTGGGTTTGTTGTTCAGCTAACACCAGCTTCTTGGTGTGGTGAGCCAGATCTCGGGATGGGTCTGACCTAAAAGTGAGTCTATGGTGATTGCAGTGCTGACAGGAGCTGTTTTGACTCATGGAGTTCCACCCTTTCTCTCCAAAAAGACTTGAATGTGTAAAAACTGTTAGCCTGAAGCAAAGAAACTGCCAGAGTCTTGCCTGGAAATGGGTGCTTGGCATGTGTGAGCTCTGTCAAGGGAGGAAAACCACAGCAAGCTGCCTCTTTTCTCCTCCCACCATCCCTAACCTGTTTACCTTCTGCAGTGCCTCATATTTTCCATGGTCTTGCCTACAAGACCAGTGCTTTAACGAGGCTGAGTCCAAATTTATTGGTGTTACTGAGCTGTGGGTGGCAACAGCTGGGTGGATTAATCATAAACTGTTGTTACTTGTAGAGAGACAAGTATGTATTGTAATTATTTGGGTTTTCCTTTTTTCAGTGGGGTTGAGCAGTGGGATTATACCTATTTTCAGACCTTGAGAAAGAAGTGAAGTCCTTGGCATGATCATGAATGGAACCTGCTTTATCAGGAATAAGTGGCTTGCTGAGAGCTGTCCTCCAAGTCCATCACGTTTAAAGGAGGAATGCACGACACCAGCTGCAGAGAAGCAATTTGTGGCTTGATTTGTCATAGTATTTCTTAAATTTCTGCTAATTTGGGGAGCAGTGCTCACTGCTGAGGAAAATTCCAGATCCTTTCTGGGGTGAATTTTTCCACTCAGCTGCAGCAGCAAAATCTCTGGGGAGGCCCAGCACAGGCAGCAAGAGCTCCTCACCTGAAGTCCTGCCTGGGAACCAGCCTCTGCCCCATGTCTGATTTCTGGGTGTGCCTCCCCTGAAGGATCTGGGGAAAAAAAAAAAAAGGCTAATTTGGAGTTCAGGAGCAGCATTCTCATACCCTTTCCTTTTTCTACCTGCTGGTCTAGTATTTCCATAATTGTGCTTATAATGACAATCTTTTCATTTCATTCATGAAGTGGTTACTGCTTAATGAACTTCACGTTAATGAGCTCTGTAACATTTAAAATAGCTGCATAACCTGAAAAAAAAGAAAAAAGCCATCAGCAGTGGAGGGATGGATTTCCACTCCTCAAGCTTAATCCTGTGTTATAACATAATTGTGGAGAGTTGCCTGGCTGGGAACAGCTGCACAGCGTGGGCTCTCGCTTCTGCAGAGCTCCTTGTCCCTGAGCTGGGGTAATAAATGATTTACTGGGGAGGCTGGGACCTGTGGGCACTTAACCCATTCATTTCCTGAGGGACCAGCCTGAAAGGTCACTTTGTAAAGGCAGTGAAAAGGAACAGTTTTAGGTGTCTGCAAAATGTGGGGTTTTACGTATGAGCGTGCTGCAGAAGGGCTCAGGTGCAGAAGGTGGGGTGGTGGAACTGGGTACAAACTGTACTTACTTGGATTTCCATTATTTGATGCTTTAATGTATTTAAAAATGGGGCTTGAATGACTGTTCTCTCTTCTCTAGGTTATCCATATATTATTTTCTGTTGCTTGGGGGTTTTACTTCCTGTGGGATATTCCCAGTGCAATACAGTGTCCTGGGAAAAGAGCTCTCATTTTCCTTGCAGGGAATGCCACACCAAGTGTCTCCATCATTGCAGTTGCTGAGTGAATGATGTGCATTTTTGGAGCCTGTTGTGCCTCAGAAAGGATGGTTTTTTGCTCAGCAAGATGAGCATGTTCTCCATTGCCTAAAGTATATGTTTAGAGAAGAACGTTTTCCCATAGTTTTGTGAGTTGAAAGAAAAGGAGCAATTATGAAGAAACAATTTGTAATTCTTCAGTGTCAGATGTGGTCATGCTGTGCCACATGGAAAGAGGTTAGTACAGGTACTCCTGTAGGAAACCTGAAGTTTCTGATGAAATTTTCCTCTTCTGGAGTCAAGTGTCAGCCAGGCTTTTCCTGAGTGACTCTGCACTGCCTGGGGCCACAGTGGTAGCAATTGCAAAACGGAGCCTAAAGGGAAAAGTAAGTCTGATGTATTCTTCAGAGAAGAAAAACACATTAAAATGTTGGACACTGAAGCTTCTTAGACCAAAATGCAAGTGGAAGCATGTCTTGCATCTTGATCTTGATGCCATTTTTTTTCAGTTCAACCTGTGGCCAGAACTCTGTGCTATGGAGAGTTAAGGTTGGTGCATGCCTTTATTAAAATATGCATTGGTCACTACCTGGTTTGTAAATGCTAGGAAATATTTAACATTTGTCAGCATTAAAGCATGTGTGGTGTTTTGGGCATCATGGATTGTTTTCTACTGCAAGCCTGTGTTTTTGGGAATGCAGTACAAGTGCTGTGGTTTGGGAATCAGAGAGAGAAGCAGGGCCTTTCCTGCTCAGCTCTAGGGCTTGGGGATATTGTTTCTTTTACTGAAACCATCTTTGCTTAGCATAGTTCCTAAAACAGCACAGCCTTGAGAGTCAGGGAATAGTGAAGTGGGGGAGGTTTTAGGACATGTGCTGTAGTTAAGAAGTGTAGGAATCAATAGTGAGAGGCTTTGCTCTCTCCCCTTGCATATATAAGACTGTAGGCATCTCCTTTCTGTTGACAGCTCTCCACTGTGTTTATCCTTTTATTCACTGGGATGAAATGCTCCCCAAAGCCTGTTCCTGTCTCCCTCCATTCTTCACCTCATCCCACATAATGCACCTCTGTTTTCAAAGATAAGCAGTAATTTGCGTGGTGCTTCAGCTGCCCAGAAAACTCAATTTTCATTGATTTCCTGGTTAAACCCCCAAAGTCAAGAATCACCCTTCCAAACATGAGCTGGTTGTCATTGAGAACTTCCCCACAGTTTACTGTCAAAACATGTATTCAAACAACAAAATGTATAGGAAGGTACAGACTGGATTTTGCTCATTTGAGGAGGCAGCTAGAATGTCTGCTAGGGATTTCTGGAAGTTAATATTTGAGCCTGAGATAAAAGTCTCCTGCATACGTGAAGCAGCTGCCCCAGAACCTGTTGGAGGACTTCATTTGAGTACAAACATATGTGAGCTTCTGCGTCCATGCTGCTCTTTAATTCAAGTCGACTGTTAGGTTTTAACTTTATTAGGATGTAGCTACTTGAACTGAAGATGTGGTCTGTGATTTTTATTTTATTATAGAAGCATGATGCCTCCTTTTGAAATGCTGTTTGGATTTTACAAATTGATACCTTAAGTACTCTTTGTCTTTAGTAATATGTTAGAGGAAAAAATTTACAAGTGAGGGCAGGGTTCTATCGGATTACAAGTGAATTGCTTGACAGTATGTGTGTATTGTAAAATGGGAAATTAATCACCCTGTGTTGATGACCCATGGACATTTACAAAAGGCTGGTCTTTCTGTAGCACAAATAGATTCCGGAAACAGGAAAGAGGCTTATGACAAGAGGATGAGATCAGTTTGTATAATTAGAGCTGGCTAATAATCCTTTTCTACTCTCTGTTTTTCCAACTTTTACGGTATCTTTCTTTATCTGCAAATTGGGCATATGAACTGTAAAGAGATAGCTGCTGTGATTTTTTGTAGGTTTGTTTTTTGTACCTATTAATAGGTGTAGGCATGGAGCAGGGAAAGACATTTGAGAGGGAGCTCTGTCTTCCCCTACCTGGGGAAAGCTCTGCTTTTGTTACCCTAACACTGCTTCATATCTTTCCAGGCTTTGGGCAGGACTTTAGTAATCCAGGTGATGATTTTTTGACAATTATGTGATTGAAATGGTCCAAAAGAAGAAACTTAATGTTGAGACTGAGGTTATTTGGCTAGGTATTAGTCTCTGGAGTAAGACAGGGCTGGCAAAGCTGAGTTAGGGATTTACAGCATGCATAAGGCTTAAGCTTATTTTTTTATGTGTGTGTATCTGCTTGCCTGTATCTTGGCTTTGTGTTACACTTCATTATTTTGGGAAGGGTAATGGGAAAAATTTGGGTGAGGCAGGTGATGACCTGAGGGGGTGGGTGCAGCCCTGGGCAGCCCAGCTCCCAGCCCAGGAGCAGCGTGGTGCCAGTTCCTGCTGCCAGGAAGCTGAGCTACATTAAGCAAAGAGAGTTAATCGATATCCAGGGCATTTTATTAAATCATCAGTCAATTAAATCAGTGATGCTGTGTGAGCTTGTGCTGCAGTGAGGCTCCAGCCCCTCTGCAAGTGGCTCAGCTCTACAACTCCCCCACTGCTGCCTGGTGGGCTCTTGTACCTGCAGTACAGTACTGTGGTTCCCAACACTGTAAAGAAAAAATCCAGCAGATTATAGGCAGATTTTGCAATGAAATGCGCTCTTTTAATTCTTTTTTCTAAGCTTTTGTGACGTTTCTTTTCTTTTTGTGAAAGGGATCTGTGTCTGTCTGGTTTTCCTGAGGTGGTTACCTCCATGGTTTAGGAGGAGAGGGATGGTAGAGCCAGACTAACACAAAACATCTTTTAAACCTCCTTTTCATCCCTTGCACCCAGAAGAAACTCCTGTTTTGTCTGTAGTGGAATGGCAGCATATGGTTTTGTTTGCAGACAGGACACAGCTGGGAAGCACTATCACCTGTGGAAACGTATTTTAATTCCTAAGCAATCCATTTAGTGAGGAAACATCATGTTCAGCAAATTAGATAAATTCAGGTGATTGTACACAAATATCTGGAGGTTTTCTAGTTCTAGGCTCAGCTGTGATGCTGAACACAGGGCTGCAGTATGCTGGTAGTTTGTTTGCTGTTGAGTATTTGAACTGTGGTTTCTTGTTTCCTCACCTCCTCTCCTTTCCAGGGTCAAGGCTTTTGCTGGTGGTATCACTTCCTTGTGTGTCTGTTAAATCAATTTGGGATGGGTTACTTTTCCTAATGCCTCCAGCCTCCCATTTCTGACCAGATACACAAAACAATGCATTATTAGAGCTACAGAGAAAGTTGTTCTGTATTTGGTATTCTGGTGCTTCTCTTAGGGTTTATTTTAGTCACTGCAATTGCAGCTACTCTATTTATACAAATTTCTCCATACATATTCTTGAAGAACTGGGCTGTGGGTTTATTTTTCCTGTCAAAGCTGTTGGTAGGTTTTGTCCTGTTTTTCAGTCTCCTTTCACGTGGGTTCTAAGGATGGGGCAGCAGTACACTGATTGCACTGATTAGAAAGCTCATTCATTTTATGAATGGTGAGTTCTGGTGTTCATTCAGTGTTGAATGAAACTCGTGGAACAGAGTGTGTGAACAAACCCATGTCTTGCCTAATGCCATAAGGTGAGAGGAGCTTACTGCAGGTCTCAACTTTGCAGGAATATACCCAGGAAAAACACTACACAAGAAAATGTAAGTAATAAAACCAACATCAAGTCATTGTTTCTTTCCATTTTCAGAGTTTTTTGCTACAGGTGAAAAAGAAAAAAAAAAAAGAAAAACAACACAAAACCCCAAACTAAACCAAGAAGAGCCTTTTTTCAAATAATTGTGTTATAACAAAAAAATGAGGAGACTGACGATGGGTAATACAACACAATAAAGGTCGTACACCACTCAGAAAAAAGGGGAATATTCCATCCTAGCAATTCCCCTGACACTAGGGGAGAACAATAAACTTGTGAAAGACATTGCTATTTTAGTTCTCTTTGCATGAAATCATGGCTCCAGCAGGAATTCCTCTGTACATGGGCAGCTGCTCTCCTCTCTGCTCCCCTCACTTACCACTTCCCCATCTTTATTTATCTTGTGCAGTTTAGAGCAGCAGCTCTGTAGGGCCTGAAACCAAATCCTCTTGATATTTCCAAGTACTTCATAAATTAACATTTTGTACAACCAGAGTGTGGAGGAGTGCCCTTGAGGACACTGTGCTTTGTTGAATGAGAATTGATGTGGTTTTGGAATCTTGGTTTTATTTTTGTAGGGCAGCCATGTAGAAGGAAGTGATGCAGCTCAGCAAGGGAGGTGAATGTGTGCTCCCAGGAAATCCTGGGATTTCTTTACACTCTTACAACTCCTGGGCTATTTGCCTGAAGGGTTACCCCACTGTGGGTTATTGGTGCTCCTGTTAAAAGAAATATATAAAAGAAATTCTATTTGAATTGCTCTTTTGCATATAACCAGCATCAGTAAGGCTTTCCTAATTTCTGTAGGATATATGTAGTTTGGAAGCTGGTGAAGCCTTACTCCAGAGCCTTGAAATCAAAGTTTAGACTTTTCAAACCAATGTTACAGGATAATGCTGTAAAAAGTAAATTCTGTTGCATCAAAAAAAGAGTAAATCCTCCTTTGGCTTTCATCCCAGTGATGCTGTGGTACTTACAGCTGGAAAGCCATCCTGCTTTCTCTGCATTTCTGTTTATCTGCTGGAATGCTTTCCATGCCATCTGTAACCATCACATTCTTCGTGTGTTTTTTGGCTGTTCTTTCTTGCCTGCAACCACAAGCTCTTTATGGCTAAGACTGGGTTAGGTTTTCTTCAGGGTTTGGTTTTTTCCTTTGGTACAGCTGAGTGTGCATGGGTAAAGCTTTGCAAATAAGGATCAATGTTTCTAAAAATCAAATGTTAAAATGATAAATGAAAAGGTCAAGTGCTGAGATTCAGATGAAGTTCAGCAAAACTTAAACTTGAAGTATATGTCTAACTGAAGTTTACTTAAAATACTTAAAAACTGCACTTGAAAAGCTTGAAAAAAACTCAAACACTTACAATTGAAATAAATTTAGTGCATGAGGGAGAGGGAAAGGAGTAGGTAGGCTTTCCCAGCTGTATTTAATCCACGACATGGATTAAATACTTCTTGTCCTCCTGATTGTTGCAGATCTGCTCAGTTGCTGGAGGCAAGAGTGGTTGTTTCTGTTTCTACCCATCCTGTAGATCTTCTTTCTAAAAAAAAAGAAAAAAAAAAAAGGAAAAATATTACATATATAAAATTCCTTAATGGACAGCTCTTGAAAGTAGCACTGTGATTTATTTTTTTTTTTGCATACATTTCATATGGAGCCAGGCAGTCAGGAGTGGGTGCTGGGGAGCTCACAGAAGCTGGGAAATGAAACCAGCATTTGGTGTAAACCCACTGCCAAAAGAGCAATCCTAAACAAGGTGATGGAAGAATGGAAAAGGCATTTTGGCATTCCTGTCTGCATGGTGTCCACAGTCCTTCAGCCCTGCAGATTGTTTGTGGGATGGACTGGCCTGGAGGAGCTCTGACCTCCCTGCCAGGTTTGTCCTCTGATGCTGTACAAAGGGGAATCTCAAGGTTGAAAATAGGTATGAATTGGACTGGATTTAAAACTCTTACAAAATACTTGTCCATCCACTGGCTGCCTCAGAGAACCTTTTGCAGAGAGGCTGTTTTGATGCACAAGCTCCTCTGGTATTTTAAAGCAACTGGCACAAAAACATGTTGTAAAAAAAAAGAGAGCGTGTGAGGGAGCAAGGCGAGCTGGAATCAGCTAAGAGAACTTAGGCTGTGGTTTAATTTCTGTCTCACTAAAGGCAAACTGTGGGATTTGGAAAGGAGCAAAGTATGAACAAGATCCTGCATTTTTTGTGTGAAAAGCAGAGTGGTATTTCATCTATTTTAAAAAGGGCTTGAAGTATTTGCAGAGCATTACCAGTTCTGCAGACATGAGTAACAGCAGAAATTCCATTTTTAATTGTTTTGCATTCCTTCATCTTAGGATCTTGGATCTCTTAATACACACATTAAATGAAAACTTAGAGCTTTTGTTTAGAGTGAATATTTTCTGCTGGAGTGGAGGAACTAATGCAAGAGAAATTCTGGTTCAACTGATTCACAGCTTAATATAAGAAACTTTTGCCAGGTTATAGAGAAATTACAAGGATAAACCTGAAAAAGGAAAGATTCTTGACTAAAATAGCTTTTGCAGGATAAGTAATGGTAGATTTTGATTATGAAAAATGCTAATGCAGAATCATGAGCATCATATATTCTGGAAGTTTTTCCTTCAGAGTATTTTTGATAGTTTGTTTTCTATGTAGTTTTGAAAACTTTTTAATAAATAATCCAGTGAAAGGGGTAAAAAATTGCACCAAATTACCTTGGACAAGGTAGTAGATGGATTTCTTGAGCAGCAGAGAGGACTACAAATATTCATAAATGATTTTTCATGGGGGAGTGGGGGAATTGGTGGAATGATTTCAATTAAGGATTGATAATTGTCATAAAAAGCAGATATGAAGGGAGGATTGCTAGGAGGAAAGATGAACTGAGATGGACATGAAGGGGAAGAGAAAATGCTTATTGGAAAAAGGAATGTGTGAGTGCTAAAGCAACTTACAGAGAAGTACCCTACAATTTTATGAAAAATAGCTTAAACTTGCTTTTTCTTTTTTGTTTCAGTGTTCTGAGGTCATGAAACTTAATCCACAGCAAGCTCCGTTGTATGTGAGTACCAATTAAAACACTTTTTGCCTCTCCTTTTCACACAAAACACTTCCCACCAGCTTTCTGGAGATGCTGCTGCTTTTCTCTTTGCTCCCTACGGAGTTTATTTATATTAATTCAGCTGCAAATGGTAACTCAGCTCAGTGCTAATGCTCTCAGGTAAGTCACAGAGCTCCTCAGGTTTCCAGCAGAGTGTTTTAGGCAGGTTTTGAGGCACATAATGCTGTCTGTGTGCAGGTATCCCCCACTTGTGTTTTTCCTCCTCAAAGCTGTGCTCGTGTGACTTGATGTGTTGAGAGATGGTGAGAAGAAACTGCTTGTGTGGAAAACAGGGCATGCCAGTGTGCAGGGCATGCCCACTGTGATAATATTTTTCTGTTTGGAGTTTTCAACGAGGCAGGGAGGACCTGGAGGCAGCTCAGGCTGGGCTGCAGCAGGGTTTGGTTTACATCACCCTCTCAGAGCTCAAAACCTCCACAGCTCTGGTAATGAGGAACAACTTCCCCTGGCCTTGAATAGCAGCTTTGTTGGAGAACATGGGCACTGTCAAATGAGACCTGTGGGGTGTGTGAGTGTGTGGGAAACCTGTGCCAGAGCTGCCAGCCAGGTCTGTCAGGGTTTGCTTTCCACGTTGCCTTGCCATGCTCGGAGCAGGCTGAGCTGCTGGTGCTGCCCACAAACCTCCCCAGCCAGGGCACAGCTGGATGCAGGGATGGAAAATGTGAAGGGAAAATTGCTTGCAAATGTGGCTTTTAAAGGGAAGGAAGGAGAAGCAATCAGGACTGGTGATAGACCTGTATCTTGGAGAGTGTTGTGTGCTGTGAACAATGGATTATATTGACCTTTAATGCCATGGAGGCTTTAAATTTTGCATATCTTTAATTACCAACTAGAAGTTGGCATTGGAGTTTATTCTCTACCTACTGTCCTAAGTCTGTGCTTGAAGCAAGATTAAAATACCACATAGTGTGACCTGATTTTGTGAGAGTGGCTTTCCAGGAGTACACAATATCCTGAATTGAAACGAAATGTTGCCTGAATTTTATTAAATCTCAAGTCTACTGAATTTACCTTGAAGAAACTTCATTTAAACCTAGGACACATTAAGAAAGAATAGAACTTATGTGCAAATATATGATGAAATTGCTACAATAGAAACACATGAATTGTGTAATGCAGAATATGTCATTTGAACAGTGTCTGACTTTGCTAACGTGGGGGCTTTGTTTTCTCAGGCTTATCTACTGAATTAGTTTATTTTCCCACTGTTTTATGTGGGGTTGTAATACTGAAGTGGTACACTTAGAAGCCCTCATCCCCACATGACAGAGAACTGAGCTGAGGTCAAATGTAGCCTGGTGTAAAATAATGATTATAGGGGATTGGCATAGTGTTTCTTTGCAATGCAAATAAATTACATTATTAATACATCAGTGACTCCCTTTTCTCTCCTCCTCCCCTGGCCAGGTGGATACATAAATCAGCTCCCTTTCAAAACAAACAAATTTGTTGGTAGCTTAAAGAAATTTGAAAGGTCAAGATTTAGTCTTTCTGTTTGCTCTCAGTATAAATACTTTGCACATTTTAAGATCCGTTTTGGTTTCCACGTGTTGCTAATTGACAGCTCATCTGAGAGTTGTTAGGTGCCAGCAGAACACAAAGAAAAGGGTGTCTTCCTGGTATTTCTGTTTTTCTAAAGGCAGACACAGCAGTCTTGTGGCCTGGCTGTTGGGAGGCAAATACCAAACCTCACCACATTCCTTCTTCAGAGTGATGGCAACTCCATTTTTCACCTACAGGCTCCTAGATCTTGTTTTCAAATTACTGAGAACAGTATCCTGCTAATTCCTCCATAAGGAATTTTATCTGTAAATGAGTGGCAATACTGAATGTCAGAGGATTTCCTTATCTTTGTCTACTTTCTGGAAAATATGCTTCTCCCAGACTTAACCCTTTTGTTTTTGACACCTTTGCATCCTTTACACTCTTCCTCTTTTAAGCTATTATCTTAGATTAGGAATTATGCAATTTTGTTTATTATTTTACTAAATCTGTCATGAGTTTCATCCTGAAATATCCATTAGATATATCCCTGGTGTTTTCAGCACCAACATTACTGAGCTCCTTTCAGGATGAGAAAGTAAAAAATAATGTCTTCAGTTCCTGGAAGGCAATTAGAGAACTAGAGCATATTTTATCCCATCTGATAATTACCAGGTTGCCCAGATTTCATAATTCATAATTAAGAGAAGGTATTTGGGAACTGAGATGTCCAGTGTTCTTGGTGCCAAAGTTTTTGGGTGATGGAAAAGGTGGTATTTCCACATACACGACAATAGAGGGATAGAGATTCTTGTATTACTCAAATCAGTGTGTCTGAAAGGAAAGAAGACACCTGCTGTATCCTTCTTGGCACTTTCTTTTGGCTGCTTGAACTTCTATTTACCTCTTCTGTAAAAATCCCCTGTCCTGCCTCTGCAGAGCTTGTGACCACTGAGAGGTCACGGCCTGTGCTGGTGAGACTACTGACCCTTGTAAATGTGAAGATAAAGAAATAAGGTGGGAAACACATCCTGTAATAATGAGTATGGTGGTTTTGTGATTCAGGGTCTCATTTAAGCCTTGCCTGATTGTTCCCTCAGTTTAAGAAGGATATTGAGCATGTCCAGAGGAGGCAATGAGGCTGGTAAGGGGCTTGGAACACAAACCCTGTTAGGAACAGCTCAGGGAGCTGGGGGTGTTTATCCTGGAGAAAAGGAGACTCAGAGGTGACCTCATCACTCTCTACAACTCCCTGAGAGGTGGTTGCATCAGGTGGGGTTGGTCTCTTTCTCCAGGCAACAACTGACAGAACGAGAGGACAGAGTCTCAAGCTGCACCAAGGGAAATACAAATTGGATATTAGGAAGAAGTTTTTCACAGAGAGAGTGATTAAGTACTGGAATGGCCTGCCCAGAGAGGTGGTGGAGTCACCATTCCTGGATGTGTTTAAAAAAAGACTGGATGTGGCACTGGTGCCATGGTTTAGTTGAGGTGTTAGGGCATGATGGACTCAATGATCCTGGAGGTCTCTTCCAACCCAGTGATTCTGTGATTTTGTGATTCTCTTATTGATGAGGTTGCCAGGAACCAGAGCTCAGTGTTGCTGCAGGTTTGGGCTGGGACAGGTGCTCAACCTTTGCTCTGCAAACAGCTCCTGTCCCCCAGAGCATTGTTTGTCACCAGAGCTGTTGTTACCTCCACTCAGGAGCTTTTTAGGGAGCTCCCCTGGGCCTGGGAGCTGCTCCCAGCAGTGCAGTCACGGGGCTGAGGAGCTAGTGCCAGCAGAGATAGGGCAGGGAAGTGTTCCCCAATTTAGCTCGGGTTGATAGCTCAGTGCTCACATGGGCTGGAGGGCAGGCAGCTCCCTCATCCCTGCCACCATCAGCACAGAATTGCAGTTAGAAAGGGTGGTGGGGCTTAGCAGAACCTGTGGCTGAATGTTGTGGGGTGAATTTGAAATAAAAATGTTCAAACCCACTTCCTTAAGATGCACTGATTTCTAGAGCTGCAAAAAACAAAGTGCATGTGGCCAGGCAGTCCTTTGGTTATCTGTCTCAGACTGCAGTTGGGAACATCTTTATTGATGCACAGACACTGGATTAAATCCAAGACTAACTTTACTCACATCCCTCTTGTATTTTGGTGCCCTCCTGTTGATATGGGAATTCTTATCTGGCACAGTGTAGTGGATGAAGGACAGTGCTCCAGACCTTATTTGTGATCTGCCTGGGACTTTGGGCTCAGGGCTCCCAGGGTCTCAAAGCGGAGGGACCAAGCTGTTCTGTTTGCTGGCAGGGCTGTGGTGGAACAGGAGGATGGGAGGTGAGAAGTCATGAACTTCAGTTCTTTTTTGGGTTTTTTTTAAGTACTTGCAGTGACCCCAGTGTTCGTTGTCTTTTTATACAAGTTGTATCTCCCTACCACCAAAAATCAGAATTTCAACTTTGGTATTGTAAGGTACTTCCTAGCTCTTGTCACTGTTGTATTGGAATATCCAGATCATCTAGGAGTATGAAAAAAAAGGATTAACAATGCTCTAAACAATGGAAGTTTATTACTGGGTGACCTTTTTATTGTTGTGATTCATTAATTCTCTGTTTGTAGATGAAATTTTTTGCATTGGTCACCTCGATAAAACTCCACTGTTGCTAACATCCATGGGAGAGTGCTTTGCAAACATGAAGTGTTGATCTTTTTAGAGACATTATCATTAATTGGGAGTCCAGCAGATTATTCAGCAGATTTAATTACAAAAGGATCAAGGCTCACAAGCCATGCCCTTATTTCTACCCAAACTTTAATAAATATGGAGTACAGGTGAAGGAATGATCAAGGTCATGTCTTCAGCTGCAGTGTCCTGAAAATCTCCCTTCAAAAGTGATGTGCTTGGCTTCTGATTTCAGCCTCTGCTGGCTGTGAGGTCTCTGTAGAATTATTGATCATTTTTGTAACCCAGTCTCATCTCTTACATCTCTGAAATCAATGTTGGTTTGTTTTTTTTTTTTTTTAGAAAAAACGACCTGAGAGCAGCATTTGGGTATGAATGTTTTGGAAAAGCACTGGGGTGACATGCAGGGAATGCATTGGGAAACATTAAGCTCATCTACTCTTGATTGCAACCAAGGTTACAACCTTAGATCTGCCTTTAGACGGGAATGTTTTTTCATGGTGATAATGATCAGTGGGTGTGAAATGGAAAAGATTAGCAGCTGGAGAAGCATGATGTATTGCTGCAAACTTTTTTTTTTTTTTCCTTTTTTCCTTTTAGATTAAAAGGAACAAACTTGTTTTAAATCACAGCACTCCTCCTCTGCATGGTTTGTCTAAGGTGTACCCACGTTATTTGGGGTGACAAACCCAAATGTGTCATAACTGGTGATTGCATGAGAGGGCAAACACTTAATTGATAAAAATGCTGCCATTGACTTTGGTCTTTAATCAGGTCTGTGGATGGAGTCTCTTGTCTAAACTGCCACTTAGGAGCTGTGTAACCTGCAGAGTTTCTCAAGGAGACTTTTTGATAGAGATGAGAGCTCCCACTTCCAAGGCAAAATGTCATGCAGCTTAATGAAGTATGAACTTCAAAAGCCTCAGAAAGAATGCATTGACCCTCTCTTAATATAACCTGGGGTTGGGTACAGTAGGTCCTCTTCTGTTAATGAATGAACTACTCCTGTAAATTTCCCAGTTTGTCCTGCTTTAATCTAAAATTGAAGAAAGGGATAATGCTTGTAATATTTTCACCCCACTTACATATTCATATAGAATGATGCTCTACTGAAGTGCACTGTGTATTCTTAAGAAAAACACTTGTAATACCCTCTAATGTTCCTGCTTTAACCACCCCCTGCTTCTGAGTTAATATTAAAGAACTGAAGATAAAAGTTCACAATAATACAGAGTTTTGAGGCTTGTGGCAGCAGTGTCTGTGCCTGCCTGTGTCCCTGAGTGCAGTGAGGTGTTGTACCTGTGTGTGCCTCACACCTGGCTCCTTTCCATGGCTGAAGCCATCTCAGGTGTCACTTGTGCTCTGTTGTGTGCTGTACAATAAATGTTCCTCAGAAATCTCTACCAGGGGGACAAAAGGACAAAGTGAAATACCTTCATAGTTCTACAGTAGGATGCTGTCATGAGATTGGCAGCTGTGGTTAAGTTACTTTTCTACTAAAGCAGAATTTGTTTGCTGAGTGGCATCTATGGTGACAAAGGCCACTGAGATGCCTGAATATCTGAGGTCAGTCCAGCAGAAAAAGTAGAACATACCACACATGCTTTTGATGTGGGAATTTCTCACAAAAGTCACAGTACAGGAGCCCTGTCTTTGTTTCTGTCAAGGTCCTTAGGCAAGAGGACAGCCAGCCTTGATGTTTAGTTCAGCTCTGTGGTGAGAGGATCTGATAAACCTCTTGTCTTTTATTTGTTGGGTACTTGATTTCTTCTTGATGACAAACTAGTTTTCTGCCCCACCTTCAAAATGTCTTTGAGTAATGAATGAATGGAGGGCCCCGAGCACCTTTTACAAATAAAGTATTTGCTTGCATTGCTTGTGGAAGAACCTGCTGCTTGGTTGTTTTTAAGAAAGTCAGCTGGGGTGCCTGAATAAACTGATTTTTTTTTGAGAGGAGTTTATTGCAGCTTGTCTGGCTCTGCTTTAATTCTCCAGGCAAAATACTTTCCTCACTAAACTGTACTTGACCTCACCTTTTAAGTTTTTGTCACTCAGATCTTTGATTTAGATTCTTTTCATCCTCTGCTTCCCAAACTGCAGTCTGCATCATGCAAGAAGCCATCCCTCCTGTGGAAAGGGTGTCTGGCAGTGCCACCTGAGCTCAGCACCATCCCCAGGCAAGCTCCCTGCTGCTCCTGGGTTCTGTCACACCTCAGTGCAGACTTCTGCTCAGTCTGGTCGTTATGAGGCTGATGGCTTGGCTTGCTCCTCTTAACAGAGTCTTTCTCTAGCTCATGAGATCTGTGTGAAATGGTCACTTTAGTGCATTGACTGAAGGCAGCTGTGCCTGGAGAAGTCGGATAAGGTTACCACACCATCAGGAGCATCATCCTCCAGGAGAAGCTGTTGCTTAAATTGCAGCTCTGAGGCCTTTCCTCAACCCTTCTTCCACATTGTCTGACACTAAAAGTGCAGGATATGGGTTCAAAGCCCTCCTCCCCTCATTATCTATTTGAACTTTTCTTCTGTGATCCTGTTTTGTGGGTGTGAAAGTGCTGGTAAACAATAAATAGTCTGACTTGAAGTCTGGAGCACTTCTCTGAAATTCTGCCCTTAACTCAGCACTCCTGTGCAGCATCACATGTGAGCTTTAATATGACTTGCAGAAGATGTCAGAGCTGGTACAGCTGGTAGGAGTGGGAAAGCAGGAGACAATGATCTGCTTTTGGGGAGCTGTTAGATTGCTTCCTCCTGTTTTCTGAAACTGCAGAAGGAATCCTTACATTATCTCACTAAGAGTTATATTAAAATTGGGTGAAGTAATGTACATGTCTTGTGCTCTGTGTTTGGGATTCATTATTTCTTGTGGTAGCTGATGACCTGGGGATACCTGGACAGACACAAGAGATGCTGTCCCATCCCCACCATCACTGACAGTGTTGCCTCCTCTCCTCCCAGGAGGAATAAGCAATGGAAATCTGTATTTGTATTTAAGAGAAGGAAAATACCCTTCAACTACTCTTCCACTGTGGGATGTACTCTTATGTTACCTTTAGATGAACAAACACATTTCCCATGCCATTCCTCAGGATGCATGCCCCTGCTGTATTTCCTGTCACAAAGTGCTGACAGTCATTTTGTTCAGCCAGAGGCAGTTCTGACAGCAAAGCTGATGTGAGAGCAGTGTTCATGAAGATGTTGGTTTCATGGAGCCAAAATTTCACATGGTTTGCACTCTGCCTGCAGTGCTTCCCATTGCTTCCAAAGGCTGTGTTGGGTGTGCTCTCCCTGCAAGCTCAGGAAAGCAATTCCATATTGTCCTTAAGTGGAAAATAAAATAATTGTGAATCCCTGTAGCTCGATGCTGTGCAGTGCCATCAAGTGGCAGTTCTGTCACAGGACACATTTTCAGGTCTGCCTGTGTTAGTATTGAGGTTTCAAAGTGTTTCTTTTAAACTGTTGCAAAGTTTTGTCTGTCTGCAGTTGTGGTTGGAGGGGCTACTTCATCAATAAGATAGTGATTAAAATGGTTACTGTTCTCTAATGGCAAAAATGTCACTGTAAAGAGTGCCTCAGTCATTGCAGTAGCTCTAAGTACTGTAGCTGTGAAAAATTTAAAGACTGGTGAGGATATTTTGCAGCTGGCAGGAAAACGAGTGCTGTGGGACACACTCAGCTCTGTCTCTCTGACGGTTTTGCTGTACTGTAGAGGAGGCTGAAGTACCAGGAAAAAAGCATCCTTCAGCTCTCTTCTGCTTTTGGATCTTAGTGTTCAAGGCTGATCTTTTTTTCCCTTTGGTTTTCTATAAGACACCTCAAGGCTGTTTGTGAAAATATTCCAGTGGTAGGAGATTGCTTCTAATAATATGTCATCATATGTACTTTATCTTCCAGGAATTGTGACTCCCTCCATGTCTCTGGTGCCAAGAGAGTAGCTGGGTTTCTCTTAGTCACTGCACACATTCAGACTGCCTGCTATTGCTCCTAAGCACTGCAATTTTGTTGTTATTGCTAGATGGGCAATTAGTAGGAAATACTATCAATCACTCAAGCAGATGGTTATAAAATTACCTGGTTTTGTACTCACAAGTGTAATGAAGAACAGAAGAGGCTTTAGGATGAGGCCAGAGCAAGACATTCACATCAATTTGGGTGTGTTTTTCTAGGAACTGATTGAAGTAGTTTCCAGAATTTCAGAAAAAAGCCTAAAAGTAAGACCAGTACTTGTAAAAACTGCATGGTACTGGAGGGGACATTCTGCAACAAATTTCCCCCTTTCTTTTGTCTCATCTTCATGTTTGTTATGACACTATATGGAGAATTGCATAATTTAAAGGTTAAAACCAATGTGTTACTGCTTCTGTGTGCCTCCACACCCCCTCCTCCTCTGTACCAGAGCTGTACAGGACTTGTGGTGGAAGGGACTTGGGGTTACTGTCACTGCTTGCTTGTTCAGGCCAGAAAGTGCACAATTCTTTAAGTGGTTAGTCTGGCTAGCACTAAACTGCCTAAATAAATGAAAATTAAACTGTGATTTTCTTTATTACACTGCCAAATCCACAGAAACAATAAAGTTCCCATTGCAGTTTTTCCCTAGGTGTTTACATTTAGTACAAAAGGCTGAATTGCATTCCTCTTACCCTTTCTCCCTAACTTTGATTTTCTCCCTAACTTTGATTTTCTCCCTAACTTTGATTTTCTCCCTAACTTTGATTTTCCTAATTTTCCTGTTAATTTTACCTGTGTTTGTGTATGCTAAAGATGATCAGCCATGTCCTTGGCTGTTTGGTTTTTGTGTCTGTGTGCAGCACAGGCTGGCACTGAGCTGATGCCCTGTACTCTGAGCGAGTGCTGCAGAGCACGTGGAGCCCCATGCTAAGGCAGGTACAGCTAAATTAGCTATTAACAGCCCAATCTAATAACCTGCCTGGCTCTGGGTAGCAGAGTGGCATGTCAGGAAGATCTCTGCATGGAGATAAATCATGTCTCTCTCAGCAGTAACGAGATGCTGTTACTTTGATGGATTTCTGCTGGCAGGCTGCAGAGATCTCCTTTGAGCTGCATGGATTAATATGTGTGTAATAGTTATAATAGCAGCTTGACACTCAATAAAGACTCATCTTGGAGATGATTGATTTGGAGGCTGACAGAGACATGCTCTGTCAAAGGATGGGGGTCACTAATAATGGATTTCTTGAAGCATGGCCATTTCCACAGGGGTTTGTGCTGCTTGGTTCAGAGTAGGAAATCCACCCCTTGCTCTTCTCAGACCTTTTATCTCTTTGCAAACAAATCCTGCTGCAGGATTAGACCCCTGGACTGGCCTGGGCCATGGTTGTGAGATGGTGTTAATAAATCAGCCCTAGCAATGCTGGCTCTGCAGATTGGCAAGTTGAGGGTGTCCTTGCCATGTTTTTTAGCACAGGTCACACTCAGGATGGATCCATGAGAGCCAGCTTGGACCTGGAGGTAACACCTCAGGGCTGTTTATCATAAATGTCCTTGTTTTCCCACAGAATCTTATTTGCCCAAAGAGTCTTAAATAAATGGTCTTTTGACTCTGTACTAACATTTTATCCATCAATGTGCTAAGCTAATCTTATTTTTGGACCAAATTCTTTTACACCTTTGAGGAAAGAAAGTGGTGGAGAGAAGAAAGTTATTTTGTCTCTGTGTCAGTGTTTCAAGTCATGGCTTTGTGGCTTGTATTGGAAGAGATGTCTTGGCTCAGTGCAGTGTTAGTGAAATATGGAAGGTATCACCTCGATTTGCTCTGTGGGCTGGCAGAAAAATGTGTCCCATCATTCTGCTCTTTTGGTGGCCTGCAGGCAAGACAGACTGGTCTGTGATTGTGTTTTCCAAAGAATGAGAGAGTGCTTTGCAAAATCTGGCTTTCTCATCACAGAGGTGCTCAGTATCTGTGCTGTTAACCTGAAACCTTTCACTGGTAGAAATAATAGCACTGCTGTTAATTTAAAAAGGAAGTAAGGTTAAATCTGGAGTTTGCATTTTTTTTCTAAGAAAAAATTATTTATTTTATTTAAACCACGGGAGTCATTCCTGTCTTCTTTTGATTGGAGGTTGTTTGTTTGTTTGTGGTTTTTTGGGTTTTTTTTATTGGTTGGTTGGGTTTTTTTTTTGTTTTTTTTTGTTTTTTTTTAATTAGGAAAACTTACCTGCTTCATGCTTTAAGATCAAGGAGTTTGAAGTCGTTGATTACAAAAAAGGACACAATCTGCCCCAAAACTTGGCAGCTTGCCATTGTATTTATTTCTGGAGCCTTTCCCTGAAGGTTTTATCTGCAGGAGGTTGCAACACTGCACCCCAACGACATCCATCTTTCTCCTGTTGCTTCCCCAGGTCACTGCCTTTATCATGGGGATATCTCCAGGTGAGGAGGGATTTCTTGAGCTGCTCATGTTCAGACAGATTTCACAGCCCTACCTTTGTTCCTGGGGCCTGGAGTTCTGCAGAAGGAACTGTGTTTGATGTGATTTTTTTTTTTTCCCACTAAGTGCTCCTCTGAGTCACCCCACTGTGGTGAAATTGAGGATGTCTGTAATGATTGCTGTTATCTCACTCTAGCAGATATCTCTGACCTCCTCCCCTGGTCCCTTCCTTTTCTGTCCACGTGCTGGGAGCTTGCAGGCTAAATGGCCACGTCTGGAAAAGGGATGGGTGTTCCAGGCTGAGGCAGTGAGATCCACTGACAAATTTGCCCCAAGCCAGGACAGAGAGGGAAGGGTTCTCAGCTGGGTGTTTAGGAGGTAGGATCCATCCCCAGATTCTGCCTCTCAAGCTGTTTCATCTGTTAACCTGGAATAGCAGCCTGGAAGAGTTTGCTGGATGTAGGTTATTTTCTTGCCCTGGAAGTTGAGCATCCTGTGGTTTCAGTGGTAGTGCTGTGTCACAGCTGACTGGCTGGAACACTTACTCAGACCTGCAAAAACTGGGATCTAAGCCTTTCTCAATCAAAAGGGTTATTCCAGGAGATGAGAGCACTGTCATGTTTGCTCTAAAAATAGTTGCCCAAACCCCCATTTCCTTTTGCAGTCAGGAGGCTGTGTGGGTTTTGTTCTGCATGGAGATGTCCATGTGTCCTTCCCAGATGTCATTCTCCAGGGGTTTAAGCACAAGTTTGCACCAACCCAAAGTAACCTTAGATGGGAGGGATCTTCCAGGGTACTCAGCTGAGATTTGGGAACTGGGAGCAAATGTTTAGCTGCTGATCTTGTTTTGTACTGACAGAGGTAGATGGTAATGGATCATCAAGCATCTAAACAATTATATTGCACTTTTTTCCTTATTTGATGATTTTTGTTACATTTTATAAAGATGCTTTGCAGTTGTCTTTTCCGTGCTCCAGCTGCTTTCAGACTCCTCTGCAGTTCTCAGTTTGAGGTGGAATTGTGTCAGTTTTCCCTTTGACTTGGTCTAGCTTAATTATTGTCAGTGCTGCACACTTCCCAAAGAAAACTTGATGTGATTGAAATGGCTGTTCCTTAAAAGCCATTTGGATGAAAAGTGTGTTTGGATCACCATTCCCATTTCATTGGTGGGGAAACTCAAAGCACAGGGATGAGAAAGGGCTTGCCTGGTGCTGGAATTACAGCCTGACCCTGGGTGCTCTGTGTCAAGCAGTAGCTGGGGTAGCAGCAAGTCCAACTCCATCTAAAAATGAATAAATAAAGGGACCAATGAGCCTGAACTGAAGGAGGAGAAGAAGAAACCACAGCTGTGATTTTGTGCTGGGTACAGTGGAGCTCTCCTAGGAGCTGTTTAGGGCTTCCTGAAGGGGAAGAAGAAAAAATGCAATAAAGCAGTGACTCAACAGGGGCCTGATTCATGTTATGAGCGGAAACAAAACAAAACTTGTTGCAATGACAAAGGTTACATTTACTCATCCAATCCAGCCCCTTTGATACAGCACCATAACTCCAATATCCACAACAACTCTTAGAAGGAAACACCTTGGGAGAAAAAGCTTTCTTTCCTTCATGGGAATCTCCAGCCCATCTGACCCATGGACCTCCCATTCAGGAGGGTTTTGCTGCATGAGAAAACAGCCACAGTTTGCTGTCAATGTTCAGCAGCAATTTCTGCATTTTGCTTTTCTGGGTAGAACAAATTAATGATTACTGGTTGTTGGTGTTTCCTCATTAAAAGCAGAATGTTAAAGTAACACTTGAGTGCTGCAGTATTGCCATCTAATGCACACTTAATTTTTATAAATATTTTTAGATTCTCTGTATGGAAGTCAGAGTGGGTGGTTAGTGGCTTAAGTAATTCCCATATGAACCATGGGGGGGAAACCCAGCTTAGAAATCAAATGCTTCAGCTGCAAAAATACAGCTTCCCTTTTTTTCTTTTCTTGTTTGTTTTCAGAAATGTTAAAATTTGTTAGTCATCATGTTAAGAATATTTTCCCCCCTTTTCAGTCCATTGTTGACAAGAGTACCTGTTGGTGGTAGAGCTGATATCCCTCGGGGAACCTTCCCTACTGCCAAATAAACTCATGGTTTTCATCTTGAAGCCTGGAATTCTGCAATTGCCAGGGCTCTTTTTCATGGTCCCAAATGATGACCAATTCCCCCAAACCAGACAGATCTCCAGAGCTTAAGTGGAAAAGAAAGATGTCCTTATATGCTTACAGCAATTATTTTTGGAAGGTGGATAGTATTTTGAGGTGATAAGTGATGTTAATTGTTTTGAGCTTAAAGATTTTGTTCACTTTATTACCACTTGTAAATATTGCTGAGATAATTTATTTAAAAAAAAAAGCCTTTGAAGGTAAATAGTTCATTTTAACAGGCTTACTTGGAGTTGTTTGTGCTTTGCCTACACACAATCCACCTGACTGCAGTGCTGGAAAAACTACTACCTAAAAAGGTGCATTTGTGTTAATTGCCAGCAAATCGTGTTGATAAACAGGTGCCTTGTCTAGGTAGTTTTGAAGTTGATTTCTAATGACAGCATTTGAACCTTTTTAGAGATAATTGTATTTCTGCTGCCTTAACAGAGCCAAAACTTCAGAGATTGGCCACTCTAAAATCCCTTTCTGCATTATTTTCTCAAGGTCTCTTGGCTTTTCCAGTGCACCTGTCCCTTGGGGAGGCAGACCTGCTTTCTCCCTTTGGTTTGGAAAAGGGAATAGAGGAAGGAGCCCCATCCACCTTCTTTACATCCCGTTACATCTGAGACCAGGGATTTTTTCGGATCCAAACAAGGGACGGGGTGGCCTCTTCCATGAATGGACCAAAATGGAATGTTTTCATTTCCAATGGGCTTTAAGCCAAGTAAATATTAGTCGATCCAAACTAGTTTTGAAATTAAATTATTCTTATTTGTTGGAGCATTCCAGAGAATGGCTTTGATCTGTCTGTACTTTCACCAAAGGGATATTGGCAGGCTGGCCTCCCATTTCTAGCCATTTGGGATGAAAGAAGGGTTATAATAACCACCTTGTGTGGCAGTGATACTGAACAGATGACATTTTTTGGACAATATTAAATGAATAAAGGTAAACATACTTCAATTAAAATGTTTTTGGAGGTTGAATGCAATAGGGCTGTTGGAAAATCTTCTATGTGGGTTGGAGGAATTTAGCTGCATTTGTAACTGATTTTCTTTAACTCCAAAAATCTTGGAAAGAGAGTGTGTGTTATTTCCTTTCCAAATAAATACATTGTTTGAATAACTTAAAGATCAAATTAAAATTGGCAGTGAACAATGAAACTGTCAGTAACTGGGAGGTAGAGAGGTGTGTTAAAGAAGGGGGGTCTTTTGCTTCTGGGATCCCATCAGCACTGGGTTAGCTCAGGTGGCACCTGTAAGTAAACTGAAGCACACAGCAATTAAGTGGCACATTGTCAGTCTTAACAAAGATATTTGGAGACAAAAATTAAAGTTAAAAAGTCTGTTAAATAACATACTCTGTGTTCCACAGTCTTTACTGAAGGATCCTCTAGGAGAGGTGGGAGCAGGGTGGTGGAGTCCTTCCCACCATGAAGTGCTGCTTAGACACTGCTGAAGAACCTTTTAAATTTATACCAGCTGATGATAGTTTGTACTTTCCCTAGACTTAAATAATAACTAAAATCAACTGAGTTAAAATCTAAGAGTGGAACAGGTTGGTTGGAAAGATCTGGAGGCCACTACTCTGGCCACCTTCCACCTTCCAAATTAGGTCAGGTATCTAAATAAGTTCAGCTATAGGTTGTAAGTTCCAGCTTGGATTTCAGGTTATGTTGACCCTCTGGTGTTGAGGTTTCTTACATGTATTTGCTAGGTTTTCTGTAAATAACTAAATGTACAAATTGTGATTTGCAATATTGATGCAAATTGAATTGCTTTTCCTAGAAATGTAAGTGGTTTGCATGGACAGACAGGTGTCTTCTCACAAAAACTCTGTCAATTTGCTTTGATGTCACAAAAATTAGACTAGCTGCAGTTGATTTCTGAGTTCAAAAAAAGAAAATCTCTTAACAGATACCATGCTAAACACTCAGTGCTGTTGTTGAGTATTCTGAAGTGTCACCTGCATTTTAAACCTTTTAAAGCACTTTGTATGTTCATGCCTTAAGGGAGAAACGGTTTGAACAAAGACAGATATAAAAAACAAAGGACAAAGGGTTTGTAGGTTAAAACTCAAGCTTTTGGTTTTTTGAACATCAGCTCAAATCTGGATCCATTGGCTTGAAATGGAATATTTAGTTTTCATCTCAGCATGTGAACTGGTCATGCTTGAATTTAAAGCTTGATTTATTTCTTTTTGCACCTGTTTTTATTTTAACACTGACTCTATACAAGATAGACTTTTGCTACATGGTTCCTTCCTCCCCAGCTGGAAGTCTGGGCTGATATTATCGCGTGAGACCTTCCTAAAATTTACATTTGTAACTCTGCAATCTCTGAAAATGCAAAATACACTCACTGCTCCATTAGGTTGTTTTGGTTTTTTTGGTTTTTTTTTTTTCATTTATGGTTTTCTTTCCTGTGTTGCAGCACTGACCCACATATTTGATTTTAAGACCAGCGGCTGGCTGTGTGTACTTGCCCAAAAAATCTTGTTTGTATAAACAAGGTACAATCCTGCCCCTGGCAAGAGGTGCCAGATGGGCTGGATCAGGGGAGAACTGGACACAAACTTGGAGGGGGAAGTGTAAAAGGAGCTGAGGGAGAGGAGAGTGAGACGTGAGGCAGAGTGTGGGAAGCGATGCTAATGCAGGATGGATGTCCAGGAGGGCCTGGAAGTCTGGGAATTTTCTACAATGGTTGTATTTGACAAAGAGAAGGGATGAGCTCAGTCATCTTAAGGGGGAGGTTTTGGAGGAAATGACATGTGGATTCTCTTGAATATGCAAATCAGAATTATATAATCTGCAATAACAATAATAATAAAATCTTTTCCAGGTTTGCAGCTGTAGCCGTTTGCTCAGTGGGGTGGTGGCGGAGAGCTGCAGTGTAAAACTGGGGCATCCACCTGGTTCTGATCTCCACAGAAAAGGGACAGAAGGTCACATCACAGACTGTTGTTCTCAGTGCCTTGTAGTTTATATAATTTTTTCAGGCTAATAAAGTATGGGGAGACCCCAGAGGCATTTAAAAGATGTGTAGTAGATGTGGCACTTGGGGACATGATTTAGTGATGGTTTGACAGTGCTGGGTTAACAGTTGGGCCTGATGATCTTGGAGGTCTTTTCCTAAATGAGCCTTATGATTTTTTCATACATAGAATACTGGAATTGGTTCATATTGCCCCTGTTCCTTCCCCTGCAGATGCAAGAGTTTCAGGGGTATTTACTGTACCCTTTGCTGGATTAACTGTGATAACCAAATGCCCTTTATAAATATAATTTTCCCTGAGAGCAAAGATGAGCTAAATGATAAAATATCCTGAGGTACTTAAGTAAACCCTCCATAATACTAAGCAGGAGAGTTTAACCAACAGATCATGAGAGGTTTTTTTCCTCAAGGCTTGAAAAGCTGCTGTATTTGCTAACACACAGAGCTTTTCATCAAGGCATGAGCTTATAGGTGAGTGAGAAGAGCTACCACTGTCTGTACACCACAGTTTCTGTTTCTTTGAAAGGAAGGTGGGAAAAAAATCTCAGTGGATATGAAACTTTGGTGCCTTTGTGTATTTATGGATTATGGATGAGGTATGTGTTCAGTGATCGAGGTGGATCTATGGCTGCAGTGCTGGCTTGGACAGGGGAAATGTGAGCACTCAAGAATTAGGGTGGTTTTTAAAATTTCTGAAGATAGAGGGAATTTTAGGCCACCATCTCATTTCTGGTGTTTTACTTATGCAAATATGATGATATATGTCTATATATGTGTGTGTACAAAAACCCCTGTGTGGGGTGTGCACATCTTTGTCAGATTTGGTATGATTTCACTATATTAAGTTGTTATTTTGGATATACCCCGGAGATTTCTACATGTCTCTTCCTCAAGCTACATTCAACGTATTTCCTAATGTTGACTGGCTTTCATGCTAAGGTTGACTTGCCTGAGTCCTGTGAAAGGAGTGTGTGAATTGAGAGTGTGAATCTTGTAGGAAGAGGAGTTTTATTTTAGATGGTGCAGTTCTTGGTCATGTAAACCTAACCTTATTTCGTGTTTTTTTTTCCTTAGGGTGACTCTGTTATTACAGTGCAGCTGAGTGAGGAAGATAAAGTTGAAGATGATGTAGTTTTTTATTTGGTCTTCACTGGATCAACTGTCCAACACTGCACAAGCACAAGAAAGATTAATCCTGGGAGTCTGGAGACAATTTCTCCTGGTAAACAATTGCCTTTCTTTGCATATCAGTGTATCAATCTGTGAAATTTGGTTACTGCAGGCGGACTGGAATGTAATGCTGTTTCCTTGATTGTCTTTTTCCTCATTTACACATTCACAAGGAGTGGAACACGTGGTTTGGATGGCTGCTTTTGCCTTTTAAAAACCCCTTTCTTGATTTCACTAGAATTATGTGACTTTCAGATTACAATTATTTAATGTGTAACTATGAGATGATATTGTGGAAAGCTCACAGTCACACATACACATAGTAAAAAGCTTTTAAATGCAGGAAAGATGGTGGAAGATACATTTGTGAGGTTACAGATGCTCTTGCCCAAATGGTGGACAGCCTACTAAGTCTTAGCTACACTTATCATCTGCTTGACTCCATGAGGTTCATTGCTGTCTTCCTGGTGAAATACAACCCTTTCCCCTAAATCTTGTTGAGCTCAGAGCTCACACAGCATTTCTGGGGCTCTTGCAGTACAGGTGATGTGCTGCTCAGTGCTCTCTCTCCATGGCTGGTTCAGATGAGGTGTGTTTCCACATCAAAGCCCATCACTGCTTTTATCCTTTGTGCCACCAACAAAACAAAACAAAACAAAATGAATCTGCATTTCCCTTAGGTGACTTCAGGACCGTGGGAATGAGCATATTCCAGGCTGCAGTCCTCACCATCAACCTTTCATTCTGACTTGTTGCTATGCAGCACACTGCTACCAGTGTGAGAAAAACGCCTGACATTTTCACTACACACCCTGTAACTCAGGCCATCAAGTGCTTTTCTTGGGTTTGTCTTTTCTCCTACCTCCTAAGTGTTGTTTTGTGAGAGATGCACATGGAGTAAAATTCTGAGTTTTTTTTCTCTTGGGAATGAGTGGGTAAAAGTTGGGCACTCAGTGTTTTTTCATTTCCTCCTCTTTTTGTGCTGTTCATGTCGTTCAGTTGGCTTGGGAAGAGAAGTCTTTTTATGGCTGCTGATGACTGGAGCCCCGTGCAATCAATTAGATTAATGCTTATTTTCTCCCAGAAGAGCAAGAGGGGGTGACTCCTTCCCTGCTTTTGTGTGGTGGGCGTGGGGCTCTGCCAGCCCTGCTTGCAATGACTTCACCTCTCCCTCGGGGCCGTGGCTGCTGTGCCAAGAAAGGAGCTGAAAAGCTCCAGTGTTCCCTTCAGCCCATGTGGGAAGCTGGATGGGATTTCCGGGCAGGAGCGACGCTTTCCCATCTCTGATGTCCCTGCAGCACTGGGGGACAGGGCCAGGCTGCCAGGTGGTGCCAGTGATGCTCTGGGCACTGCCTGTGCTGCCAGCCCCAGATATCACTGAGTCACTGGGAGGGCTCCCTGCAGCTCCTTTGGTTGCTGTTAATGGGAAATCTGAGGCCGTTCATGATTCAAAAGGAAAAGAGGGAATTTCTCTCAATTGTTTCTTTAGCAATAATGGAAAATTTGGGGGTTTTTTTGGGTTGGTTTTTTTTGTTTGTTTGTTTGTTTGGTTGGTTTTTTTTCACCCAGTATAGTCATGATCTTGTAGCCTGTGAAGCTAGACTGGGATGGGTGCTGTCCCAAAATTCAGTTTTGTTTCAGACAGAGTTTTAAGGCAGCTTTCAGAAAGGTATTCTCATTTCTGCCCTGTCCAGGGCTGTGGTGCAAGGAATAGGTGACATCTCAGATGTAAAGTAGCATATGGATAACGCCCTTATCTGTGCTCATATCTCATTTTGGTGAGACTACCTAGGAAAAAAATACTTCAGAGCTGAAGAGGTTGTTGGGGAAAGGCAAAGCAAGGAATGGGAAAAGCCTGATTTTTTTCATACCCTCTGCTGACACCCGTGCATTTGTCCAGTGTTGTTTCAGCATTGACTGCACTGATTTCAGTGGAAGTCTGACTTATTCCAGTGCAGCCCTTCCTCCTCCTCCTTCCTGGACGCACAGGGAATCTGTAATCATGTGTTTACTCTGGATATTCCACAGTTGCCTTGGCGATGGCTGTGGTGACTCAGAGCGTTATTTGACCCTGAAGGGATTAGCCATGAACAACACTCAGTGTGTGTGAAACCAGCCCTTGTTCAAACAGCCAGCCCGGGCACTCAGCAAGTGCTCTGCAAGGAAACCCCTGCACACAGCTCTTTTAGCCCAAATCCCATCCTTTCCTTCCAGCTCCGAGCATCTTCCATTTGTTCCTGTGATGCAGGGAGTGTTGCACATCCCTGGAAGCACAGCAGCTCCTGGGGACAGCTCAGGTGGACTGAGGAAGGGCTGGTTCACTCAGGAGCCTCTCTGCCTTCCTTGAACCTCCTCTGCATCCCTGCTGGACTCATTCCCTTGCCCCAAGCCCTCCATGTGGTCCCCAGGAGAATTCAGATGAAGCCCATCAGCAGCTGGGGTGAAAGGGGTGACTGTAACTCTGTTAAAGATTAAGTAAAAAACAAGCCCAGATTTGTAATTTTTGTTTCTTGACTTTTTCACTAGGTTAAAAGAAAGAAAAAGGATTATTTTGTTACATTTGCTGCCAAAATTAATCAGAATGTTTTAGCAAAGCTTTGAAAGAAAATCACATTTTAAAAGAAATCTTAACAACATAAAGTTGTTTTAGGTAAAAAAATTAGAGAAAATGGAATGGAAATATAAGCTGTCAAAATACCTCATAAATTCTCATTGTATGTGAAAATTCTCCATATCCTGAAAGCCTTTACCTAAATAAGAGCTTATCATTGCAGAATTAAATGACTGCTGGATCTTATATCATTACTAGAGCAATCTGCCTCTTTCCTATGCTTTTTTTATCATCAGCCTTAAAGACTGAATATATAATCCATACTACTGTTCAAATGTGAGCTTTTATTTCTGTATATAATAAAAGAAAAGACTTCAGATTGTAGATTTATGGGAGCAGCCTTATTTTAGCTGAAGATGTGGATAAATACAGATTCATCACTTTTGCAAACTACAGAGTAGTTACCTGTATTTATGCACTTAAGAATGGGATGGATTATTTACCCTGCCAAGCTGTTGGCTGTGTTAATTTAAGGAAAGTAATTTCCTCTTGTAAGAAACAGATTCTCATCTGAGCTGATCAGTCATAACTTGAAGTGTCAAAATTAGCTACTGAGATTCAAGAATTATCCAGGAGATGCTCTTTTGCCAGCCTAAGGACCAGGGTACATCATCCAACAAAGCTTTTGTTTGTCTCACTGAAAAGCTACCAAAACCTTATTTAACTGTTGGCTTTACTGTGACTGTTACAGTTCTTTTATTTCTAATAATCTGTTTGAAATTCTCCCCAATGGAAGCAGTTTTCCTCAGTACCAGGGCCACTGTGCAGTTCTACAGCTCAGTTTCAAGCACTGTTTTATCAGACACAGCATTGAGGTGGCAGGGGGAGGTGTGATGGCACTGTCCCAGTGGGATCTCAGTGCAGAAGCTTGCTCACTGGAGTTTGGGTGTTAAGAAAGCATCAAAAGAGCAGGAAGTGTAGAAATGATACAATCTCTGCTGCTGTGGTTAAACTGTTGTTGGCTGCTGAATTTGTCCTGTTTGGGATGGAAATGTCCTCTTAGTCACAGATGCTGCTGGTCCTACTGGTGTTGGTCATTAACTGAGCTTTGCAGCAAGTCCTTGTTCCTACAGCAGCTGAGACTGCCAGAATCTTAGAGCATTTTTTCCTTCCCACCATCTCTGCAGGGTAGGGAGGGTAACTGAGGCTGAGCAGATTGCATGTGGTAGTGAAGGGAATCTGTGTAAAGCAGGGAAGTGAAACATTCACTGCAAGACAGCAGCCTCATCTCCTGCCTCTCTGCTGGAGCAGCTTTATTTCCCACTGGGAAAAAATCCCAACCCAGTAATAAAAATCCTCAAATCATGATCTGGCATACAAACCAGCAGAAGAAGGAATGACCTCATCACTGTCCACATAAGTCAAAAGTCCCAACCACAGCTTGCTGTGGCCAGTGAAGACCTCTGAGCATTGGGAAGCTTTTGGGGAGATCTGGGGAAATTTTCTTGCAGGAGCTGATGATCTGGGGCCTCCAGTATTTGTGTGATGCATTTATTGCAAAAGCTGCCATGCCATCACCATAGCAGTTTATGACTGGACATGAATTTTGCTTTGCATTGAATGACTGGTGGTCTGGAAAGTGTGGGAGACACAGGGGAAGTTTGAAATGAAATTTCAAACAGGGAGAGACAGTCCAGAAATCCAGAGCTGCAGCAGCTCCTGATGAAATAAGTGAAGGGTAAGAAACACCCTGTGTGTGTGTGCCAGGTCACCAAAACAAGAAGTAAATTTTGTGAGGTGTAATTGCCTTGGTGAGTACTGTTGAAATGTGTTGTATCACTCCAAGCTCCATAATACCAAAATCACTTTATTCATGTTTGTTGAACTCAAAAGGTGCAAGATTCTTGTGTGGGTTTCAAAGGGGAGAGAATCAAAACTGGAAGTAGAAAAGGGGTCTGAGAGACTGTCTGTCTGCTGGTAGCTGCCTGCCAGCAGTTTCCACAGGGCTGACACATTCCCCTTGACTCACTCTGAGCTTTCTCTCCATCCTTAAGCTAAGGCAGAGAAGCAGTTCAGTCTTTACCTTGTTCTTAATTCCATTGCCCTCAGAGTTGTTGTTTTTTGGTGGTTTTTTTCCCTCACTTTCTTTCTGCTAGTTAAAAAGATAGAAAAAATTAATTTCAGTTAGCTTGGAAATATCTTCATTTCAAACTTTTCATTTACTGTGAAATCCTTTACATATGGTTATGCTTTATTGACTTCCACCACAGAGTGTGTTTTCCCCTAAGAAACAACTCTTCATAGAAAAAGCTGTATTTTATGAATTACAATCTTTGTATTTGTAGACCAGAAGGGTAAACAAGTTGCATAACAAATAGCCACTTGGCAATACCAGTTGTGGATTTGAAAATACTCTTAATTATAAGACAAAAAACCCCTTAAAATAGACTAAAACAGCATAGCCAAAAAGACTTTTTGCAGTTTATCCTCTTTGGTATATTTAATTGCTTGAGGCAGTGTAATTAAAAGGAAGTGATGCCAGTACTAGATGACATCAGTCACAGGAAAATGTGATTGAATCTGTGTTGAAATTATTTAAGATGTAATGTGTGGGGTCCTGCACTTCTTTAGGTCTTTAAGGCATCTGCAGTGTGTAAAGATCTTTAAAAAAAGCTTTACCCACTCTTCAATCTCTCTTTCACCTTTCCAGTGAAAGGTTTGAAACGAAAAGCAGAGGCTCCTGTCCATTGCTGGTGCTGTGCCTGTGCATTTCACAAGGCTTCCTGTGTTGCAAGAGTGAATACAGTAACTGTGTACATCTCACAGATGCACTTCAAAGTGATTTTCAGAACTAGTACTGAGGATTTCTGAAGCAGAAAAGAAGCACTTTTTGGATGGTCACAGGAGATGCCTTGGCTGCCTTTTCCACAAGCCACCATATGGCAACATCTCTTGGATGCAAATCTGAGATCCTTCGTGAGGTTCACAACATTTGTTGTCTGGTTTTCCTGTCTGTCCTTAAATCTCTCTGTAAAACCTTTTCAACCCAGCCCCACCATGGTGACTTGGAGGATGCAATTATTCTTTAGTCACCTACCAAGCAAACCCAAACATGTGCTTCCAGCAGGGCTTTAAATAGCTGCCCAGGCTGGGGGCCCATTGTTTGATAGCTCCAATGTGAATTCTGAAAATAGGAGGTTTGGGCAGGATTTCCACTTTTGGAGGAGTAGGAAATGAAATCATCTTTTAATAAAGCTCTGTTTAGGGGTGTTTTGTCTCCATGTAGGCCTTGTTAAACAAGAAAAGGTCTGGAGAGTTCAGCTGCTGCCCTTTTCACTGCACCCCAGCTCACAGGCACAGGTAGCAATGAGAGGGACAGGTCTGAGCTGTGCATTAACTTAGCTGCCAATGACTTGCAACTGAGAAATCTCCCTCTGCTTTCATGCTCACTGATCTGCATTAGTACCATGTAGAGGAGGCAGTGCTATCATGCTGATACATCTTATCTCCTCAGGGATAAAAACAGACAGACCAGAGCACCATGTCTTCATTTTTCATTCTTGTGTTGTTCCCCAGAGCAAGCTTCATTAAGTGTCCCTATTCATTCCCAGTGAGGAATTCTTCAGTTCAAGAGCAGTTGTCTCATTTAAAATAATTTTTAAAGCATGGTTTGATGCGTAGATGAGGAACTTGCTTTGTAGCAGCAGAATTAGGTGCTGTACCCATCCCTGCACAGACTGAAATAGTTTTTTAATTTCTGTAATTTTCCTGCAATATGTTGGCATTTCTCAAAACAGCTCCAAGCCAGAAGTTGTTTCCAAGCTAGATTTAAACTAACTGAGGAGCAAAAGGAGAAATGGGATAAAATGCAATGTTGCTGGAGTTAAGGGATGGATTATTTGACTTTTATCACAGTCAAGACAGCATACAAATGACCACATTTGATACTGTGGCAAAAAAAAAAAAAGGATAAAGAAGTTTTCTTCCTGGGATGTAGCCATGCAGTCTGAGATGTCAGCTGGTATGTTTGTGAGGAGAGTTAAAACGTGAATAAGGATACTGCTGGATGCTACAAGCAGGATGATACTGAGTATTTCACCATTTCTATTGTTATTCTGGCCACAGGGCCTGATTTCTGAAGGAGAGTGAAGGCAATCAGAAGAGGTGCTGGTGATGCAGCAATGGGTGCTCCAGTGTAAAGCATGGAGATTTCTTATCCTTTCTCTGAGGTCCTCTCATCTGTGTGATTTATTCACTTACATGTGTTTTCAGCCTGTGGAAATGCAAACCTTTATAAATAGGCTCATTGCTCTTCCTGACTGTCATGGTTTAACCCAAGCCAGCAACTAAGAGAGCTGCCTCTTGTGCCATGAGGAAGAGAATGGGAAGAGCAAAAGTGAGAAAACTTGAGAGAGTTGAGATAAAGCCAGGATAATAGATAAAGCAAAAGCCACATGCAAACAAAGCAAAACAGGGGATTAGCTCACTGCTTTCCATGGGCATGCAGGTGTTCAACCATCCTCAGGGCAGCAGGGCCCCATCACAAGGTGGAGATTTCCTCCTTCTTTCCCCAGCTCTGTACACTGACCATGACTCCATATGGTTTGGGATATCCCTCGGGTCACTTGGGGTCAGCTGTACCAGTTGTGTCCCCTCCTAACTCCTTGAGCCCCGACCCTGCTCACTGGAGTGGGAGAGAAGAAGAAAAGGATCTGTGTAAGCAGTGCTCAGCAAGAAGGAAAATATGCCTGGATTATCAAAACTGTTTCCAACACAAATCCAATGCAGCCCCACACTGGCTACTGCAAAGAAAATGAACTCTATTCCACCAAAACACCAAAACCAGCCTACTGATCCAAAGTTTTTTCTTTTTCCCTTTTCAATGTCAGACAGTTTTCTGTTCCACATCTGGGCAGGTGTTTGAGGGGGTTACAGCAGTCCACAGTGGATGGACATAGGTGATGGAACCACCCTGATGGGTGATAAGTGCATAACCCATGTTAGAGGGAAGCCCTGCTGTCTGCCAGAGGGAGCAGAAGGCTGAGGCACAGGAGCAATGCTGGCTGTTCTGGCAGTGCCTGGAGCTCTGTGTGATTGTGGACAAGTCACTTAACCTCATGAAAACAGATTTGGTTTTGCAGTGATAACCACTTACCCCCTGAGACTGCCAGAAAGCTCAGCTCCCTTCTGGTAATGCTCTGGACAAGGGCTGTAAAGTTCAGATATTACTCCAGGCCATTGGATCTTTGATGTGGTGAGAAGTGTTGCCTCACTGATGATTCCTTCAGAAGGTTCCTGTATTGGGGACATGTTTGCTCCCTTTGTTCCTGTAGCCATTTCAAAGCAGGGGGGCAGAGACCTCTTGAGCAATCTTTCTAGTATTCTTGTTATTATTTCTTGTTACATACTGGCTCTCTTTTCATTTGAATGGCTTGCCAGGAGTCAGAACCTGTCCCATGTTCTTACCCCCACATCTGGCCCCCTCTCAGATGTGAGGAAGCAGAACATCAAAGCACTGCAAGCAGTCACCCTTCTGAAGACCATTCCCTAGGGTTTAGCACGATGCTTGTTTGATGCTGTTACATAAAAATGGATTGTCAGGCCTGTCACTTTCTCTTCTAGGCTGCATTCAATATCTGGGGAATTTTCAGTAGAATCCTTGTTGGCCACAGGTTAGGACATGGTATTTTTATCACCTTCCCTTGTGTTGCATTTTGCAGCTGGTGTTTAACACGTGCTCTGTCCGAGGGAACTTTGTGTACGTCCACGATGTGCTGCTTTAAGGAGACCACACGTCTTGACTGAGGTTTCTGTAGTTGTTGTCTTGATGGAGGAGCCTTTGCTGTCCCAAGCAGAGTTGTTTGGCATTGTGACAAGGAAGTGATTGTCCCAAATGATTTCTCTGTAGCTGCTCAAGGGCCATTTTTGCCTGCTGTTTCAATCCTGAAAGTCTGCTGGCAGAGTAGTTGTATTCTAGGTTATTCTGCAGATGGGATTCTTATGGGAATAGGCAGAACATATTTTTTAAAAATTGAATCAAAGGTTTAGCTGTCCTCATGCTATTAAGGAAGCTTTTATTGTGTTTGTTTTTATTAAACTCTGCATTCTAGCAACCTTCTGCTGCTCTGCAGTAGGGAGAGCCCAGCTCGCAGGATTTGAGTCAGCTCCTGTAGGCTGACATGGTCCTCTCACAGTGTGCACAGAGATCACTGCTTTTGTAGAGGCTGGAAAAAAAATCATGTCTTACCTGTTTTGTATTTGATGTCTGTAGGTAGATGAGCAAAGAAAGAAGGGGAAAAAATTTACAATTCTAAATGGCCTTAAGGGCAAGTTCCCCCAGATTTGTATCATCCCCTTCTTTGGGGCTTTTACTATGAGGATGAGTGGAATCTGTGAATGGGTTTCATCTGAGCAGCTGAGTACTAATGCAGTAATTATTAGAATGCACATGCAGTATTTTTAAGAGCAATAGAAGAAATTCTTCCTACCCCTATTCTTCAAAACAACAAAATTAGTAAGTCTTTTCCTTCAGCTTTCAGGTCATCCTCGTGCTAACAGTTACCTGATGCTGGAAGGAAAGAAGTTTTCTCACCTTTCAGCTCCAGAGCATCCTGGATGTAAAGAGCAGTTACAGCAACATCCATGTGTGTTTTCCTCCCCTTCTCCACTTGCCTTTGATACCTTTCCAGCTGCATTTGCTCTCCTTAGGAAGCCACAGCCTCATCTCTGACAATTTTGGTGTTACCCGCAGTGTCCTAATAGCAGTTTTGACCTTTCAATTAACTTCAGGATTGCCTCTTTCAGCAGACAAAATCTGTACAGATGCCAAAAGCCTCAGAACAGATTTGTGAGGTTGGCTGAAAGACCATGAAGATTAGGGACATATTTTCCCTTTTGTCAGGGAAATCAACAGCAAAAGGCCCCAACAGAAGAAGGAAACTTTCCCACTGACCACAAATAGGGGCTTAAATGGAATTTTCAAGCCTTTAAAAATAAATCGTCATTTTGTATTTAATTAAGCAGGGTTTCATGAATGTGGTAGTATGCTGAGGTCATGGGCAAAAAGAAGCTTTTCCAGTAATTAGTGCAGGGTCCATGCTGTTCTGGCAAAAACAGCCATGACGTCAGTCTGAGGCTGGAACAAGAAACTGCCACACAGTGAACTTGAAACACAAACCTTATTATTGAAGGGGCATGTCTGACAACTACAAGTTCTGGTTGTGTTGGACACATAGTATATTTTTCCTTTTAAAATTCCAAAAAGGTGTTTGATTTGCTTTGGTGTTAGGTCTTTTTTTTTTCCCCTCGAGTTTCTGAGTCAATGAAATTGCTGCCATGCCAGGGCCTCCTTTCTCCTTTTTCTCCTGTCCTAAATAAATAATAAAATCACCAAACTTTCAACCCTCTGGTTTTGCAAATACGGAAAGTGGCCATTTCCATGTGTTTATTTAGCAGAAGCACCTTAGTTTTTAGTTTTTTCCTGTGAACCCAAATGCAAGGGGCAGGTGCAGCAGTGAGCACTCACAGGGCATGCCCAGGCTGGTCATGCTCTCATAGCCATGTGGATCTTTGTTTTAGGTGAAATTTCAATGTTTTCAGTGCAAGCCAAGTGTTGTGACAGCATTTGGAGTATGTAGTTCTGCAGCACTCAGATTTTAGTTTCTGATTAGTTACTGGAGTCTTGCAGAGCTACGAAAGAAGTTTGTCCAAATAACCTGGCTTTTGGTACGTTAGCAAAATCTTTTACTTAAATTAGTTAAAACTCTTGGGATTGCTTGTTGCTGAATATAAATAGCCTGTGTGTTCTTGACTTATACTGGGACAGAGAAGAGTTATATGTCTTTTCCTTTTAAAATCTGTAAGAAATACTTGCCTCTGATGACACATATGTATTCCAAAGATGGTGTTATTTTAGAGTTGTGACCCTCAGTAACTTGGTTTTATCTGATTTAATGCAAAGAGCATGTGAGTCAAAGGAATTGCTCAGGTGTGTTTCCTCAGCCTGCGCCATTTTTCCTTTTTCTTTTTTTTTTACCATTTGTCTGAATTTTGTTTTGCAGGCCATGACTGCTGTGAGACAGTGAAGGTGGCACTCTGTGCCTCCAGAGAAGGTCACCCCATTCTGGTTGTGGCAGAAGAGAGTTTCCAGTTTGTCCAGGACGAAGCCTACGACGCCGCCCAGTTTCTGGCCACCTGTGCTGGCAACCAGCAGGCGCTGAATTTCACACGGTTCTTGGACAGGTCAAGGCCACCTGCTGCAGACGTGGACTTTTTGGATGAGAAGGTGGCCTTGGCTTTTCGACACCTGAAGCTGCCGGCAGAATGGAACGTGCTGGGAGCGGACCAGTCCCTGACCGGTGAGGATTTGTGGGGCAGAGTGAGATTGACGGGTTGGGAGAGAGGTAAAAAGAGAGAGAAAAGAGTTTTCTGCCTTGGGAACCTGCCATGTACCTTCCAAAGGGTGTGCTGGCCCCTGTGCTCAGAGATGGGATGTGATGTCCATCCACATCTCATATCTTGCCCTTCAGCCTTCTTAAAATATACAAGGTATAAAATACATAATATAAAATATATAATACAAAATATGTTATCGTAACTCATCATTTCTCCCAGTCTTCTCTTATGAAATAGCACAAACTGACAGTCAGTATTTTCACATATACCCTGAAAGGGTTTTTTTATGTGTGTAACAATGGGGTGTGTATCAGAGAGTGCTATATCTGATATCCAGAATATCTGATGCTCCTGGAAATGTCCTTGTGCCAGAAGTTTGGTGCTTGTAGTTAATGTTGGTTTTATAGCACAGCTGCAAAATGACTGTAACATGAAAAGTACATGTGATTTTTCTTGGAGAACTTGGGGCTGTGGCCCTGAGGGTTTAAGTCACATCCCTGGTTGCACACAGAACCTGTCAGCAGCACAATTCCCCAAAATAAGCCTGGACAATTTTGCAAATGAAAGAAGGGAAAGGTGGGAAAACTTGACCCTTACCCACAGCAGTGAGGGCTACTGAGAATTTATTAATAAACCCCAAGGCTGGCCCAAAGTCTCTGGTGGCTGCTGAAGTAGAAGTGCTGAGGTGTTCAGGGTGCTGTGGTGCAATCTGTGTCCTTGGAGTTCTGCTTATTTTGTCACAAGAGGGTGTGAAAGGAAACACACGTGGCACTAGGAGACTAATTCCAGTATGTGCAAATCCTTGCTGTAAATTTTCAGGGTATTTTGGCAAATAGTTTCACTTCAGGAATGTGACTGTGAGGCATCTGTTATCTTTCATAAATGCAATGGCACAAACACTTGAATAAGGCTGGGATGTGGCTCACTTGGTGCAGCAGGTTCAGTTCTGCTCCCTGCAACAGGGTATTCCACAGGAGATTTTCCCGCTTTATTTTACTCCAGCTTGCTTGACTGGTTTTGTAAAACTCAATACAAGGACAGGGCAATTCCCATGTTAGCAGACATTAAAATATTTGATCATATTTAATGGATCCTTGATAGAAATTCAGCAGCTGTCATATGTTTATAAAGAGATAAACACTTGGTATTCTTTTCTTTGTGTGGAAGTCACTGATGTTTCTTTCTGTATTTGAAAAGTGTTGTGATAATGCAGACATTTCTGGTGTAAGTGATATAAATATAGTCACAGTGATCTTAATGAAAACTTTGAAACTCTGAATTGTTGCTGATTTTGCAGGAAGGCTGAGATCTGTTTTCTCTTTTTGACTTTGATTATTCTTCGAAAAATCAATACCTAGGGAAACCAGGCCATAAGATTTACATTGGTTTGCTCAGCATATGCTGATGTGCCTGGAAATTGTGGTTATGCAGGGCTCTGTATGTTAATGGACTTGTGGAGCATCTGTGGCATCCACAGTGAGAAGGGAGAGCTCGAAGTGCCAAATTCTGTAACTCTTGAGTGTTTTGGCATCCTGTGGCAAGGTGTTTGTAGATAGAAGTGAATAAATATAACATCACTAAATGCAAATTTAATTCAAGAATCTTGCTATAAAATGTGTTCCTTTTTGTTAGCGGCAGAGTTATCCGATAGGCTTTTTGCCGTGAGATATTTACACATAGGGAACTTGGGGAAATTTATTTGATTGTGACAGGAAGGATTTGCATGCATAAGCATCATTTTGGTCACAAAACTGTTTTGCTAAGAGTGAGATGGAAGAGATGTCCCTGGTTTATGATGGAGTGCTAGATTAGGGAAACCTCTGTGCTGAAATACAGCACTCTGATACTGGTGCTTGTGTGTTAATTTGTGTGTGGGAGAGAGGAAAGCACTGCAAAGATTGCACTGTAGGAGTGTTTGAACAATTAGGCACATTCTGGCCAGTGCCTGCAGTGGGACAGCCCGTCCTGCGCTGCTTCACTACCTATGAACAGCCATTGCAATTCATGCTTCACATTTCCCTAAATGTCAGCACCAGATAGCTTCAAATAACCTTCTCCAAGGAGAACATACTATAGAAATGAGAACAAAAGAAAATGTCAGATCCCTTCTTGAAAGATGCTTAGCGCTGCCTCTGAGCTGGCACGTCTCTATGGGCTCTTGTGGGCTGGAAACAAAACGCTGCTGTTCAGCAAAGCCCTCTGAAGGCAGGAGTGAGCTGGGAGCCTCTGCCAGCCCCTGGAGGGCCACAGCCCCACGGGGAACTGCTGCTCACAGGAGGCTGCTGTTGTCAAACACGTTTAAAGGTCGATTTTTCAAAGGCCTGAAGTAGGAGTCTAACTTTTGCAAAAGTTGGGAAGCAGTGGCTTTCTGCAGGCAGGAGCTGGGTACAAGATCTACCACTGAGCACAACTCCAGGCTGAGTTTTGAGGAGAGGGTGGCTTTGTGTGGGGGTTTCTCCTTGCTTTTGCCTGCACCCAGCCCTGGCCAGGTGTGAGCAGAGGGCAGGGAGTTCACTGCTGTCACCCCAGAGAGCAGAGAGGCTGCTGAAAGTTCACCCACCTCAGTCTCCTGAGGCTGTTGGACTGACCTGCTGTGTCACTAAACAGACACAGCCACAGAACTGGGGATGGAGCACCTAAGATACCTGGCATCAGGGGTCCCTGGGCTCCATTCCCTTGCTGGGACAGGCAGAGGGTACTCAGCCATTTGATGGGATGAACTGGGAAGCAGAAGAGAGCCCGAGGCAGAGTGTGGCTGGGGGAGAGCACAATCCCTGAGGTACAGCTGTGCTCTTCAGGCAAACACTGTCCCTCCATAGCAGGCAGTTCCTGGGCCTGGCTCTTAGTTATCTGTATGAACTCCAGTGGCATCCACAATTTCAGAATATCCATAATTAAGGATTAGTCTTGTTACTGTGGTATTCCAAACACAGCATTTCTTTCAGGTGCCATATAATCATGTCTGTCTTAATAATTACAAGTGCACTGTAACTTTCTAAAGAACATGGTTGTTACTGCTGTCAAAAGTGGGGCTATTTACTGTTCTCAGTGGCATTTAAAGGCAGCTATTTAAATGGAACAGATTGTTACACTTCTTGTCTAGAAATCGAAATTTAATATGTATCCTGAGGATGTATGCAATGTAAATACAGGACTGTGATGTTCTGTTTTAAATTACTGAAGAGAAAATAAGCTAACTAGAAAACCACAACTGAATATTTTGAGGTATGAGTAATGATTATGACTTGTTTATGTTGCAATGGGGTAAAGAAAACGAGAAAAAAAATAGGGAGGATCTGAGCTCAGGTATAAAAAACTTAGAGAACTTAATTGTATCACTAGTAAACAGATCACTTTCAAAATAATTTTGAAGTAATATTCTGACAACACCTTTGAGGAAACAGTCTTTCCATTTTGCCTGTTAAAAATGAGTGGTGAAACCCAGAGCTATGGTTAATTTTTGGTTGTGTGAGCTTTGTGTGAGGTGGTGCTTCAGGAGCTGGTTAATGTTGACAGAGGGTTGCTGTGATCACCATGATACAGAGAAATTCCCCTGGGAGTGTAAGGGCTGCTGTGAGATAGTGAGCCAGGTTTTCATCCAGATAACCAGGAGACCATCAGATTAGATAGAACACTTAGGTGATTGCAGTTACTGATGTGTTGAATAGGTGCAGCTTCCCAGAAGTGCTCTGGGTTAAGCGTGGTTCTTCGATAAGTACTGTTTGGGAAATTAAACTCCATGACCTCACCAGTGGGGGTGGGTATAGAGGGAGGCTCTCTGCCCTGATTTGAAATACTCTAAATGTATCAGGATTATGGGTTTAATAGCTTCATGTACAAAACCAGTAGGATTTCAGTGTACAGGGCAACATGAGTGTCACTGGGAATAGAAATCATGAATTGGGGTTATTTTGCACTGGGAGAAAGTCTGAAGAGAGAAAGTCACCTAAAAAAATCTTATTTTAAACAAAAAATACTAAAAAACCTTTTAAAAACTTTCAGAATATGGTTATTAGTATCTAGTCTTTTTTCCCATGGGAGGATGCTAAAGTTATGCTACTGATGATGTATTTCAGACATGGAGCTTTAATCTGTTCATCTGCTGCCCTCTTTTTATAGTTTCTCTTGGAACCCTTTTACTGTAATAGTTACAGGTGTTCTTTTGGTTGGGTTTCATATCCTTTCCAGTCTGCTGCTCAGCTTCTGTGCTCTCTGATAAAGAATGGTATGGTATAAATCAGCATGAGCTGTTCAGTGCCAACAGCACAAAGTGCTCTGTTCAGCAGCAGTCCTTGATAAGATGTAAAGAGTCTTTTCCATACCTAAATTTAGTGCCCTCTGCAGTGGAAAATGAGAAACAGAAAGCAATTCTTGTTCAGACAGCATCAGAAATGTGCTACTCAAGACTGAGATGCACCGTTTAGTCTGTGGCTGAGAAGTTGTTGGCCTGAGAATGTTCCTGTTCCCTTTGATATTAGCGGCAATGGGGACATGGAGATCTTTTGGTGTGCTTTGGAAAATTTCTTGTTTATCAGATTAAGAAAGGAATTATCCACACATCTTTTTATTAAGTGAGCTCATAACTCCAAACACAACATCTTTGCCTTGACCTTTCTGCAGTGCAGTTGTCTGCTGGAGCCTTCCTCTAGGACCTCACTGTGAGGTGGCAGCTTGGCTCTAGGGTTTTCTACCTTTGTTTTTCAAGGATTGATCTGAGCAGTGAGAACATTTCCAGCAGAAAGCAAGATTTTGAGGCCAGATGTGACAGTAGATTTCCAAATTTTGCTTATTGTACATGAGTTTGTGTGGGAACCAAGTAAAGGTCACGAGCACAAGAAGACGAAGCAATGCTACCCCATTCCATGTCTGGCTCATGAGATGTCTCAGGGCATGGAGGATAAACTGAGCATGAGGTGCAGGTTACTCTATCTGGAAAGTTATTTTCAAAAAGGAACAGTAAATTGGGTGTTTTTGTTGTTATTTAATCAGGTTTAAATTGAAATTTTTTACTTAGTGTTCTTGGGCCCAAAGGTTTTTTTTTTTTCCTTCAATGCTTATTTGTTTTGTGCTAATAGCACCTTAAACCTTTACTATTAGCAAAATATATATGACAGTCTATGGAAATTTGGTCCTCAGTTGCCCAGATAAACTGTTCATGAATCACAGCAGAAAAAAATTACACAAAAATAATATACCCAAAGTCTTGTGTTTTGCCAGCTGGACTAGAGTACCCTGCCATTATGGGGCAATAATCATATGTTTCACCTCTTGCCTATTACTAGGAAACGAGGAAGGAACAAAACAATCTTGGCCTTTTCAGTATCGTGTGTCTTGTATTTCCACAATTTCCTAATTACCAGAAGCTTCTTGTTGGCATTCAAATGACAGCCATTTTAGGAGAAGGAGCTCTGGCTTTTGCATGTTAAAGCTTTTGGTATTCTTTCACATGTGGGACATTTTACACCACCACAAGATCACAAAATCATTGATTGGATTTCCACATTTTGTGTGACAAGGTTCATCCCTTCAAACGTAGGAAGGGATCTGTGTGTCTTCCTCCCCTCTCCACAAAATGTCCATACCTGCTGCAGACCAGCTCTTGTCTAGTTTTGAGCAACACCACACACCAACAGATGTATTTTCATTATGTATTAGCAGTTAATCCAGCCCACAGATGGCACTTGCCTTTTTAACTGTCACCATGCAAGTTTTGCACACTCCAGGACCTTCCCAAGCCACTGCCTGGGGCCCCTGCAGTTGTTGGATGTACAGTACTTTGTCTCTTCGCTGCCATCATCTGTCTCCATCTGTTAGGGTGGCCTCGTGCCAGGTTCTGTGTCAGGCAGAGCCTTCCAAAAGTGGATAGTGAGCCTGAGTGTTTAATATGCTCTGGTGGCAACACGCCACCTCCTCTTGTACAGATCCTGTGCACATTGTCACCACCCAAAGGCATCAGGGCAGGGCCACATTCACTGCAGATGAGTTTGCAGACACCTCGATCCAAACTCTGGAACTACCCTGCCCACTGGTTCAGTGATGTTTCAATAGAACAGGAAAGATACTCTGAAAAGGAAGGTGCAGTCATATCAGCAGATTGGGACAACTGGGGAGGCACTGGGACAACTGGGAGGGGCCATTTCATCTTTGGACATATGAGACAGGGGCTCAGGGACGAGAGGAATATATGCCTGCTTAGTGGTGAACCATGAGCTGGTGAGCAGAAGATGCTTTTCCCTCTTGGTAATGCTCTCCAGCTGCAGGAGGAGGAAGCATTTTGGTCCAGGGATCTGTGCTTATGCTTTGCAGGTCTGCCCTGCTCAGCTCTGACTGTCCATTCTAGTTAGGAGGATGATTTTGCCTTTCAACAAAGCAGCCATAACAGGAGATCCCATGTGAGAACAGAACATGGTCAGACAAGTGCAACAAATTCTTTATTTGGCTTGCAGTTGTTTGCTCTAACAGAAGTGATTTTGTGCCTCCTGCATCTCTGTAGGAAGAAATACACCACAATAATTATGTTGGCTCTGCCAGTCAGTGTACAGGTAATGTGGGAGCTTTGTACATGTACAAGTTCTTTGAGTAAAACACTGGGCATTTGCTTTCATTCTGGAAAAGTCCTATCTGTATCCTTATCCACATTTTGCAGCCTCCTCAGTACCCTTTCTTTTGTGTCTGTCTATGTGCTATGTTACTTTTCACTTTTCTTTAAATCCAGGGCTGCAACCATTGATTAACCTCCATGTTGTGCTATTTCTAAATCATTACACTCTGTAACATTTAATACCCAATTCCTTCTCATTCCTTAGCCAAAGGCTGAGAATTTGTCTCTGGGAGAGCTCAGCCATTCCCTTTTCTCTGATCAGCTGGAACCTCCATTCAGACACATTCGTGTATTCAGGGCTTGGTTTTGCTTTACGGTAATCAAGAGGAGGTTAGGGGAAGACTTGGTTTGTAGCCCAGAGACCTAATTTGGAGTCATTCAGAAGAGAAATGGTGCCAGAAAGCCTTTGGTTCTTGCATGCAGATTAGTTCTTCAGAATTTGATCCAAAAAGTTGTGAAAAATTGTGTGTGAGGCAGGGGAGAACTGCCTGTTTTTGCTTTGTTTTGTTTTTCACCAAAGGCCTTAATGACATCCCTAAAGTAAGTAAATAAGCAAGAAAAACAGCAGTACTTGGAAGAAATGATTTCTCTTGGGGTACACTTCTTAAAGAAAAAAAATACAAAATTAAATCCTAAAACCATTATGTGTGTGCATTTTAAAATCTGTTGTATAGATTTGGCCGGCACCCAAATTAATAACATAATAAATAATTTCTGTGATATTAAAGGATTTATACCAAGTGTGCTCATTGGTATAGGTTGTTGAGACCCAGTTGGTGCTTTTTTGTGGTTGTTGGTGTCAGTCAGTGCTAAAATCTTTTGTTAATTAAAAGAACAAATTTTTATTTTTTGCAGTTTTTTTAACCCAAATGCTTTTGCCTTTCATACAGAAATAACAAGCTTTGATCTGCAAATGCTGGATTTCAGCAGTGCATCTGGAGCTCATTTCTGGTTAAAGTTTTTCAGAGCATCATTCTAGGGCTGCAGCTTTTGGAGTAGGGGGATATTTTTCTGAAATGAAAGCTCAGGCTCAAGAGTGACTTTTACCAAATTAGAAGGTCATGGTTATTAAATACAAAAAAGCAGCAGTGGAGACTGGTAGTTTATAAATGCTGCTACTCAGAATGACAGAGCTACTGTATTAAGCTGAGAAAAGCTGGTCTGAGACATAATCAAACCAGGAAAGAAAACTCTTCTTTTTTTTTCCTTTTTTTTTTTTTTTTTTTTTGTCTGTATGAGTTTTTAAACAGTTCTCTTTTATAACTGCTTTGGATATGTGCATCGGATGTAATTGGTTTGTTTTTTTTTCTTCTTGCCTTGGGATAAATCACCATCCCATTAGATAACAAAATTTGTTCCTCCCTAAAACCTGGTTCTGGTTGTGTGAGGAGAAAGTTTGGACATCCAGGAAAACCCACCTGACCACGCTTCTGTCTGGGTATGCTGTGGCTTGGTGGTGTTCAGGAAATGATGGGGTTTTCACGTTGCCTTCTGTGGTCAATGTCAGCATGAGAGGTCCTGAGCACTTCCAGTCCCACCAAAGCACATCCCTGGTGTCTCCTGCATATTGGCAACTTTTCCAGGTGCTGCAGGTTCCCTTGGGCTGTCAGCTCCTTCCAGCTGCCATGTGGTGGGGCTGGGATGTGGGGATACAACATCCCCCTAACCCACCAGCCTACAAATTCCCATTCTTTTCTTTCTTTCCCTCCCTCCAGAGAACGTCCCTCGGGAGACGCTGCTGCACTTTGCGGTGCGGCTGGGGCTGCTGCGGCTGGCGTGGTTCCTGCTCCAGCAGCCGGGCGGAAGAGGAGCCCTCAGCATCCACAACAACGAGGGGGCCACGCCTGTCAGCCTGGCCTTGGAGAGGGGCTACCACAAGCTGCACCAGCTTTTGACAGAGTAAGGATGATTTGATGGTTCCTCTGCTGGTTTTTTATTCTCCACCACGCTTGGCTTTGCTGTACATTATCACTCAGTGGTGTTTGTGTGCTGTCTTACATCCTTAAAGGCAATTTTGGTATAATTTTGCTTTTACTGTTCTTGCTAACAGCAATGGGGGCACTCCTGAGGGCTTAGGGGGAATGCAATAATATTTTTGAGGGTGTTTCTTGTTGTTCAGTATTCTGCTTCCAGCTGTCTTGTAAAGTCCCAAGTAAGTCACTGTAATACTGATTAATTAAGACAAATTTTATGCAAACACAAATGAAAAAGCTTTTCTTCAAGCAAGCACAACTGCCCAAAAGAGGGAATCTAGCATTGATTGTGACTGTTGTGTTCTTACTTTTTAGAGAGGGAGTTTTTTAGTTGAATGAAATAGTGACCATTGAAATAAGGCAGTATCTTGTAGAGAATAGGCATTTGACCATTGTAGGTTAAAAAAAGAGGAAAGTAAGAATTAATGCAAATATTTAAAGGAGAACAGAATATTTAACAGAAACAGGTCTCTTGTAAATGGTCTTGAGAAACAGCCAGGTCTTACAACACATAGCAAGTAACTAGTGGCATGAGCATTTATTGCACTGCTTTACAAGGAATCCTTTGGAAGATGGCAAGTTAGCTTTGAGCAGCAAATGTTTGGAGATCCAGCTTTAATAGCTGAGGGTAATAAAGACAAAAAAACTCTCAAGGAGGCTGTTTGTATAGGAGAAAAGATTTAGTCTCTGTGTGTGTTATTCTGATGCCTGGTTCTCTTAAGCTTTGTTATAAACTTTGTGTTTCTGAATTGACTTCTCAGATACTTGGGGTTTATGTTGAGTGACCCAATGTCGTGTTTAGGAGCCTGCTGTGCTGAACACATTATCATGCAACATTCCCTGTTATGAACTGTAAATTATTCTGCTTTCTGTAGTTGTTGGGTGCAGTGTTGGGGGTGCAGAAAATATGATTTGTGTTGCTGAAGCGATTGCATTTAAGTTTTACCCCTAAATTCAGGCAGCCACATGGAAAGTGAGTGAAGGAAAAGGTGCAGGGTGGGATGGGACCTATACCCAAAAACTTCTCCTGCCACCTTTGCTGGCATTGATACAGAGAGGATGACAGTGTTATGTTTTTCTCCATCAAGGTCAACAGTTATACTGTGAAAACACAACTATCTCACAGGCTATATTGTAAAAATGGGATGTTGCAAATCCATCCTGTAACTGCAGCAAGGTTCTCCAAGGTGAGACCAAGCACATTAACAGGCTTTACTACTGTCAGGAAGCTTAAGCTGGCCAAAACTTGATTATAGACCTCACAGCAAATACTGCAGCCCAAAAGTGAGTAGAGATGATAATTTAAATAAAAATGGGAAGTAAACAAAACTGTTACAACAGCCATTCATGTATTTGGTGAAGTTCACAATTGGCTCCAGTTTTGGAAAAGCAGTTCTCACTCAGTGGAATGGAAAGAGGACTGGGATTCCAGGACATTGTCCTGTGCCATTGGATTTAAGGAACACTGATGGCCCAATCCATGGAATCTCTCCTATGACCTTTGAGGTTTGTCTTTGAAAATAAGACACAAGCAACTGCAGAAATGTTACCATCAAGGTCCCAATTCCTGTTCTTCATGGTACATCCCTAAACTGTTCTTTGTGATTTGTGTTCCTCCTGGACTGCTGGGTGGAAATACAGTGTGTGAACATCTGACAGCCATGCCAAGGTCCTGTGGCTCTGAAAACTCTTCTATTCTCATGAAGGCCTACAAACAGAAATCCATGGATGCTGGAAATCCTTTTTCAGTGGGTGGGATGGTGTTGGAGCATCTTGATATGACCTTGGGACTGACTGGAGCAGTGACATGGGGATGGCCACAGCCCTTCCCCACAGGAGGGGAATGGTGACAAAATGGGCACATCCTGATTCCTCAGCAGTGATTTTTTTTTTATTATGCTGAGCATTTTCTGCAATAAGATGGAATCAAGACTTGAAAATCCCTATTGGGAAGAGAAACACTGAGCTTCAAAACAGAGGAAATTCTGTGAAGAGAGCAAGTGCCATTTATGTGCTGTCAGAACACAAAGGACACTGTACAAGCTCCTTTCTGCACTCTGCCTGTGCCCATGCTGTATAATCCATGCACACAGATTTGGCACTCAGCTCATCCCACTCAGCAAAACACAGAGCAGCAACGCATGTTAGTGAGGGCCCCTACAAAGGAGTCATTATTTTTACAAGTAATTAAACTGCACCACGCCAAATAAATGAATGCAGAGTGTTTTGAGATGCATTATCCTTGGGGGGAATTCATTGTTCTCTTGCTTGCTAATTTGCAGGACCCTGCGTTTTACAATGATTCTCCCAGCCAGCATTGAGAAGGGGTGAAATTTTGCCATAATTAGGATACAATCATTAAAGAGCAGACATAAAACCTTCTCAGTTGTTGTAGTTTTGCCTTGGTTTGTCTGTAAAAGCAGCTTGATTCAGCTGCAGTGTAAATATTTTTCTCAAAAACTAATTTCACTGGTGACATTTTGAATTTCTGTTTATCTGATGAACTTTCCCTTCTCAGCTTTTGCAGTACTAAATGGAAAAAAAAATAAAAGATGCTTCCTATGTAAGTTTTCCATTGGTGGAAGTATTCTGTTCTGTCATGTGCATTGGCTTGTCATCCTCACACAGGAAAGGTGCATGGGCTGGTTCTTTTGAGACCCAAACAAGGAGCTGTCACAGAGCCTGTGTAGGTCACCAGGGACTGAGAGTCAACAGCAGCATTCATTAATAAATACTCATATAAGCAAATAAATACTCATCATCAATAAACAACCATCAGCAGTGTATCATTCCTGAAGGGACTTGTTCTATCTCCAAGATGAAAACTGTTCAGCAAACAGTGTCCTGCAGTGCAAATGGAATAGGATAGCACAGAAGAGCAGTAGCTTTATAGGGGGAAAATATATAGAGAGATTTATATGTAAAGATTTATATGTAAAGATAACTTTGGAAATGGTGCAGTTTGCAAAGCCTGCTTTGAGTTTCAGCTGTTTCCAGAGTGCAGGGTCTGTGGCTGAGGCTGTTTCTCCTGTGTTGGAGCTGGGTGATGCTGCCTGCAGGGTGCTGCTCTGCAGCGGCAGCACAGGCACTGGACAGGCTGCTGGAGCTCCCTGAGTTCCTCTGCACAGCTGCAGAGTGCAGTTGGTGTTTCCAGTGCACTCAGGGCAGTAACACAATCCCTGCCAGCTCCATATTCTGCAGGGCTCTCAGGGCAGTGGGAAAATGGCTTCAAGGCACCGGGAGCGTGCAGGGTTGGAAGTGCTGCTTTGTAAAACATACAAACACTGATCTGGTTGCTGATTTTATTTCTGTCCAGTAACATTTCTTTCCCCAGCAAAGCCAAACACTTGTAGTTCCTTCACAGCTGAGAGTGATTTATGTCCTCTGAAAAAGGGAAGCGAGAGAAAAATCAAGCCCATTTCAAAAAACAAAAATTGCGTTTTTCTAATCCCTGCAAAGAGTTGCAATAGTCTCTGAGATTTTTACTGTAAAATTTTTTTACTTTTGCTGGTTTCTCTGCTTTTTGTTCTAAAGTGTTTCTGCACAGCTCTGGGATTGCTCTTCCCTTCAGATTTCCTGGTAACAATCAGGAGGCTCAGTCTGTGAAACTGTAAATTAGTACAAGTCTGTATTTCCAAAGTTAAAATGATTTAATTAACACACATGAGGAATAACTCACTGGTAGCAGAAGGGTTTTGTGAATGTTTTTCAATCCATGATTATCACTTGCTATTGTTCTGATTTTACATAAGTAATTGGTGAAGTCTGGGCTGTAATCTCTGTGGTGCCTCTCAAATAAGGATGTTTTTTCAGTGACTTTACTTTTATAGCTAAGTACACTTTTCTGCTTTTCTGTGCCAGAGCTGCAAGAGGATTTGCCTTGTCCTTTTTTTGGGGTTTTTTTGCAACCCAATTTAGCAGGCCCTTTAAGCAACTGTTTAATTTCAGAAATATCCAGTTCATGTTCAGCAGAGTGTTTAAGCAGGATGTTAAAATCAGTCACATGGTATACATATATTTTATTTCTGGCTAAAGCAGAATCAGAGGCTGTAAGGTTTATTGAATTAGTGCTGATGTTTCTCTATCTGTTCTTCCACTCCAAGCCAAGCAACAGATCCATTTGATTGCTGTTTGGGGAGCTGAGTTTGAGGTATGGCTTACTGTGGTGTGGCAGGAGAAGAGCTGACTTTGTATCTACAAGTGATGGCACAAGATGAATGTGTCAAGAGGAATTCAAAAATGTTAACAGGGCACTGAGAGAGGACTCAGAGGGGTGTGTGTTAAGGAGATGCTGTAATGTGTCTGGAGCAGTGTGGGACTGTAGTTTTGTGGCTGTAGGATTTTCAGTTGAAACACCATCATTTAATAGCTTTAACATCATGATTAGAAAGGTATTGAGGTGCTTCTTCTGGTGGGTTTCTTCTGGGCACAGCAGAGGAGCAGACTGGGACTGGGAGGATGGGGCAACCAGGTGTAAACATGATGGAGCAGGAAGAGTTTGTGTTTCTCTCTTCCACCTACTCACCCCACAGCACGCTCCAACTTATACTGACTTCCTCATGTGTTCCCACATCCCTGTGAAGACTTTGCATTCCTTGGCTCCCTGCTCTCCTTTGTTTTGGATGTAACCACCTCTGAACAGTGAAGAAGAGAGAGAAGGCTTAGTCCATGTGATAAAACGGCTTTTTAACATTTCTGTATTCCCACTTGGAAACTGTAGTCCTGGGAGATCATGGAAACAGGCTTGTGAGGATGAGAAAGAAGAGATTTAGAAGAGATTTGAGAATATTTGGGAAGATATAAGAAGAAATTATTTTCCTTCCTCCAGCAATCCTGATCTGGAAGTGTTCCCAAAAATTATAGGGGCCATAAGTGCTGGACAGCCCTGTGTGTTGGTAAGTGATTATGAGAGACCAGCTCTGTTTCAGGATAAATTTAGAAAATGCAGATAAGTGGTTTCCCAGAACTGCTGGGTTTTTGGCCTGAGGCATGGGCTAGCTGGATACCCAGTTAGGATGCTCATATTTAGTCTCTGGAGCAGATTTGCTCCAAGCAGTGACATTCATGGTAGGGGTTAGAGTTTGAACAGATGATTGTAGGAACATTTGTAAGCTGCTGTGTCAGAGGCAGCCAAAGGCGTGGCTTCTTCTCAGGGTTGTGTTGCAGAGCTGGTGATCACCCTCACGTGCAGCATGTGGAGATGTTCTGAAGAGACAACTCTTCTTCCATATCACTTCTCCTGATCTGAAGTGTTGTTTTAGCTGTAACACTGCTTGCTGAAGTATTCTGCATGATGGTGCTTTTTTAATTTAAAACACAACAAATGGCATCTGTTTTCACTCTTGAATGGGTTTCATAGATCCACCTTAAATTCCCTTTGTTTACTGGTGAGTTTCCAAGTGGACATTGGGTTCTGTGCTGGACCTATAGCTCCCCATCCTGAGCAGGGCATCTTTCTTGTTATATAATGCTGCAAAAATAAAACAGATGGAAAATGAATTTAATAACACTTACTCTTGTGGAATGCAGATTGTACTTTTTGGCAAACATAGTTGATAAGAGTTTGGAGCTGCATTTTTTTAATGCATAATTAACATTGGGACCTAAGAAATGCTTGAGTTTAAAAGTACAGACCCATTGTATTTGGACATACTGCACATGCTCCCTTAGCATATGTACATCTGCAAACAACTGTTGAAGGACCAAGCCAGCTTTTCTCTCTGTTTTGCTGCTGTAAAATGTGTTGATCAATGAGAAATTAGCATTACATATTTTGAATCCAATTATTAAATATTTAGTCTGATATTGAAGGGTAGGTTATGCAATCCTGAATTCAGTTTGGTGTCAGAACCCACAACTGCAGTTTGTGTTTGTATGAGGCTCTGTAAGGGGTTAGTCATTATTTCTACATCAGATGAACTTTTAACTCTTTCTTTCAACATCAAAACTATTCAAATTAGTGAGCAGTATGTAGGTTTTTCTTGTATGAGAAGCATACTCTTTTTCTACTTTCCTGAGGCATTTGGAACACTTGGGAACACCTGAAGTATGAATTCTGTGTTTATTAAATCTCTTTCAAATTTGAAAATAGTTGATTGATTTTAACCCATTCTAGCACATGCTGCTTGCATGTTGATTGTACAGATACAAAGCCTCCATTACCCCAACACATCTGCAAATAACACTGAAGTTCTGTTTGGTCAGATTTCTAAGACTGGTTTAAATGCTAGTGACTGCATTGAGTGTGGGTGCTGGGTTTTCCCAGGAGGGATTGTTGGCTTGATTTAAATTGCCTGTGCTGTGGGCATGTTGCACAATCACCACCAATCCTATCCCTGTAGGCACCATTCCTTGTTTATCCCAGATCACAGCCTGTCTGATCTGGTATTTTCACTGTGATACCATAATAATAGTAATAAAAAGAATGTAAGATTAGAATTCGATTTAGTTATATTTTTATTTACCTTAGATAAGACCATTTAAATTCTGGCCTTTTCCTAACTTTTCATGCAGTCATAGTGGTAGGGGCTTTATTTAATATTTTTAATTAGCTTTTCTTTGTTTTTCTTTTGCCACATGGATCTAAGGGCTGGTGCTTTCAGAATGAACCCACAGCTGTTGACAGGCTTGCAGTAAGATCCTAAGAGCTGGCAATGCTAGGGAGCTTGTTTGCTTCAGCTCAGAAATCTGCAGTGGATATCCCCAGGAAATAACACCTTGAGTTCCCACACTGCCTTCCTCACCCCTTAGTGACACTGTGGGATAAATCTTCCTGCCATGAAGTTTTGCTTAACTCACTGAGGCTTTTTCATTTGTCTTCTGATCTCTTCCTCTCCACTCCAGCCCGAACCTTGTCTCTTCAATAGTGGAAAACACACCTGGTGCGAGTGCCAGCACCTCAAACTTCAGACCCTTGTTGCTGAGCAGCTTCTGCAGCTCTTGAGGGCTGGCAGAGCTTTTGATCAGGTGGTGGTTTGTTGTTTTTTGGGTTTTTTTTTTTTGTTCTCCTTTACTCACTTATCTTCCCTCTTGTTAAAAGTCTCGCCCGTATCTGCCGGAAGCCGGGAGCTGTGTGGTGTGGGCTTTCCTTTCCTCCTTCCTCTGCTCACTCTCTGCTCCCCTCCCACATGGGGAGAGATTCAGCACACGGGCACAGTGCAGCTCTGCCTTGAAAAGGGACCAGTCTACTTGGGCAGTGCTGAGAGGTTTAAATAAAAACCCCTTCCTACTTATCCCAGCTTGGATGGTCTGGCGGAAGGTGTCGCTACTCATGTAGGAACCACATGATCTTTAAGGTCCCTTCCAACCCAAACATTCTGTGATGCCCTGATCTTACCATCTTGTCGTACATGCCAGATGGGCAGGAGGTGATCCTGTAGTTTCAGCAATCTGTTCAGCTCCCAGATGGAGCAGGACATGGCCTGAGAGTATTTTGAAGTATTTTTTCTTCTTGTCTCTCTCTCTGTTTGAAGTAGTCATGCTTCTTTATGCCTCATTTCTGTAGATGAAGGGTGGGCTGATAAGTCTGTTCTTGATTTCAATAAAAATTTCCCTTCTGGGTTTACCTTCATGGGACAGAGGACTGACCAGAGCTGGAGGACTTCTTCCAGTCTTTTTCAGTGGGCCATGGCATGGTTGTGCAGAGGCTGGAGCTACTGCTCTCAGGCAGTCCTTGCTTTTTTAACCAAGATGCTTTCTTCTGTGAAAGTTGAGCTCAGAACTGTTTCTTACAAAATATTCAGTTCACTGGTATCTGTTACGTATTTTGATGGGAAACTGTTGAAAAGGGAAGATGAGAAAGATTTGACCCAGGATGGTTAAATCTCGTAAGAAGACAGATTTCCGTTGTTTCTGGCAAAGCGCAGCAAACTGGATTTTTGTGCTGAACAAAAGCAGATTTTCAAACTTCTTGAAGGCTGAAGTTTGTATACATATTTTTGCTAATAAATCTTCAGTAAGTATTTGCATATATATTTTTATCTCCTAGTAGAGAAGCTTGATTATGCACTCTTATACAACCACTACAAAAATTCCGAGTCTGGACAAAATAAGCATCTTTCACAGCCAGGAAGTACAAAATGCATAACAGCAAAGCTTTTTTTCTGGAAGAAAGTGTGTTTTTATCATCTCTCAATAAAATCCAGGACTTGCATGGAGAACTGCAGGAAAGGCATGAACAGTGAAGCTCAGTCTATGTGGGCAAATGAGCAGGAGTATCTTCTCAAATGGCCTTGGAAGTGATTCCCTGAACAACAGGAACAGTGGTGGGAAAATGAGTTAATGCTTGTGAATCCTCATTTGTCCTCTCTGCTTCAGACCTGCTGGGATGGAGCAGAGTATGAAAAAGATGGTTTGAAGGAGCAATAGATTGCTTAATTTTTTGTAGCCAAGGTGACTGCTACTAAAAATGAAAGCTTGGAGTTTGTCCTTGGCTGGATGTGAGAAACTTCTTGCTTTCTCAAAAGGTTTAAAGCTTTTCATAAAGTGTAGCACAGAGTGGCAGCTTGAATATGAAAAGAAACTGCTCCCTTTGTAAGCAAAAGTGACTGTTTGATCCATCCGGGCCGTGTGAAGGTTGCAGATTGCTGGAGGGGTGGACACACTCGCAGTGTTCAGGGGACTCTGCCTGTCATCTTGCTCCAGATTGAGCCTTTTGAAGTTGCTGAGGGCCCTTTGAGGCTCAACAGGTCATGCAGGCAGCTTTGTGGGTGCTGATTTGGAGATGCCTGTGAGGGTCCTTGAAGCTGATGAGAAAGTGGAGCAGATCCATCGTGTGCAGTTCCTTAATCCGGCTGCTGTTGTCCCCGTGAGTGGGTGACTGTGGGCTTTGTGCTGCTGCCTCATTGTACTCTGAGAGTGCAGTGCTTTCTCATACATGACAGCTGAAGAGAAAAACACTCCAGACAGAAATGTCTGTGTTTCCTCCATAAAGGAAGGTCATTTCTTTAGTTGCTTGTAATGGCTCAGTTGACTTCAGTGCCTCTGTGGATTTATACCAATCACCACCAGAAACTGGATGCTTCCTTCTGTTTCTCTGTGGAAATATTGATTCTGCTTAAATCAAGTGTAATTCTGCTGAAGTCGAGTCATGACTGAGATAAATGGTGGTGAATGGTGGAAGCCATAGTATTGCTTTGTCTGAATTTCCTTGCAGATTTAACCTGAAATGAGTCACAGAAGGGGGTGGGTGGCTGTGCTGGGGCAGAGCTGGGGCAGAGCAGGGGCAGCTGCTGTCACCACCATTGCCTGCACAGGTTTCGCTGCCTCTGATGAAGCATTTGACCGTTTCCCCACCCTGTTCTGCCCATTCCTGTTGCTGATCATGGTGTTTGCTCGTTATGACTTTGCTTTCTAGATTGCTTGGCTTCCCAGAGAGATAGTCCTGTGGCTTGCTGGGGGGCCTTTGCCCATAAGAAAGGTTTACAATTTTTAAAGCAAGACCTCTCAGCAAAGATTCTGAGTGGTTTTACCTGGTTGATGGCATATATTTGTGTTTATGTTTATTCAAGAAATTCTTGAATTTCTGATTATTTTAAAACGATCACAGCTCTGCCTCTTCCAAGGAAATTTGTAGCTGGGCAACAAAGGGAGATCTGGAAATGGTCAGTCTCTGCAACAGGGAGGGGACATCATAGAATCATGGAGGAGTTTAGTTTGGAAGGGATCTTTAAAAGTCATCTAGTCTAATCCCCAACCCAGCTCATAGGTGGGGCTGGGTGTCAGTAGATGCATCCCTGGTAGAAGGAAGACAGGGAAATTCCCATTTCTCGCACCCCTGAGCAGGTCAGTGTGATCCCCTGTTTGTGTAACATTCCTGGGGTTTGGCTCCAGGTCTCTCCTGAGGGATGCAGGCCTTGGTGGGGTGGTGCACAAGCTGCTCTGTCTGGGGTGATCAAAACAGATTTTGGGTTTCCTGAATCAGTTCTGATTAAGAATGAAATCTGTGAAACTGAAGGTGGTGAACACAACACCTCAGTGTTTGCTCACCGCCTCAGTGGGCCAAGCTGCTGTGCAGCTTGGTGAGCTCTGAGGAATTACTGTTTTGAGTGTGCAAAATCAGGGTTTGATGTTCAAAAAGAGAGGACTGAATAGAAATTTCTATTGACTACATTTACCTTCTAAGTTATTTTTCGTTCTGATCTACAGCATCTTTTTTCCTTTCTTTCCTTTGGATTGGTAAAAAGAAAGCTCATGGTAATGCTGCAGAAAAACAGCTGTCTCACAACACTGAGAACATCTTGCACAGAGGCAGTTTCACAGAGCAAGTCCAGTTCATTTCAGGAGTGAAAGAATTGCTGCAATTCGATGGCTGTTGGGTGTTTGTGAGCAGTGCACTGGCTTTGGTGTAGAAGTTGTACAATGATAGTTTTCATTCTTTCCAACTTACCCTTTGCTCTTCTGCCTTTCAGGTGTCTGCTGTTCTCTGACAGCTTCTCTGGTGATCTTCACCAGTGATAAATTTGATGTAAAACGCAGTTGTCATTCCCTTAGCTGCTGGTGTGTCATAGTCTGGGGTAAAAACCACCGACCTGTACTTCAGAAGGACCTTGTGAAATAAAGCTTGTGGCTGGCATCTGCTAAATCACATTAGATTTCAAGACTGAGGAGTGTGTGTGTGTCTGGCTGTGGAGCCGGGGCTCCGCTCTTTGCTGTGATGAGAGCATACGTGTCCTGCCCTGCAGGATCCCTCCTCTCCTGCCACTGATCCAGCCGTGTTTTCCAGGGAGGGAGCCCGGGAGCCGGAGTCGTGGAGCACCCTGTCCCACACCTCTTCTCCTGATGCTGATCCAGCTGTGTTTTCCAGGGAGGGAGCCCGGGAGCCGGAGTCGTGGAGCACCCTGTCCCACACCGTGCACTCGGGGGAGTACAGCGTGCGGCACCACCGCGGGCTCGGCGTGTACCTGCTGACAGCCCAGGCCACCGAGGGGACAGCAGCCAGCTGGGAGAGGGACATCCAGCACCTCCAGAGACACATGCACAGCCACCAGCACCAGGTGAGCAAAGGGCTGAGGGGATGGAAGAGAAGCAGATCTGGCTGGTTGCACCTAGGGCACGTTTCCCTAGGTGTTTTCTCTGGATTTATTATCCAGCATCCAGGTGGACACCTGTCCATTTGCTCCTTGGTGGGGAGATCTGATTAAGATCTGATCACGCTGTATTAGACATCAAATATTCAGAAGAGAAGCAGGCTTAGGGCTGTGCAATGCCAGCTCTGTTTTGCCTCTCTCTGCTCCCAGCTCCTGCCTGCTCTGATAGTTTTGGACCCCCTTGGATGGGCAGGAATACCTTCCTGGAGATTTGGTGACCCTCTGCCTGTCTGGCAGATATTGGGCAGCTTAAGGCAGGCTCTGGAGTGAGGCTGGAGGTGTGTGCTATAAACACAGTGGAGACATCTCTGTTCAGATGGAAAGTTCAGGGACAGAGGGGAGACTGAAAGTTTCTGGGACAGGTGATGGAAAAATGGCTGTTCAGTAGCAATTCAGTGTAGGACTCAGGAGACAAGCCTTGACCACACAAGGTTTGTATCCATAATGCTCCCTTCACTGTGCTCCTTGAACTCAGTGGTGGTTGGACCACAGGAGCTGTAGGACTTTGGAAAGGCTTCCTTCTGCTGCCTTAAAATCAATGCCACAGGGTCTCAGTTGGGATGGGAAGGTGAAACATCAGAGCACTTTTGTGCCACTTCTCAGAAACACCCACGTGTCTGGTACAGTTGGCATCACTTGTGGGTGTTCCTTCATCAGATCACATATCCGGGGTTGCAGAGGTGCAGGATCTGAACAACAGGATATTTTTGTTGTTTTACCTCAGGGAGGGGAGAACTGTTGTGCAGCCAGTGGGCTGGGGGATGAGCAGAGGAACAGGCCATGCTGAGCCATTTTCATCCTTCCATGAGTACCTGAGATACTAATTACTCCCAATCTCAATAGGAACTGCTGGCATGAGTGGCAGATCCAGGCTAACTGTGAAATCTCTTTCCCTTTCCATCAGGAGACCCTAAACCATGGCAGGCATATCCAGATCACTGCTTGTTTGCTCATGCAAATGCCAGATTGGGAACATTTTGCCTGACAACGAAATCAGAAATAGACTTTGCTTTCCACCACTGTTTTACTTCACATCTAATCTGATTTGAATTTGGAAAGCAGCCCTGTAATTATTTCATTTAGGTTTATTTTGGGTCAGTTGAAAGCCTGTTGGCTTCCTTTGGTGATGGCTGTATTTTTCCGGCTATCAGCAGAGTGACTTCACCGTGAGGATGCTGGGGCTGCTGTGGCCCCTCCTTTTGAAAATCCTGCTTGTTCCCAAGCAGGTGTCACTGCAGTCGGTCTGTCCATCCTGGCTGGGATCCAGGAGCACAGTCTCCATGCTCTGCTGTGGGGTTACAGTCACCAAAGGCCTGGCACTCTGTTTGCCCTTGCAAAAAATACCTGCAGCCTGTGGGTACCACTGCATGCACAGCCCCATGTGCCATCCCTGGTGCTACACAAGGGGTGGAGATGCCTCCAGTGCTCACCTGCCTTGGGATGCCTCAAAACCAGGGAGGCACAGCTGATAGCATCCATGGGAGCTGGGCAACAGGGATATTTTGAATAGCAGGGAGATTTGTAGCAAACACCAGAATTACATTTAGTGGTCTGTGACTCAGTGACTCTGTGGCACTGCTCAACGTTTGCAAATCTCAGAGTGTGAAAAGACAAGTAAATGCAGTATCCTCAAGGTAGCAGTGATGATTTTAGCCACTATTAGTACATGCAATACCCAGAAGTTCCCTGTTAACATAGTGGCTACTTTAATTATCAGAGTGTTTAAGCTGGCAGTTTTGATGTGAAGTTCTATTTCTCTGAGAACTAAAAACTTAAACAAAATTTGCAGGGAGCTGCTCAAGTTAGACTTCTAGAATGCATGTATTTTTGGAATCTTTTAATAAATAAATGCAAGAAAAGCTCAGATTTTACATAGTTCATTAGTGTTTTATAGATGTGTAGAGTCTCAGGTACTTAGTGAGAAACCAGTGTGACCTTGTGGTGCAAAACCCTAAGCAAATCCATGGGGAGCTCTGTTGGGTGTACGTTGAGGGACTGGGCTTGCTCAGTAATTTAATAAGCCACTATTTATAAGATGTGGACATTTATATGTTCTCTTCTACAGAAAAGAGAATATGAAAGGAAATATTGAAACAGACAGTTCCTTTTAAGTAAAGGTTTGATTGTATTAAACTATAAAAGATTGACAAAAGCAGGTGCTCTGGAAGGAAAATGCAGATTAGAGAGGAATTGATTATGATCCTACTGTTCCATGATAATGCATGTATTAATTTTAATAATATGTCATCATTTTGAAATTTTTATTTCCAGTTAGGAAATAAATTTCAGATATTTAATTATGCCTGCAGTTCTCAGGAATAGATTAGATTATTAGTTCAGTGCTGGGAGCAGGAGGCCGTTGGTGTGTTTGGACATTGCCAGCCAATGCCCATGTCTGAAGTAGCATTTCCATCCATAGAAAGAAAATTGAGAAATGCTGGCAAGAGCTGGAGAGTGCTGGGTGGGGATCTGAAGATGCTCTTAAGGAGCATTTGCTTGAAGTCCTTTGGGACTGGGCTGGTATATATTTGGTATATATACTGGTATATATTTGCATTATTTGGTAGACTGATTTCTGCTCTTTACTGACCTTAAATTTACGTGCACTCAAGAACTGAGACTACAGCTTCTCAAAGAGCAATTACCAAGATTACAGTTCTTTCCACTTGTGGCAGATGGTGTAGCAGGGGGCTGGAGAGACAAATTTCACCTTTGGGGTGTTCAGGCTGGCTTCAGGGAAAATTCTGCATGGGAGGGTGATGTGGCATGGGAACAGATTGCCCATAGAGGCCGTGGATTATAAATTGGAGGTTTGGCAAGATAAAGTCATGGTTGACCTGATGCTGCAGTGGCAGTAGGCCAGTTTCAGGCAGGTGGTTGGACTAAATGACCTTTAGATGTTCTTTTCAACCAATGTTTCTGTCATTCTAATAGTTTCAATATTACCTCCTCCTAATAAAACCAACATGTAAAATCCACTGCACTGCATTTGTAGCTCTCTCCTGGATGACACCAGGAGGAGGATTCATGTGAGGTAGGATTGGGTAGATACAGGTCTTGAGTAACTGCATGACAAAATAGAGTGGTTTTAAGTGTTTGTTTTTTTTCTTTTGTGTCTTGTTACAGGGTTTGAGGCAGCAGACAGAACCTGTACTGGGAGATTCTGGGGACAGCTGTGCTAAAGGAGCAGAGCCAGAGGATCACCTGGCCACTGCCTCTCAGAGCCTGGAAGAAATGGCAAGAGAAGAAAGGCAGAAAAATCCATCTGATCTGGTTCCCCTGGACATTGGGCAGCTCTCAGACCAAACCCAGCAGGAGGAGAAATGCAACAGCAGCAGTCTGGGACCTTCTAATGATGCAGCAAAAGACACATCTAGCCTGGGGGGTGCAAACAGCCCAGCGAGCTTCTGTGAAAGTAAAAACAAAGTGATATTGTGTAAAAAGGAAGGAGAGGCGGGGCTAAGGTCTGCAGAGGGCTCTGGGACTGTGTCGGATGGGGGCTGCACTGTGAGCCTGTGTGCAGGCATAAACGGGGCTGTAAATCTCCCATCCTCTGGAAATACAGATGACGAAGCTGGAATGACATCGGCTGGAGTTGTTCTGGATCAGGCTGGCGTGGGCAGTGCAGGCAGAGCCCCTCAGGAGGTGCAGAGTGCTGAGGAGTTTGCTGACAGCGCCGCTGCTGTGGCTGCAGCTGCAGGTGGAGCCGCAGCTTCCTCGGAGGGCCTGGATGTGGCCATGGGCCAGGCTGAGTGCAGGAACTGTGCCGGGGCACCCGAGAGGGCCAAGGGCCGGCGGCGGGCAGAGGATGTCATGGCAGAGCCTGCTGAGAGGACTGCAAACCTGCAGGAGAAATGCCCAGCCAAGGAAGAGCCATCCAGCGCTGCTCAGCCCCTGCTCAGTGGTTCCAATGGCATGGAGTGTTCGGATGGGGAGGATGCAGATGTGGGAGTGGTACCAGCCTGTGACGGGGCAGATGCAGATGGTGGCACTGGCAGTGTCTCTGCTGACCTTTGCAAGACTTCCAGTAACAAAGAGACTGATGAGGACTCATGCACTGCTCAGGTAAACGGTGACTTCACGGAAAGCCAGGGTGATCCCAGTGTCACAGGGAGGCAGGAGGTCACTGCGAGCACTGGGGAGGCATTGCCAGCAGTGAATGGGGTGGAGGTTCCTGCTTGTGCATCAAAACCTGCTCCTGGTTTGGAAGTCCATGGCAGCTGTGAAAGTGGAGAGCAAGAAGGGCAGGTGGAAGCAGGCTGCAGAGATGGAAAATCCAGCTTGCCCTCACTGGAAGACAGTGTGGAAACTGATGGCCCTGATGTTGAACCTGAAAACAGAGATGTTGGTGGATCTAATGAAAGTGGTGCAGAACCTGCACATTGCTGGGAGAGTGGTGTGATTGCTGACCATGGGGCTGAAGGTACGGACAGCAGTGAAAAGGAGCTGGTAGGAACTGATACCAGCAGCTGCAGAGATGGAGGAAGCCAAGATTCTGCAGGCGGGGTTCAGGAAGTTGCTGCCTGTCACCCTTCTGCTGCTCCAGCTGGCAATAAAGCTGCAATGGACAACAGCTCCAGAGCAGACACTGCTCAGCAGAGGGAACATGAGGAACGTGAGCCGGCGTTGCTCCCTCCAGAGGATGCAAGCACAGGCCTGGCAGAGGAAGAGTCTGCCCAGGCTGGAGCAGAGAAAGCAGAAAGTGCTTCAGAGCAGGAGGGGAGGAGCAGCAAGGAGGAATCGCCCTCTCCCCTACCCAGAGGAGAGGGGCTGGCTGTGAGTCAGGAGGGAGATGCTGCAGTGGCACCTCCCGGGCAGGAGGCAGCTCTGCAAGGTAATGACCCTGGATCAGCTCCGTGTGCCAAGGGAGCAGACTGTGCCGAGGATGATTTAACAGGCACACCCTCTGCAACTCATAATGAGGAGTCTAAACAAAACCAGGAAGCGGTGGCAGCGAGGGCAGGCTCGGCAGAGCTCTCCAGGCAGCATGGTGGGGAACATGGTGGAGTAGCTGCTGCCTGGCCTGGGGACCATGCTGGAGACAAGGGCTCCCCGGAGCAGGGCCACTCGCAGCAAGCTGAAGGAGGCAAGGCTGAGCCTGAGCAGGAGGCTCATGTGGATGGCAACGAGCAGGATTTGTCAGAGGAGCTTCTTGCTGCTGTCGTGGAACCCTCTGCCTGCAGTCTGGGGGGGCCTGTGGTGGGCTGCAGCAATGTGGACGCTGGGCTGAAAGCAACAGACCAACCCAATGAAGATTGCAGGACGGGAGCAGAGGTTGCAGCAGAAGGCACCATGCATGGAATTGCATCAGCAGATGAGTCACTGGGTACAGAGGGTGACCCTTGTCCAAATGCTGGGCTGAACCAAGAACAAGACCCCAGTCAAACCCTGCAGCAAATCTCCCCCCACAGCAGCAGCCCCGAGTTAAAGGAGGCCTCAGAGGTGGCGGCCCTGAGTGATGCCCGTGAGGGTGAGGAGGTGCCCAGGCCGGTGGCAGTGGCCCCTGTGGCAGTGGCCCCTGTGGCAGCGTATGCAGAGGAGCAGGAGGGCACGGAGAGCGTGCTGCCCCGGGCAGCACTGCAGCCCATCGCCGAGGAGCCCACGTGTGACAGCGACTCCAGCACCGACACCGTCTGCGCGGCCGGTGACAGTGACACTGCCCCTGCCACAGGGGCTCTGCCCTCGGGGGAGGGCCTGGCTGGGCCCCATGGAAAGCAGGGCCCAGCTGTACCTGCAGTGCCCTTCTCGCCGTGTTCCTGCTGCTTACAGGCTGTTGAGTCACTGGAAAGTGTGGGAGTGAAGAGTTTGGTATCGGCTAATGGTGCCTCTTCTCTGGATAAAGTTCCTAAAATGGTAACAAGTTTTGATGCAGTGGTTTTTGCAGCAGAGACACTTTGTTCCCATGAAGTACCTGCTGCAGAAAAAGTGGGGCTTGAGCCCCAGACTGCAGTGGATGCTGGAGCCAGCCTTAATGGACAAATGGATTTAAATTCCTCAACAAAGAAGAGGAATGTCAGCCTGGCAGTGCAAGGAGACGAGCCTGTTACAGGTAGGAAAAATCATTTGGTTGCCTGCTTTTTTAGCTTTTTCTTTGTAGGCGTGTCTGTCACGTCATCAGCAAAGCAAAGGAAGGAAGAGCTGGAGGCTTGTGTTAGAGAGGAAGTGTTTGAGGCTTTTCTTCCGAGTGACAAAATATTTGTAGTTACATGTAAAAATTCCCAATTCAAATTCATGTTGCTTGTCTGGCACTGGAGGTAAGAACAGAACATCATCTGTGAATTTGTACTGAAGAATTTCTAGCACGTAAATCCTTGCTGGAGAAGAAACGAATGGGAAGGAGCTATTTGGATTACTTTAAGTTATAAGCTTTCCTGTGAGCATGAGGGTTTATTTCCTTGGTGCTACTCCTTCACTTTTCCCCTTTCTTTTTCTGATGAGGAGCCAGCGCGTACAACAAGGCTCTCCTGATTTTCTGTGCTTGTCGACTTGAGCCAGCTGCCAGTGTCCCTCTGAACTGGCCAGAGCTGCTTCCTGATGGGCAGCATTAGGTCATTAAAGCAGGCACTGAGCCCTACCCCCTCTGCCTTTTCTGGCTGCAGAGCTTTTCTGTCGGGCAGAGCAGCGGGCGGCGTTTGCCAGCGCATCTCAGCAGTGCTGGAGCTCCAGGGATGAGCATTCCTGGCTCCTGTGGGCTGGGAAGTGGGACTGGCGTTCCCCAGGGATGAGTGGTGATGGGGACAGCAGTGGGACCTGGGGGACAGCATAGAAGCCTCGAGTCCATGCAGCAGGAGCTAATGGAAAGCATCACCAGGTAACTCCAGGGAGGGAGATAAAGGGGTATGTTGAATGAAAAAGAAATGGATTTGTTCCTCCAGCCTGGGATTTAAGAGTAGGTGAATTTGTTACTGAAGCATGGAGCTAATCTGATCTGTGTGTCCCACCTGTTCAGGCAGCTGTTAAATGGAAGCAGCTGAACTTTCTCAGTTGCCATTTTTTCTTTGCTATGAGAAAAGGATACAGTGCCTCTTGCTTTCCCAGCACTGAACAAACAAACAAACAAAACATTTCAATGATTAAAAGAAAATCTGCCATGATATAAATCACAAAGCTGTGAAGTTATAAAGCTGTTTCACTGCTCTAATGCTGAGAGCTGTTTCTTTGATTTAAGTGCATCATGGGATGATGGTAGAGAATTTGTTCTGGTATGTGAGAGCAGTATAATTGACGGCAGAAGAAAGGCTTGGAGGGGAGGGGGATGTCAGTGGAGGGTCCAGCAAATCCATTTTTTGTTGAGTTCAGGATTTTTAGAATGTTTGTGTGTCGAGAGCTAACCAGTAAACATGACTCAAGAGATCACTAGTAAATAAGTAGAAAGATCTAAAGTTGGAATAGAAACCTATTTTCAGAAGGAACCTATTTTAATGCTGTGTTGGTTTGACAGTTCAACAGATGGGAGTGGCTGGTAAGTCAATACTTGGCTGGGCTCCTTTTCCTAGGAGCCTTTGGCTCTGCCAGCTCTAATCTGTACAGTCCAGGTCTTTACCTGTGGTTAGATTCTTGGAGCTATGACATTGTCTAGGTGAGGTTTTAAAAGCAAAAGGGACTAGACAGTCTAATAAGTGGTAGCTAAAGTAGGAAAGTAATGTTAAGTCATCATTCTGTATTAGGGTATGGAAAGGAGAGGGAAAAAAAAAGATGATCCTTAAAATACGTAAGGATTACTGACTTAAAATACATAAGGACTTAGGGCTGAAAGGTCTTGGAACAAAATGATCTGAATAAAAGAATAATAAATGATAAATAATCTGTTCTTAAGCAGAAATTATTTATGTGCAGTCAGATGCTGCTCAAAACAAAATTTCAGTTGTAATATTTTCTCTTGAAGTACTTTAGGATCATTTTCAATCAAAATGTTTGGGAAGCCCAAGTGAAAAATCGACTAAGCAGAGGCAAGTGACTGCCATGAATCCAAGGTTGCTATTTGGAATATTTCTAAAACTGATCTCCTATAGAGCACCATCTAGAACTTTGATATGGCAGTAATTCAACAGAAATGATTTGTTGTTTGTAATTATTGCTGTGTACATTTTTCATGTTGATGTCTAGCCTTGGGTAGCACATTTTTTGTAGGAGTTCAGTGTCAGCCTTCAATTTTTCTCTGCTGTACCAGTTCTGGGGAGTTTTTTCTGAAGTCTGGGTTTGTAAAGAGGATTTTGTATCCATGCTGGACTCGTCAGTTCTCAGAATGAATCATGTCTTTTTTCAGTGGAATACAATAAAACCTTCCTAAAGGAAGTGTAGGTCACAAGGCCATTTCTCATAAACTCGTGTAGTCAGAGGGGTTTATTGTCATGGTAATTTATCAGTGATATAATCAGCTGATAATTGCTATTGCCATTACTCCAGATCATTGAGGTCTTTAATTTTTTTTATTTATATTGTGAAGCTACTCCCAACTATACACCTGTTTATCTCATTGCCTCTGCTTAGTTTCCGCCTACCCCCAAAACAAAGACTTCAAAAAGCTAATTTCCTTATCCAGAGAGGTATCTAGTGACTGGTCAGAGCCCTGAAGGAAGCTGATGAGGGTAGATCCTGCTTTCCTGAGGCATCTCCTCCTACTGTGTTAGCTTTACACTCAGAACTGCATTAGAGCTGAGTAATGGGTTCTGCAAGCACATTATCTGCAAGTCAGGCAGGTAGGTGCTACTCATTTAAAAAGAAAGGAGTTAGGTTATGAAATCATACCACAGTAGCCAGGCTGGGTGAGAAGAGAAGAGATACCATGGGTTTGTGCTGACAAAATACCTCAGAGTAGTTGGAGTTTCTTGGCAAAAACCAAACCAAGCAAGGTTAGATTGTATGGTTGGGGTCTGCCATCTTAAATAACAAATATTGTAATTACTGCTCCCTAGCTGTTCTCCTGGGAGAAATATTTCCTGTAAATCTCAGCATTTCAAGAAAATATTCCTTGACAGAAGAATATCACCTTATAAGTCTTCACCTCATTTTTATCGGTGGTATTTTCCCTATGGAAAAGCTCTGGGTACAATTTCCTTCCTGTGTTACAGTGGCAGGATGAGCAGGTAACAAATGTCACTATTGGTGCCACATGTGCAAGGGGCTCTACACCCAGAGACCTCTGTGGTACCTTTATAGTGCTTTTCCTTTGGGATACTTCTTAATGGAAATTTAGAAAGAAGTGACAGAGGGAAAAAATTGCCTTGAATTTCATCCTGAGGGCAAAATGTCTTCATCCTCCATTTCTTACCCAGCAGGGAGAGCTTGCTTCTCCCATCCCCAGTGCACCAAATGTTTCTTAGTTGCATGTTCTGTCTTTGGATCAGGATCTCAACCATGGTGGCGTTGCCATGACCCTGAGCAGATCTCCCAGCAAATGGAACTCACAGAAATTTCTAGTATTACGTCTGATTTTTGAGTCTGCCCACAAATTAATACAATTGAGGAGAAATCATTGCAAAACCAGATGGTCCCAAAAAACAAGGGTAGACATTAAAGGCAGTGGAAAACCATTAGTGACAATTGTTAGGATGATTTCCCCATGAAGATGGGAGGCTCCTCTTGCTAAATCCCTGTACGGGTAAACTCACTGCAAGCACACGTCACCCTTAAGAAGGCGTTGTCATCCAGCCAGTGTTTGTTTTTAGTAGTGGGAGTGGGATTGGGATTAGAGGGGGGGTTTAGCCCTGACACAGCCACTCTCCATCTGGGTGGCTTTGCTCAAATCACTTCACTCCTCTAAAAGTGTCCTGTGTGTCATGAGAGTCCTTAGTTTATGGCTGAAAGGGAATTACGGTGTTGACTTCGTGCCAGAGAAAGGTAAGCAGGGGGAACCCCTGGGGAAGGTGACTAATGAAAACTTGGCTGGGCAGAGGAAGCAGCTGGGACATGAAATTTGTACAACTGTGGTGGTGACACCATCACAGGAGAGTGGAGAAGGGGAAAGTCAGCTCGGACTTTGTAAACTCCAGCAGCAAAGATTTTGCTTTCCTAGTCTGGGGGTTAATTCTCTCATCTGTAAGGCAGTGCAGGTGGGTTGAATTTTTTTTGTGACTTTTTTTTTTTGGCTTAAAATAACTATTGAGGGCAGACAAGGCTGGTTTCCTTTGTTATCTTTGTGTGAAGTCAGCAAGAAACAAAAATTTGGAAATCAAATAGACTTGAAGGGCTTCAAATGGACTTGTTGAAGAGCCTTGGGGGTTGGCTTTTCTTTGCTTTTTTGAGGGGGGGAAGGGGGCTAGTTTGAGTAAACAGAACAATGTTAGTAGCCCTGAGAGAAGTTTGGTTTTAAATTACCTTTGTGGAACTTTTTTTTGCACAGGGAGGTTGCAAATGAAAACTGAGGACGAGGTGGATTTTCAGAAGGGCAGCGCGGAGGAAGTGGTGAGTGCAGGTGTTGTCACCTTGTCCTTTGCTGTGCTTTATAAAGAAACCCCTCTGCTGCTGTGACCTGCTGGTTTCCTTTCTGTAGCCTCTGCAAAGCTGAATGATGTCCAGTGATGTTGCTTTAGCCTTTTAAAAATAGCCTGGGGTTTTTTAACCCTTGCGTTTTCAACCGCTGGGCTAAGGCACATTTATGTTTTCTCAGCCAGTGACAGATTGAGCCAAGAGGTTCCTCATGGGGCAAGGTTGTACCAAGATTTGTGTATGATTTGACAAAAGAAATGTGCTGGAATGCACTTGAGGTTGGTGATGCTGTGTGGGGGCCAGCAGCTCCTTCAAGGTCCCTGCACTGCTGCTGCCGGGGTGGTCCTGGAGCTCCTGTCCATCCCTGCTCCTGCTTTGTGTTTCCAGGGATTTTTTGGCAGGAGGGCTGTGGTTGATCCTGGTGTGTGCACAGACTCCAAGGCCTAAAGGCAGCGTGGGCTGGGGGTGTTTGTGCCTTAGCTGGAAGAAAAATGAATAATGGGAGGGTATATAGGGATCAAATGTGGGGGGAAAGTCCATATTCCTCATGTCACTGAAACAGTGTAAAAAGATCATGCTGTGAATCAGGAATCCATTGGTATTGTATTCTGTTACTTGTTCTTTATTTAAGGACTGTCTGTGATTAAAAAAAAAAAGTGTATATTTAGCTGTACATGAACATAATTTTCATTTAAAGCACCACTAAAACAAAGTCTGCCTTGTCAATAGCTGTGGTTTTTCAGTACTACCCTTCCTAGCTGGATTTGTATTTGCTCCTGTATTTTATGTGTGGTTTCATATTCCTGAAGAAGTATTTTGTAAATGGTAAATTGATGGCAGCCTTGTGTTGAAGCACGTTGCCTTTGAGCAGCTGGGCTTGTGTCTTGCCCTGCCATTATGAAGCTGTTAAAAGAGAAAATACTGTGGGGATGAGTTTACACTGAAGGGTGGAGCTCCAAAAATCTTTGCTCATCATGCAGTAAAGCTCTTTGAGCAGCAGAACAGTCTTGCCAAAGGTTGTAATAAAATCAGGTTTATTATGTTTTTAACAAGTTAAGGCTTAATTTCTGTAGCTGTTTTCTTGGTGAGTTAGCCAGGGACTAGAGAAAATAATTTTCCAAGCTAAAATTTGTGCTGGTATGGAAGTCTTTCATTACTGGAATGTGTGAGTGTAAAGATGCTACTGAGTTGGAGTTTTTTTACTAAAACTTCTTTATTAAAGATAATTTTCCTGACCAAGAGTTCCAAATCTGGTCATGAAGTAAGAAATGTTTAGAAAATGAAGATTAGGACACAGCCTTTTACTTTCAAATGAGGACAAAAGAGAAAAAAAATTGAATTTGGCTTCCATTTTGCATGTTTTACAGGCGTTTTTGGTTTTGTGTGTGTGCTTTCTTCTCTTCTTCCTCTCCCTCCCTCCCTGTCAAACACCTCTTTAGAAATCTGGCAGGAATGGGAGTGCCAGGGGAATGGAAAGTTTACTGCAGGACTGACAGGGTTTCCTGTTGCTACGTTCAACAGAAACAAAATAACAACTGCACTATATTAAGCTCATTTAACAAAAAAAAACCCCTCAACCAAAAAGGAGTGGAAGGCTTATAAATAGAGCTTAATTCACACATGTGGGCTGTGTCAGAGCTTGCTGGTGAAAGCCGTGGCGCTTTGTGCCTCTCCTGCCACATCCTGACTCTGCTTTATTTAGTGCTGCCTCTTTTTGTAGCCAGGAGTCTTTCAGGTGCTCATTGGCTTCTCACCACAGAGCCATTTTGTGGTTAGTAAAGGTGATTTTCTTAGCCTGCTGCAAACAGAAGGGTTGGTGCTTGCCCCTGGTCAGGAGCTGCAGGTATTTTGCAGCCTCACTGGTGCCGTCGGCAGTTTTGGATCTTGGAGTGATTGTTAAGCCCTGTTTTATGGGTGAGAAATTTGCACACTGCTTTTCATGAGCAGAAGTTACTAAAAAAAAAAAGACAGTCTTGGAGTTTAAAAACTTTCTTGTATAGTTCAGGCTGAAGGACAGTAGCTTGAGTACTCTGGAGAGAAAAGGGGGACAACTCTTCTTAGCTGGGTTCCGAAGAATGGAAAATTGTGAAGAATTTTTAGAATTAGCTGGATCTGTGATGCCAATGTTACATATGTGAGATCTCACACTTTCTCCTGTAGTTGTTTCAGAAGACTCCAGTGCATGTCATGGAAAAGCTGCTGCTAAAAAATGTTTAGGAAAATTATGGTCTGTAGGGTTATAAGCACTGAAAAGAAAACAGTGGAAAAATGTGTTTTATTCCAATTAAAATGACTGTTTGAATTACATGTTTCTTAAATTTCCAGAATCTTTTCTCAGAGGATATATCAGTTCTATAAAACTCAGTAACCAGAACTTCCCAGGCTCCTTGCATGGTGGGCAGTGGGTGCTTATGCTGGCAGAGACTCTCCTGGTCCTTATCTTCCTGCTTAGTTTGAGAATCCTGAGTAAAGCTGGGACAATCACTTGATGTGATCTGTTAAAATGAGAATTTAGCATTTTTAAAATGGAATACTTTTTAACTCTGATGAGAAATTTAGTTTGGCTTCTGCGTGCTGTGATATTAAAATAAATTAAAATGGAGCCTGTGGCTCCAGCATCCTAAAAGTAAAGCAGCAGTTTAAGATGAGCTGTAGCCTGATATGTTTCTCTTGTGCTGATCCCAGAAACTGGTTGTGATTCATTACTTGCTGAATCTTTGTCTTCATGTGGAAGGATGGATAAAGGATGTGCTGCTGGGTTCATCTGATGGCTTTGGTTGTCTGAGCCCAGGACTGAGAAATTGAAGCTTGGCTGACCTCAGGAACAGAGTTCACTGGGAAACAGCCTTCCCTTTGCATTTATTAATTGTATTAGTTAGTTTCTATTGAATTGAATGCATCCTACCTTTACTAGAGGAATCAGTATTTAAGTAATGCCTGTGTTTTCAGAACTTGCAGAAAATGAAGCTTAGAATACTCCTGCACTTTCATCCCTCCATGATCCAAGTGGCACAGTAACAATTGAAATATCAGCAAGGTCACTTTCTGGGGGTAAACTTGCAATATTTTCATGATTTGGAAGATGGAGGTGTGTTTATAACACTCAGATGATATCAGGTCAGGAGGGATTGTAGGCACTTGAGAGAACAGGGTCAGGGTTCAGAATGACCTTAAGAAATTGGAGAGCACATCCAGATAAGAGATAAAAGCAGACACTGAGTGCTGCATTTACAAAGGAGTAAGCAAAATGCACTTTTACCAAGTCAGGTTTAAGCTGGAGAGGGATAGACTGAAATAGGACTGAGGATTTCTAGTGGATTACAAATGAATCAACAGCAAGAGCTACTGCAAGAGAGACAAATCTTGTTTTGAGTTATATTTGAAGGAGTGTCCTCTGTAAGGTGTGGGAGGTGACTTGCTCATGTGTGGCACTGTGGAGCCATCATCAGTGCCATCAAACCCAGTTTGGGGTGCTCTGCTCAGAGGAAGATGCAGGCAGATGGGAAAGTGTCCAGAAGGAAACAATGAGAAGAGATTAAGAAACGTGAGAAGAGATTGAAAGAACTAAATTTATTCGGTGCAGCAAAAAGAAAACCATTGTGCAATCCAGCAGTCTGCCAACATGTAATAGTGGTTATTAAAGCCCCAGATTTCCATGGCAGTTTAATTTACTGATTTGTTAATTTGCCAGGATGATTTAGGCTGGATGTTGTGAAAACATCCTGTTACCATCATAAAACTGTTGCAAGACCACCTAGGGAGGCCAGGAAACCTCCTTCCCTGAGAGTGGTTACAGATAAGAGGGATGATGCTGTCAGGACAGAGGCTCAGGTCTGTTGTTTCCCATTGCCTTTGGTTTGTAGGCCCCCAGGTTTGTGCTTTGCTGAACAGGGAGAAGAGCAAAGAGCTGCTTGGCCAGGGTTTGGCAGGGTGTGCAAAGGAAGGGGCTGGGACAACAAGACTGCAGGAGATCAAAGTGGGAAGAATGGGATGGAAAAGAGCTTATGAGAGACAATAGACACCCACATGGCACTGAGATGAGTGCTGGGATGGACAGTAGGTGTGAAGAATGCACAGATTTTTCCTTCCCCCCATCTCTCATGTTTCTCTTCCTTGGGGTCATCAGATAAATACATAAAGTTCTGGCCAAGGTGTACACAAGGTGTACAGTGTCACCACCTCCTGTGACTGGTGCTGAGGAGCAGTCTGGTGCAGATGTTGTCAGATCAAGTGGTGCTTCATGGTTCCAAACTGCTGAACTTTGCTGGTGAACCAAGACAAGAGGTTGTTATGGTCCTCCAGGCTCCAATTTATTTTCTTAGGAATTAACTATTTTAACAAACTGCTCACCCTGAGGACCTGATGAAATTCAGGCTGTCTGTGTGCACTGAAGTTCTTATTCTCCATCTGCATGGGTGTATATGTATACATGTTTTAGGATGGGGGTTGCAAATCCCTTTTTTCCAAAGGGTCTGCAGAACAGCACAGAAATCTCCTCAACAGCTTGGACAGTTTCAGAGCAAGTGACTGAAGTGTTGGAAACAAATCAGAGCTGGGTTTGGTGATGGAAATGCAGCATTGACAATAGACTGTGTTCTCAGCCTGCCTCTTCAAAATCACTTGTGTAACCCTCTCTTTGTCAATGTTGTCCTGTAACTACAGTAAACACGGAAAAACTGCGCCAAAAGGGAGCCTGCCCTAAGCCTGGCATTAATGCTGGAGCTGACACACACTCACCCAGCGGGTCAAGGCTTTGGGCTTGTCATCTGCCAGGCCCTTTCTCACACCCACCAGCATCCTGTGTCTGCCCCGGATGCTCAGAGCACAGGCTTTGAGCTCGGTGAGGAAATTGTGTCAGCTGGCCAGCCCTGAGTGAATTCATCGCTGTGTAGGACACATCACCCCAGCTGCTCTGAGCATCGCCTCACAAGCTGCAGAGAGCCAGAATAAAAGCTGGGGAAGGAAAAGAAAAAGAAATTCAAGCCAGGCTGGGGTTCTTGTTTGGCCTTTACCATTACTCATGCCTTGAAGGCATTTATACAGCTATTGTGGCAGGTTTTTTGTGTTGTGCTGAATTTCTCTGGGTGCTGCATTTCCGATGCCTTTTTATCCAGCATGCTGATAATCCCCAGCTCAAGGCAGTGCTTTCCAAGCTCAGTCACAGGATTCACGGATGTTAAGGGGCGAGGCAGGAACGTGGACATGGAGCCAAATCCCTGGCTCAGGGCAGGGATGCTGCTCCCAGGTCTGGCTGGGGGCAGATGAAGGCGCCTGCGCCGCCCCCACTGCGCCTTGTGCCAGCCCCTGCTGATCTCCGGAGATGGTGAGTTAATTCTCCTCCCCTACACCCTCCCCTTCAGCCACTGCTCTTCAGAGGCAAAGATTGCTGCCTGATACTCTGGGTTTTCATCATTTCCTCATTTTCTCTAGCAAAACATCTGGCTCTGTCATCCTCCTATTTGCAGCAAAGTTTATCCTTCTTTTTTCACACTCTTTGTTAAAAGCATCAAGATCTACCTGCAGTTTCATCTGCAGACTCTTGCCTCGAAGGCAGAGTTGTGTGTATATTCTTGCTGAAGTTTTGAGATGGTTTAGATTGATGACAAATGCTTAATAACTACAGTTCTTCTGCAATGCTCACTTATGGCTTGCTTCAGACAAAGGGGTTCACTCATAAATTATTTTACATCAGTGTATTAAAGAAGCTTTCAGAGACTTTTTTTAGGATCAGGACTCTGTTATTTTACAAGTTTGTAAAATACAGATCAACAGATTTTAAGTATAGAAAATCCCAGGTTTGGAGTTCTCTTACAGTGGTTTGATACATTCATTTTTTATGCAATCATGAAAGTAAGGATCCATACTTTCCATAAAATAATGGATAGGACTATTACTCTAGCAAAGGAATGCTGGCACTGAATATTGTACCTCATGAAGGAAAATACCGTGCTGTTTTTGAATGGTCCAATCTTCTTTATCCTATGGGTTCTTTTATTTGTGTTTGAAATATCTTAAAAGTTTTGTGGTGGAACTGTTGTACAGTAGACATGGTTACTGCACACTGAATTCCTGGTCTAAATATAGAGAAAACGGAGATGATAACATGGGAGACCAAATGTGGGCTTTTGATGGAGGCTGCATTATTATGACCAATGGGTACTGTAGTATCAGATCACTGAGTTTTTATCCTTCTGAATGAACTTACCTAGTTCCATTCTGATATTTTGGAAGCCAGAGTTGGCCCCTTACAGTGTAGACAGGCCACCATTTATGCTTTTCTGTAGATTACATTTTTTTGCAGTTCATTGGAAGTTACACCACCTTAGAGAAAAAGCTTATACATGCAAGAAATAGATTTTTAATTATATTCCCATACATTTTTTCTGGGTTTTTATGAGTTGTCATGGGATGGACAGGAGAAATGAACAGGAACTCTTGGCCACTGATGAAGCAGGCTCTAGCAATATCCAGGCATAGTATTTTTGACTTTAACTTCCAGCAAAGGATGAAAAGAATGATGGGAGTAAAAAGATAAGAAGTACTGTTAAACTTTTTCCATGGAAACAAAATGCATGTCACCTCGTGGTCCTTTCACAGATTTCCCTTTTTATTATTGTTCTCAGCCTTTTCCCACCTATTTTAGGTTGTTTGCCTTCCCTTATTTAATTATTTTCATGCAAAGGTGAAAACCTGTTTTTTTATTCTCCAGCATCTCAGCTGTTTCTGCTCAGTGTCTTATTTCTGCTTGGTGTTACGTACACATCCTGGTGTGGCCCAGGGTGACTCAGCTGTGTTGCAGAATGTTTCTGGCCTCAAACTTCTGTTAAAGCATCAGATGAGATAAAAGCCTGGGTGATAACTAAATGTTTGCCTCTTCATGCAGCATCCTTGCACTGAGCACACTGATGGCTCTCTGGTTTGACAGGGTTTGCAGTTGTGCAGGGAAGACTGGTGGTGGTAGAGAGGACTTTAAGAAACAAAAATAGATGATTAATGTTGCAGTGGCTGGACTCTGTGATTTGGTATCCAAGCATGTGATATTTAAAATAAAAGTTTGGGAGGGAGTGGGTTTGGCTGAGCCAGGGCAGGTTCAGGTCAGAATTAAAACTCCCAGGGTCAGAGCAATGCCTTGGTGTTGTGTTTGGCTGTGGGCAGTCATAGCTGTCCCTGCTTTCATAATACTAAATTAATTGAAACTTTCAAGACAAAGAAACTTCTGAATTTTGGGAGAAGACTTTAGTCATAAATTAAGCCAAAGAAGATGTGAAGTCTCCAAATGACATGTACAAAGCATGGACAAGAGTTACATTTTTTACTGGGATCCCAGAGCAGGTAGACACAAAGGATAAGAATTTCTTCTCAGTGCTGCTGTACCTCCTTTCCATTACCACTTTGTTTTTTAACTGTTCTGGTCTGTGTTTTGCACTTCTACTTTGGAATAACCCCAGCAAGGAGGCTGTAACTAGAACATAAAATGTTTTGCAATGGTTTAATGAAACATACTTCGTCAGCTGTATAAGAATTAGCAGATGGGAGCAAATTCTAAACTAGGCTTTCTTTAGTACTTGGTCTCTTGCAGCTAATAAAGTTCTTCTCCATCCACTTCTCTTTTTGCTTCACTTATACATTAAATTTGTGCCTAAATAAGCATGTACTTGATGTAGCAAACTGTCTGATTTTCTCTTGAGCAGTGGTGAACTTAACTGCTCCCTCCCTTCTTGCTGTGTTTATCATCTTAGTGCCAGTGATGTACAATGAAAACAAAGGAGGTAGCTGTGCCCAGGGGACTAATCCAAAAAACAGAGCAAATATTTCTGGATTACCTTGTTTGCTTTCTCTTCTGTTTGTGTGGTTTGCAACAGGAATTGTTGCTATTCTGTGTTTAACCTGAGTTATGCTGCTCTCCTTTCAGATCTGCAGAAGGTGTGATGGGTGGTTCATGGCTTCCTCAGCCTGCTTAGATATCACTTCTCCCTAAAGACTTTGCCCTGATACCATTACAGCCACTTAATACTAGTTTCTCCTTATTTTTGCTCTTACTACTTGAGGTCATATTGTTACCTGCATCTAATGCCATGTGCCTCCCTCTCCTGGAGCATTTCCACCTTCCCCAGTGGAACACCAGTCCTGTGTTTGCAGGTCCCTTGAGGCTCTGCCTGTCTCTGGCTGTGCTCTCCCTCCTCATCTTGGGTCCTTCCAGCTGCTGAGATAAGAGGCAGGAACGTGAAGCCTCACCCTTGCTTGCTCATTAGTCTGAGCCCTGGTACTGAGTCTGCTTCGCATCAAGTGACTTGTTTTTCTTGTGTCTGAGGCTCTGCTTACATCCATAAATCAAAAAAAAAGATCATAATGCTGAATTACTTGACACTGAACTTTTGCTTGGTTTCTTAACACAGCTGGACATATTAAATGCTTGAAATTGGTTGGGAGGAATATTTCCAAAATCCACATTTTCAAAGGCTGGAGGTGCAGTTCTCTGAAATGTTAGTTCCAGTCTGAGATCTTGTGTTTAGGAGTATGAAATCTCTTCTGCCTTTTCAAAATACTGTACTGATTCTTACCAAAAGCATGGAGAGGGATGGGCTGTTCAAATCTACTGAGATTAAAGAAGGATTCCTTGGTATTTTGTTCCACTATTATTTCTTTTTTTAACTCACTGGCCATGACAAGGTGAGGAAATGGTTGTTGACCTGCTTGCCCAGGAGGAGGCAGATCAGCTTCAAATGCCTGCACTCCAGGGTTAAAACAGAGCAGTAATGTACCTTTTTGAGCTTTTTAAAATAGAATGAGGGTTGCTTACATCATGTCCAGATATTCTCACATGTAGATAACCAAAGAGAGCGTGACTGTAAAGATTGGGGTTTCACAAAAGGAAGGGGTGAGAGAAACTCCTCCCTGCAGCATGACCAGAAATGGGTTTTAGGGCATTTTGCAAATTCTGTGTTTTAATGTGTTTTGAGGAGACAGTGAGAGGCATCTCAAAAAGCTTTTTTAGTTCACAGCTGTATATTTGGGGGACAGTGTTTGATTTCTCATGTCAAGCTTTGTTTATTTCTTCTTTTCTCTCTTTGAGGAAGCTGAGTTTTACTTCATGTGCTATAAACGATGCAGAAAGCACCCAGAAGACTGTAGATGGATCCTCTGCCTTTGTTATAAATCTATGTATATAGACTAAATAAATAGCTTCTTTCTGGGCTTAAAATCCTTACAGTGCAGCAGACAACAAAAATTTGTGTCTTGGAGTAGCTCCGAGAATTCTTTAATGCTGAAATATCTGCTCTGCTTGCAAACCTGGGGCTCTCTCTCCTCTAGATGAGCAGTTTCTATCTAAAGTGGGGTTTTTTTATGACTGGCCTTTTGGGCAAGCATTGGCACAACCAGCAGAGACTCTAGGAGTGCATGGCAGAGAAATAAGAAGTTTGAAGGTAAGATTAAACAAGTCCTCTCTGTTGAAAAGAGCAAGGGGAAAGAAAAAGTCTGTGCGTTTGGTATTGGCTTTCTTTGGCTCTTGACAGTTTGCATGTACACTGAGAAAGACTGGAGCTCTTTAAAAGCTTTGTAAGTTGTTTTCTTCTGTTTCAAGAAAACAGAATTTAGATAGAAACATCTTGTTTCAACTAGCAGCTGAATTAAATGTTGAAAATAGGATATTTTGGTTGAATTTGTTGTTTTGGGTTTTTTCTGTTAGCAACCATTAGCTTCACAAGAAAAGTACATTCTGTTTTTATGCAAGCCTGTGAGCAGTGTGTGTTCTCTGTCTGGCAAGTAGCACTGTCTGAAGCACCAAATACCTTTTGGCAGGTTGGCTCTTAAAATATATTGTGTGTTATCTTTCACAGAGGATGTTGGCAGATGTCTGGATCTTGGCAATGAAATAGCAGGAGGGGAGGCAAGACAGGTCTGGGGTTTATTGTGCACTGCTGTTGGAAATACAAATGGGAGCCAGGGAGATGGGCAGTGCAGGGTGTTTGAGTCCCTTGTACAGGCAGAAAGCAGCAACAGCAGTGGGTATTTTAAGCTGTATTTAGGTGAGATGTATTTCCTTTATTTCTTATCTGAGTCTGGTGGGCATGACCAGACTTGGGGGACTTTTCTTCCCAAACTCCCAGTGCTGGGGAGGGAACAAGATACTGACTGCAGCCACTAAAGAGAGACCAAAGTCAGGAAAGGAGCCCAGCTCTTATTTTCTTCCAGGCTTAGCAACTGGCCTAGCCATAAAAGAGCATAAAATAACAACAGCTGTTGAAAAAAGTCAAAACTGTGTGCCTGTATCAACAGATGTTTCCATAAGCCATTGATTTTTAGGTTGGCCCAGCTTAAATAGAGTATGAGGGTGAAAAGAGTCAAAAAGGTAAAATCTTATCTAGGAGTCGTTTCTCTGGGTTGGAGAACTTTATAAGCTGTCAGAGAAGCCATAAACAAAGTTGCACCAAAATATATAGTGGCTTTTAGTTGAAATTGTGAAAATATTTTGCTTTCAATAGCTTTCAGATCTTTTGCTGGGTATTTTTGCTTATGCGTCTGCATTAAGTCAGCCCATTTAACAAAACCTGATCCTCTTATAAACATGGAATAATGACAGTATCCCACATATGGCTTTCATTAATTTTTGCATGTTTTGAAGTTGCCTTTTTTTTTCTCTGAAAGGCAAACTTTAGAACAGAAGAGACTAGTGCTGCATGATAGCCAAAAAAGACTAGCTGAGGAATAATAACTTGAAGTAGTTAAATTATTTAACTGTTGTATATTAGGTTTTTTTCCATAGAGAAGGATGCTGCATTATCTGCATTCTTCCCAGTTGCCATTACTGGTTTGCTTTGATGGAACTGGCATCAGTTGTGCTGGTTATCTGCAAGCTTTTGTGCTCCTGAGTCTTGTAAATGTTTTGGATTATAGCCTGAAGAGAAAGCTTCAGAATATTTTCCTCTTCCTCCTAAGAAAACAAAACCAACCCTTTCCTTGTAGTCACTGGCGAGAATCTCAGATGCTCCATTTTCCTTATCTGCAGCACAGCAATTTGCAGCTCCTGGGACAGTCCAAATCAGAAGGATAACTCAGGGAAAATTGCAGGATATAGTAAATGCTGCTTTTTGACTTTTTTGGTGCCATTTATAATCATCCATTGTCTTAAGTATATTTACCTATTGAAAAAAGCAACATGGAAATGCAGCATCTCTGGCAGATGGGGAATGAGAGAGGGGAGCAAAAAAAATCTCAGCAACTAAAACTTTCTAAAGCACCTGTATTGACCTGACATTCCCCATGTTAACTGAGTGGAGGGCATAGGAGCAGGGCTTGGGACCTTTATTCCAGGTAGGATTTAACCTTGCAACAACAAATGTTACTGTAGAGGGATCTTTGACAAGCTGGTAGAGGTGTAAGGTATGTTAGTTTATAACCTTAGAATAAATATTTTATTCTTTTTCTGGAGCAGCATCAAGTGTTGAGAAAATTCCTCACTAATGGTGATGCTTCCACATATCTGGCTGTAATTATACATATTTTATGGCCTGAAATTCCTTTAAAAATACTTTCTAAATTCAGCTATAGAGGAGAACATACTCAGCATGGATTGATGTAGCAGTCCTTAATGATGGCTTTGTGGACCCAATGAATCCTTACCCTTGTATATACATCCTTAGTCCAGGGGGATGAAAGTAGGGTAAAAATGGATAAAACCAGGGATTTTTCCACAGGGTCAACATTCTCTCCTGGGCTCTTGAGCTGTAAAGACATGTTTGTTTAATATTCTTTACAGAGGACTACCAGGGAAACGGATAAAACAGTGAGCAGAGGAATACTCCTGTGGTCCTAAAGCAGACCTCCCAGGCAGGAGCTGGATTCCAAATGCCTCCCCTCAGAGTTTGCATTGGATTTCATTTCAGGTTTCCAAATCTGTGGAGAGAGGGCACAAAAATATTGGTAGGATGAGGGTGTAGGTAGGAGGGTGATCTGGAGTGTCTTGGAGAGGGACTTGGCTGCACTCAGAGCATCTCAGTTACCCGTGGGGGCTGAGATCCTCCTTCCCACAAAGCAAACAGAAGATCTGGAAGGGCAAAACAAATGCCAGAGTATCCTCAATCCACTGCCTGCATTAGCAGCCAGGCAGAAAGCTGACCTGGGAATATGATGGGTGCCTCTCTACAGTGCTCTGCATTCCCAGTGCTTACCTTCCCAGCTTTTCAATTACAAGATGAAAGAAAAGATAACTTTTTCCATTTTGCCAGAGTGCCTGGCCAGGACAATACACTAGGCTTCCTAAGGGCTGAGTCCTAGGGCCTTCAGTTAAAAAGAAAAAAAAACAAAAAAAAAGAAACAGAAGGGAAGCTGAATCATTTTCTGGCATGATTTATTCATTTGAATGACCCTCTCTGTTTTTCAGTTAGATTACAGTGCCTTCAACTGTAGGCATGAAAGAATGGTAAAAGTTGAATAATTTCCTCAGTTCAAGATGTGTCATTTTTATATTGTCCATTAATTTCACTCACTCATGCCATACGTCATTTTTTGTTGGGCTTTATCCACCAATTCATCTACATAAGCTGCTACCCTGTCTCTGTTTTTAGCTAAAGACATAATTCATCAGCTAGAACCATCCACCAGACATTTCATGGCACTGATCTCATGTTGTGCTGAGGCATCCTGGAGTGGCTCAGCGGATGTCTGCCTGCTCCTGTGCCCTGCCCACAGCACAGGGATGTTTCCTGCACTCTGGAAATGTGAGGTGCTTTTTATTTTCCTGCACAAGAACTCGAAATAATTTTTAACCTCATATCTTGAACAGTAGAGATTCAGTCTTTCTAGAATGTTTTGTTATGAGAGAACAGAAAACATGTTTTTAGTTGTGTAAATCCATACTTTGTTATATCCTGTATCTATCTCAATCATGTCAGAATATGCTTTTTTTATTATGGATTATTTGAAAATGAGAAACTCCTTTGAGTTTTGAATTTGTGAGCTTTATAGATAATGAAACATCTCCTTTTCCTTGCATTTGAGACAAATGCAATGATCTCTTAACTCTTCTGTAGGACAAATTATTAGATATTGCTTGATTGGGCTTGAGCAGGCCTTCAGGTATTAAAGGGATGGTCTGTGCAAGCCAATTTCAAGTGACTTGTATAATGTTTATGGTGGTTTGAAAACTCCTATAAATGCAGTTTGCTATTTTAAGTACTTTTGTTTATGTCATTATCCTTCCAGATCCCCCAAATTGTAATCCTTCCTTTACATGAGAATCATGGTAATTAGCAAAGATTATCACTCATTGTGTGCATGTAAAATTTACATGTTTATTGCCAGCAACTGAAAACCATAAAGGAAAACACAAGCAAATCTATTGTGACCAACTTTAGTGTTGGATGAGATCAGAGAAGTGAGCATCATTTCTTCAGCAGCAGCTCCAGGCTGAAGAAATGAAAGCATTATGTTCCATCCACTTGTTTTGGTTGCAAATTGTGTTATTCTTTACAGAAGTCCCCTTTTTTGGGGTGTTTGATCCAGTCTGTGAGTCATTAGACCCCGTGCCCTGGTGGGAAGTGCCTGAGCACAGGAGCAGCTGGCAGGTGGACACAGAGGATTCATTCCTGCAGTTCATAGCTCAGGTGCTCCTTGACAGCCCCTTTTGGGACTGTTCCTGCTTTATCCACTCATGTTTTCCCTTCCCTGTTTTCAGGATGTTGAAACTCCAGAGCAAAGCAGCATGTCCAGTGCTTGACAGCAGAAGTATTTCTCTCAACTCCCATAACAGGCTAAATAAATATCTGTGGCCTGGTCCAAGATCCCACAGCACTTCAGCCAGCTAGACATCCCAACTGCGGTTATTTTTGGTAAAGGAAGTAGCAGATCTTGCAAAGTGATGTAGAGTCAGCTGAGGGGTTGCTAATCTCTTGTGTGGGTTGTGTTTCTCCTGTAGCCATTTGAGAGCAGTGAGATGGGCAGTTGACTTCCTCTGGAAGGATGTTCAGGCATGCTCCGTGGCAGACCAAAGCCTCGGCATTTTTCTGAAGGTTATTTGGACAATAGAAATTCCTGAAAAATGTACACTGAGTCTCTGAGAAATATTAGAAGAAGGGAAGGTCAGGAAGTGGCTGAAGGTCTCTCAAGGTGTTTTTGTATTTTCTCTAAACACACGCTCCATGTATCCATATGTCTGTCAGCTTTCCAAGCCCTCCTCATTCCCTCATGATTCTTTAGCTGTTTGTTAGACAGTTCTGTCTGGGCTCTTAACACAGGCTGCAGCTGGACACTGGATTGTTTGATGTTAAATTCAGCTCAGTTGTGTTATCCCAAAGTGTTCCTCCGTGAGGAAATGCCTCTCTCCAGACCTTGGTGTGAATATATGATTTCAATAGGCAAGTTTTGGGAGAGTTTGAGCCTCTTCTGAGAGGCTGGAGAATAAAACTTGTGTTGGTACTGTGGATGATTTGCCCCAAGGATTAAATCACATTGATGGATATGGAGGTGTTTTAGGCAAGGATTGTGAAGGTGTGTTGCTGCATCACTGACCTTCCCCTTTAGAGTAGCATGGATTTGCTGCAGATGTCTGTGATGTCTGGTTGTGAGCCATGTCTGTGTCTCTCTCTGTGACTCCTTTTCTTTCTGTGCTCTACCCCATAGGGGAATTCAAAATCACAGCCAGCCTTTTGGAGGCACTTGTAGCTTGGTGGGACTCTGGTGGGTTGTGCCATGGCCAGAGGGATGCAGCTCTGGACCAAAGTGCCACCATCCCCCAGGGATGCAGATGGACAGGCACAGTGGGACTGGATCAGCCACAAAACTCCTCTCAGCTCCTGCAAACATGAGAAATGCCATGAGAAATCCAGGGCTCTTGACCAAGGTCTGTGGTGTCAGTGCCCACTGTGGTCAACAGCAGCCTGGTCTGCTTCAAAATCCACATTTGAGTGTCCCTCTGGGTCTGGTCTCACATGGCTCTGACCTCCCTCCCAGCAGACAGGATGGATGTGCTTTCCTTTCTAGACTGGACGTGCTCCTCTTACAGGCTTTGCAGCATTAGAGTGCAGATTTCCTTTGCCTTATTTAGTTTTAGCAAAAAAAGCGATTTGTTTTGTCTACCCTTGCAACTGCCAGAAATGTAACATTTTAAACAGCCTTCCCAAAAAGCTGCTTTCTTTTAAGAAAAGAGCAATTGAAATTGTAATTCTTCTCTCTTACTGTCTGATGAATTTATTATCACCTCTTTTTAGTGCCCAGAAGTGAGTTTTGCCTTGCTTAAAACAGGGAGAATTTTTTTCCTTTCATCTACTGCTCCATTAGTTGCTATCAGAGTCGCGGCTAAAAAAGTTAATATGCCTGAGTATTTCTGCAGATTGCATCATTGCAGTGTTTCATAACGATATGGCAAAAGTAATTTGAAACAGATAACAATAGTTCAGTCTGCTTGAGGATAACCATGATTTCCTTGTCATTAAGAGGTCTGTTAGCGGGTGGAGGAGGAGGAGGAGGAGTTTTATCTGGATGAGTTACAGATCATATGGTGTGATCAAGTGTGTTTTTTGGGTTTTTTTTTTTCTTCCCCTTCTTTTCCTTCCCTTGAAATCCGCAGTGCTGGACTTGGGTTTGGATATGAAATGATTGGATAGTTTCAAACTCCTGTCTGCACAAAGCAGCTCAGAGCTTCCAGATGTTTTCAATAAGGAGCCAGAACTGTCGCATCAGCAGCCGGTGGCCGGGGCTGCTGCTCACGTCTCCTCTCCATTTTGAGCAACTCGCCAAAAAAAAAGGGAGAATTATTTTCTTGTTAGAGTTTTTAAAATTTATTCTTTATTTTCTCTCTGTTTCATTGTGTTTCAGAGCATAAATGCTGTATACTGTTTAAACACTTGTATGGCATTCAAGGACTGCCTTAAATAGCTGGACAAAAGAGACTGGGAGCCTTTGTTCTGCTCCGTCCGGGCTGAGTCGTGTTCTGTGTCTGCCCCACAGTGCCTGTGTGGATGGCAGGCTGTGTGCAAGGCAGGATTTCTAGCCTGAAACAATGCAGCAAAAGCCCCACCTAATGTGGGAAGAGAGTGATGGTGTCCCAAGGGAGAGTGTGTCTGGCACGTTATCTTCTATTTGTTTATGTTATGTTTCCCCCACCCCCTTCAACAGTAAAGTCTGGAAATGAAGATGAGATGCACTTTGGGTGTCTGTAGCCATCGCTGGCCCCCAGTCTTTGCTATGAGTCAGGAACATAACTAATGAAAATGCTCCTGCAGCAAATTAGGGATTTGACAGCTTAAATTAAAAAAGAAAAAGAGAAGGAAGAGAAGGGGTTATTTTTTCTTGGTTTTTGTTAATTCTTTCCCTCTGGGGCTGGGGAGGTGTAGGGGAGTCAAGGAGATCAACTGACAGCCTGTACTAGATCTAGACACATAATTAAGGTCATCATCTTGATGGACATGCAGCAAGTCCTGGGATATGCACCAAGTCCTGGGACACATCCAGTGCCCAGAGTCACCCAGCCTGCTGTGAGTCTGGTACCTTCCCTGGCTGGTTCTCCCCACCTGGCTGCACCTTCCACATGAGCTTTCTGTTCCCTGCTGCCCCATGAAAGCCCACACTGGGTTGCTTGTGGCTTTTGGCCATCACAAAATGCTTGTGCATAGCTCAGGAAAATTGTCCTCCTGCTGTGAAAGCTGCACATTTCCCAGCATGTCCCCCATCTGCTTTGACTGGAGATGTTTCTCATTTCCCCTTACCTGCAGGAAGGGGGAGGTAATGTGAGCCACAAAAGACTGGGGGTTGATGCAGCTACAAGTTGGACTCATCTTGCATTTCTGTGGAAGATGCACTGTCACAGTTAGTGATGCTCATCTCCTCTGCATGCTGAGCATTCCTTGAGCCCTGCAGCTGGACATCTCTTTTTGGTTGTCAGAGGAACTCTGTGGATCAAAGGTGAAGTGCTTTAAATGGAGTGTCTGAGCAGAGCTCTTGCAGTTGTTAGGGTAAATCTTGGCTGGGTATACCAGCAGCTGTAATTATATTGATTTGAAAACAAATCTATCTGCTCTATCAGTTTAAAAAAAAAAAAGGTGCTCCATTATGAAACATTAAGAGCATCATTAAGACACTGTGATTTTTGCAAATTCTTACACCTGAACTAAATTCACATGTTTTGTTTATGGGTTCCTGCCTTGTAAATTTAGATTAGAGGAAATCCCTGCCTTTTATGGTAGTGTTTGAAGGGCTGGAATGCTGTCACAGCCATTTCTGATTTCTTGTCTGGATGGGCACATGACTGCTGGGACTCATTACTTGTGGAGAAAACTGGTGGCTCCAGAAAGTCCCCAAAGTACGACCACATTGTGCGTGTCCTAATACTGAAAGCAGAAGCTCTGCTCATTGTTGGAGAGAACAGAGGCATTGGCTGAGCTCTTGAGCCAGGGATTGTAGCTGTAAGGCAGCCTCGTAGAGGAATCCTCCTCAGTTCAGCTGGTGGTGTGGTGGAGATGAAGCCTTGGGATCTGAGGGAGAGACTGGAGCAAAAAAAAGGAAAGTGTGGGCAGACCCTGGCACTGACCAGGTAAGAGTGTACCTGTGTCCCTCGCTGGGAGCAGCTCATCTGCTGCGAGTCCCAGCCTGCTCTGGCCCCTGGGGACACTCTCAGGTGCAAACCTTTGTGTCAGGGCTGGCCACTGGGCCATCAAGTCTCAGGAAAAGGTGTCCTTTGCTTGGTGCTGAGTCTGCTTAATCCTTAGGGTAGCAGTGTTTTGTGTATTCTCACTGTACAGATTGGGGTGTCACAGCCAGCTCACACCAGTGTGTGGTGCTTCTGTAAATTCCTGGTTTTTGGTGTTTTACCAAACAGGCATGGAGAGAGTCAGTTCTTGTTGTTAAGAAAATCTTCATTTGAGTACTGTTACATTACTCACAGGTAGGCTGTGTGTTTGGCCAGTCTTCTGACTGGGTAGCACTGGGAAGAGAGAAGCTGCAGTGTTTGCTTGCAGCAGATGGGTTTAGATCTCCTTTGGAGGACTCATCTCGCATTCAAATGCTGAGAACTTGCGTTCTATCCGTTCCAGCAGGCTACAGGGTTTGAGTCACCTTTGCCAGAGTTGGAGCTGGTGGCCACAAATCTCCTTATACAACCAGGGAACTGGGACCACCCTATAGGACTGGATGAAAAGACCTACAAGCCCCTAACTAAGCTCCAGTGTGGAGCAAATCCCAGCAGCAGGGGGTGGGCCAGTCCTCCTGTCACTGCCGAGGGTGGCTGTTGGAGATTGCCAATTAAACCTCGGGTTGATAAGTGCTGTTTCCGATTTTGTGTTTTCTTCTTTGTGGTTAAAAATTGCTGCATTTTCAGCTTTTCCACCTAGCAAAGTAGCTACAAACTCCCAGTCTCCGAAAACTCCACTTCCCCTTTTTTTCGCTCTTTCTTTTTTCCTTTCATTTTGAACCGCCCCCATTCCCTTTTGAATCGGTGAATGAGAGAATGTCTAAAGCCAGGGAAGTATGGAAAGATTTCATCCCTGGAGAGGTCAGGGTGGGGTGGAAAGCGGAGGGGGCTGCAAGGGGGCAGTTTGAAAACAGGAAACCATGTGGCAGTGAGCATGCAGGGCCCAGCTGATGTGAATGAGCTATTGAGAGCAGAGAGACTCGCGCTGGCCCCAGCATTAGAAAGACAAAAAACTTTAGGGTCTTTTTTTTCCCCAAGACAAAAATGCTCTGCTTTTCAGGCTAGAATAGAAGAGGGAATATTGTATTTTCTGGACAACTAGTTGCTGAGATCTTTGCTCTGTGTTGCAAACAAACAGAGAAAAAAGTAGATGGCTGATTTCCCTTTTTTTTTTTTCCCCCATGCGCACTGATTAAATCATAAGTTTCCATTCCTGGTTTAGGAAAGCATTAACCTTGAAACTGTCTTTCATTCACCTGGCCTGGGGGAGTAGGAAGAGTCTTTTTACCTCTTGAAAAACACGTCCCTTTGCTCTCAGTCTCGTTTTGGACTGAGCAAACACACCAAGTGCCTGCAGCCAGAGGTGGAAGAGGCTGGCAAAGAAAAGCTGCTGCTTTTTCTTCCCCCACTCCCTTCTGGTTTTTTTTTTTTTTTTCCTCTCTCTGAATCATGCTCCCACAACTGCAAAGTAAATTTGAAAGCTGGGAGAACACTGGTTCAGGACTAAAAAGGCAGTGACGTCCCAGCCCAAATCAGGAGGGAGTGGCTTTATTTCATTATTTTCTTTCCTTTTGCCCAGTGCTGTCATTAGAAATTTAAACTTAACGCAAACCCAAGCCGTCTTGCCCGATGAACAGTGAACTGACTCGGAAGGAGGAAAGTACTTTTTTGTTGTTTCTTTCAGTGCATGAGAGCGTGAAAAACAAAACACTTTGGTGACAGTATTTGCATTGGATACGAAGATTGGTTTTTTTGTTTTTGTTTTTTTCCTGAATTAGACGCGTCGTGGCTGAGCTTACCTTCTGCCTTTCCACTTGGAGCGTCAGTATTCCTGCTGCACACATCTGGCTTTTTTTCTCTTTTCAGGCAGGATTTTCATTCTGGTGCTTTTTGGATATCAAAGTTGTCTGGAAAACATTTTTTTTTATTATTATTACTGTAACAGGAAGGCTGATACCATTCTTAGCAGTCACAAAGAAAATAATCCTATATGTATAAAGCTGTCTTCGAATATCTTTTGTTTGCTATAAGTTCCTGCATTGCCTGTATAAGCAAATCTGTTCCGAGAAGACTTTATCAGCCGGGCGCAGCGCTGGGATTTTCGTTTTCCTGTTGAGAAGCTCGGGCAGGCTGGTGTGCTGAGCCACAGGGACTCCTGTGAGCACGGATGTGAGAGGGCTGGGGCTGTGCTCAGCCCAGGGTTCATGGTGGGCTCTGCTCCTCCGCCCCCGGCTCTTCGGACAAAATGTACGAGCGCCACAAGAGGCGATACAGCCTGTGCGACATTTCCAAGGTGGACAGGACTGTAGATGTTGTGTTGTTGAAGGTATGATGTTTGTGTTTATTTATTTATGGGTTCCCTTCCGTATCTCCCGGGGATCAGTCTGTTCCTTGCTGTGCTTCTGTCCCTCGGAGGGATGCAGAGGGGAGGGGCAGGTGGAAGAGCTCTGGCTCTTCAGCATGGAGATGATTTTCAGTGTTATCAAACCCTTTATCATGTCAAACGTTATCATCTCTGGAACTAGATAATCTCTTGTGGCTCAAGCTCTTTGGGAGAGCTCCCTGGCCATCTTCCCTGCCCTCTGCCCCTAAATAGTCCCTGGTTTGAAATCCCAGGTGTGATTTTTGTGTGAGGATAAAAGGATTTACATTCCCAGTGTTTGCTTTTGAGGTTGCAAGGCACATGTTCTCCAAAAGATGCATTCTGCCAAAAAAAGGCATGGTGGATTCTGCTTTGTGTCTGTTTTTTGTTTGTGTTAGAAGGGTTGCTGTCAGTCTTGTTGTTTGGGTGTGATTTTGTCTGAGGATGGGTTGGAGCAAGAATCAGGAGTGGCTCTTGGCTAATTGTCCCAGTGTGTTCCTCCTCTAATCTAAAATTAGCAAGTGCTCCACCAAATGGCACAATGGCAGTCTGGGAATGTCCTGTCTCTGTAACAGCTTTGTGGAGCTTCAGCAGTTTCCTGGCAGAGTGGATGGAAATAGGAGAGAAGCCAGAGGGACTGCAAAACACAGCCCAATTCAGAGATCCTAACTGCTGGAAGAGCATTTCCTTTCCCTCTCCCTTTTTCTCTTTTCTCTTCTTAGCTGAAGGAAAGGGATTCTACATGATCTACATGGCTTCCTTTTTATGATTTTTGGTTCATGCTCTTGTTTCCAAGTCAAGACAAGAATATGTAACAAATTTATTTTCAATTCTTGTTCTACTTTATCTGCACTAAAATAGACCTAGCTCTTGTTAACTCACTTTGTTATGAATGAAAGCGTTTTCCTTTAATTCAGTGTTCATTGGTTTTTGGTGGCACAGGTAGCTGTAAGTTTTTTTCTCTACCAGCTCAATTTTTCTTGAGTATTTTACAACTCTGATGTTACTGATGCTGGTTGAGGATTGAATCCCATGATACTCAGTCTATAGACACAGTATGAGCCATTAAAATGTTGTATTGTGCACTACCTCTGTGAAAGGACTGCCTAATAATTCTTGGGAGGAGACTAGGTGCCTCTGACAATCTTGTTTGCCAATAAAAATCCCAGTCTTTTTCTTTATGAATGGTATCTGAATGCCTGGATTGAAACACAATTCATGAGAGTTATCCAACTTCAGTATTTCTGATGTCACCAGTTCCTTAAATTAGTTTTTTGTTCAGCAAAGCTTAGATTTTATAACAGAATGTGGCTCTTGTTAGTTCCAACTGGTATTTTCCTAATTGAGTTTCAGAACTGTGGGTTATACTGTCTGTCCCTGCAAATGACTCAGTGTCCATATATGTGTGCGTGTGTGCACGCATTTCTGCTCCCAACATGGGCTCTACAGCCTGCAGATGTTTAAAATAGGAGGGTGCTGGTGACAGCTACAGCTACAGTCACCTCTAGCTCGATTTTCAGTCACCCTTAGTATTTTCTCTGGATTCTTTAACATAACTGGTAGATGAAATTAAATGTTGATGGTCTAAGGATCCAAGCCAGCGCTCGAGTGCGTCAGTGGCAGATCAGCTCTTGACGTTAATGGGAGTTGGATCAGGCCCTTAATGAGGGAGCTGGGGGTGGGGATTCTGTTGGGTTTGGTTTTCATTAAAATACTGAAATAAAACTGTGCCTTATCTATGCCACTGTATTTTGGGGAGTTAAGAGGGACAGACAAAATAGTTTTCTTAACTATTGAAAAGCAAGTACATGTCCTCAGAAAAAAGCAAACCCAAATCAGATCCATCCTGTTTGAGCTGATGAAATTTTAACAAGATACCTGCAGAGCACCAAACAGCTTTCAATTTGGCTGCAGATTGACTCAGACAAGCAGTCATTTCTTGAATATGTTCTTTGCTTAATTTTAAGATAGGGAACTCAGTAATCATCGAATTGTTTAGGTTTAAAGGACTCTTAAGATCACTGAGGCCAGCCATTAACCCAGCTCTGTCAGGTCCACCTCTAAACCATGTCCCTCAGTGCCACGTCTGTGCATCTTCGAAATAACTCCAGGGATGGTGACTCAGTCATGACATAGGAAAGAAAATCTGCTGCTGAAAAAGGACAGTGGAAACAAGTGGTGAAGAAAGAAGATCTTGTGCCATTTGGGGTACTAAATGTTTATAGATGAGATTATATTTGCGTTGACCGCATCCATTCTTAGATACAAAAGAATTTTTGGTTTCTACCCATTATCTTGCAGTGCATGTGTCATCTGAAGGGCCACTGTCTTGAGGCTCAAATTTTCCATGCTTAGATTGAGCCTGACACAGTGGCTTGTGAAGTTATGAAAAAAATGAACCTCAACAATTTTGAGGGTTGATGCATGCAATTATTTTTGGCTTTAGCATAGTTTCTTCCTGCACTCCCCATATGAAAAAGCAAGAGGCAGCAGGTCCCAGTCCCTGCTGGAGGTGGGACTTCATCCTAGGAAGAAATTCCTTACTGTGAGAGATGTGAGGCCCTGGAACAGCTTGTCCAGAGAGGCTGTGGGGTGCCCCATCCCTGGAGGGGTTCAAGACCAGGTTGGATCAGGATTTGAGCAACCAGGGAAGTTGGCCCTGCCTATGGGAGAGATGCTGGATTTGGATCATCTTCAAGGTGCCTTCCAACCCAAACCCTTCTGTGATTCCACGATTCTGTGTCCTTTACTGGCTGCTGCAGCAATGCAAACTTGATGAACTTGGATCCCGAACTCAGTGAACTCAAGGAAGCCTGGATGATGGAGAAATGACATAGAAATTTGTCGTCATGTTCGTGCTGGGTTTGCAGATGAGGGAGAAGTTGTGGGTGTGTGGGATGTCTGCTTGTCTGAGCATTTTGCTGAGCTCTGAGCAGCTACGTGCAGGGTAAAGCAGTCTGTGCTATGTTATTGCAAGCCCAAAATGGGAAGTCTGTGCCCATGTGTGCCTTGGCAGCCCTGTCTCATTTTTATGTTGTGCCTGCTACAGAAATAAAACTATCTAGGGACAGGATACGAAAACCACACTGGCTGGCACCTTGCAGATACATGCAAAGTCAGACAGACTTCAGGTGGGGATGAACAGGCAATGCAGTTACAAAGTAAAAGCTGGGCTTGCTTTGGGAATGGGAGACTGAGCAATCACAGCTCATAAGAAAATGTTTTCTTACTTTTTTTTTTTTCTATATCTGCATTTCACCTCTGTATGTGAATGCAGAACCTGTGAAGGGTGGGCATCAGTTTTTTCACAGCTGGGGCAACGTGGTTTGATTTTTCTGCTTTTCAGATGAACCAATCCCATGCAGCTTCCAGCTGAAGATCAGAACATTTTTAATGAAATTCAAAACAGCATCAATAATTAATCAGGATGATTTAAAATTGAAAGGATAGCACTATTAATTAGTGGCTGCTCTGGGAAACACCAGGGAAGATCCTCTAGAATGATCCCTGCCTACCTAAGTCCAAGTGCCATTTACAGCATCCTAAGCTAAAAGTAGTATGTGGAGAAGTCCCTGAATTTACTGAAACCAGGCTTGCTTACTTTTTATGTTGAAGTTTTTCTTCTTGATTGATAAATAAACAAGTTCATTCCTTCTTTGGAGTTGTTCTGGGGGAAGGATGTCCCCAGCTGATGGGTATGTGGTGTTCATCAAACTTTGTGAGTCTAAAATGACTGAACTTTTATCCAACATCTGTCCAGGCTGTTCTGGTCATGAAGGACAGAAGGAGAGAAGTGTCTTTAGATTGAGAGTTTTTGAGTTTTTCTGCTTGTATCTCATGTAGAATTACAACTGCAGCAACTTAAATTACTGTGTTTTCACATTAGGCACATATATGTTTGTGGGAATTTTGCTCCCATGTTAGTTGAGATGCTTTTTTTGCAACTTAAATTACTGTGTTTTCACATTAGGCACATACATGTTTGTGGGAATTTTGCTCCCATGTTAATAAAGCTAATGCTGTTATTTTTGAAGCTTCATTAAAGTCTGTTGACTTTTAGTTTTACTGGTGGAGGACATCCCAGTGCCAAAGGCTGGAAAATGTACTTGGGGCACATGTTCCTGTTCCCAGCTGGGACATTGCTGGGGGATAAATGCACTCTAGGAATTTAGTGTTGCTCTTGCACCATAAAGAACTAATTTATTTAGTCATGTAACATGTCCTGTGCTTGTAGGAGCCTTTTTTGGTGAAATCCTTTAATACAGTTTTCTATAGCAATGCTGGCTTGTTGTTGTGAGAGAGGTCAGTTTGGACCTCCTTGGAAAAATGTCCTGATACGGTGTCACCAGCTAGAAGAAAAATCTCCGTAGAAATCATTTCAGAAATACAAGTGTTGTCTTTTTTGGCATACATTTGAGAATGTCTTTGTGTTCTGGATTCACCTGTTAATACCTTCCCTCAAAGCTAAGAAAATACACAGGGAGATTACCAAAATAATGTAAATAAAAAATAAATGTGGAATTTGCAAGCAAATTGATATGTCTACTCTTAATATTGTCTGGCAAGATGATTGCCAAGGCAGTTATTGTTGCTCTTAATGTGAGTTTGGTGTGTATGGAGTCTTTCTGCAGCAGCAGATGTTGAAGGAAAACAGTGGAAATTCCTTCCCCAGATGCCTCATCCTTCATGTTCCTTTTCAAAGTGTTTCAGAGGATCTTGAAAGGTGGTTTTTGTGAAGGGGTAAATCAACTGTTGCTTGACTTTCTAGTGCAGGAAATGCAGGCAACTGGATAATTTCATTGTAAATGGAATTGTAAAGTTAGAAGTTGGTCAGCATAAACATTGAATTCCAGTTATGTGTATAAATTTATTTAATCCTATAGGAAATTTTCAGGAACAGGAAATTCCTAGAAAATAATTACAATATGCATAGAACTTCTAAAAAATCATTGTATCATTTCTGCTTATGAAAGAAATTAATTATAATTGAATTTAGAGTCTTGATTTTTTCTGCTGCTTTTATTCTACAATGGATATTTAAAATTGATATTACTCAGTGTGGTGCACAAGTACTTAATGATACTCTAAGCAAACTACAATTACCCTCCTAAATATTTTCCTATGTGCAGTAGTATCTGGTTTTAGCTGCAAGGTAGATCACAGTCTGGAAGGTGGGGAAAATAAAAGGAGAAAAATGGAAACTTGCACATTTAGGGCAAAGTTAAAAGAATATGGAGGGAAGATGAATCTCAGGGGATCTGCTAGGAAATGAAAGTTAAAGTCATCTGGTTCCTTGTGCTCTGGAGATGTTGATTTATATCACGACCAGTGAAGTTGACAAGTGCAAACTTTTGCAATAGCGAAAGATTTCCTGAAAGGTCAGTGTGTTCTCTTTATTGTGAAATGGAAGGCAAGAAGAGTTAAAATAAAACCAGAGGGAGAGAAAAAGGACTTTTCCATGCTGGAAATGTAGGAGAGGTACATAGGAGCCAGGTGGTCCCTGGCCCCCGAGGTGCCTGTTCCTAGCGAGCCTCCAGCACGTGGCTCTGCCCTAGATGTTGTTGGAGGGTCTTTGAGAAGGATCCTGGTTTTATGGGCAGGCACCACACTGGAGTGGATTAGATAAATCCTTGTCCAAGACCAAAGGGAGAGGAAGGAGGAGCCTGGGAGTGGAGTCTGGGGTCAGCCACTGTTCCTGTGGGACAGAGGACACCTCAGCCCGCTTGTCCAGCACTGTCCTTTTCTTATGCATTGTCACACCAAGTTTTGAGTTCAGATTCTGCAGGAAGATGTCCCCGAGAGTCAGGAAATACCTGTGTGTGCCCAGAAAGAGCAATGGAAGCATCTGCAGCTCTCAGCTCCAGCTGCTGTCCTAAGGGTCTCTTCGAACATTTGGCCTGCTGGGGTTTCAGGCAAACAGAAAATCCTGCAGGATTCAGTCTGTGGTGCCTGGGGATGTGCTGCCATGATTCATTCTCTGTCTGAGCTGCAGATAAACACATTCAGGCTTCTGTATGGAAAAATAGCTGGGTCTCTCCTGGCATTTCTTCAAAAGCTGTGTATTGAAACTCTGTTCCCAGAGGCTGTTTCATATTCCCTCTGCCACTGGAACAGCGCTGCATCCTCTGCTCCCGCCGCAGAGACTCGGGATGCCTGGAATCAATAAGCTGTAATCAGTGTGGGCAAGCAAGAAAGTGTGGGGCTTTTATCATCTTCTGTGGCCACCAGCCTGTGGTCCTGTCGTTGGGCTTCTCTCAGCAAAACAAGAAACTTTGGGGAAAAGGGAGGAATTTTCTCACATGCAGTGCACACATGTCTGCAAAATCCCGAGACAGCCTCATTGCAAAGTTCTCCACACTGGTGCATTGCCCAGCTCCTGACCTTCAGGTGCTTTTATAAAGACAATTTCCTCTCCAGCTCTTCCTGTCTGTACCTGTAGTTCTGAGGAAATACAAACAGAATTCAGGTGCTGAGGAGGGATCCAGTACTCAGTGTTGGGCTGTGGATAGGGGGGTTGTGTTTTGGTGATCTATGGACCACCCAGTTCCCCCAGAGCACACAGTAAACCTCCCTCAAAGCCTGTCTGGGCTCGTTCTGGCCTAGGGAATACTTGTATACAGTAGTGGTTTCCTTTGTTTTTGTTTTGATGGTGATTATTATTTTTCCTGGATTAGGGCTACTGAGATAAATATTTAGTTTCTAATGCTTATTTTGAACATCGTTAAGTATATCTGAAGCAGCACCTTAAACCTCAGTGTTACTGTCCCATTACTTTTTTTAATAGAGAAAAGCAGACATTTTCAATACTTGGCAAAGCCACGGGGCTGAGGAGAGAGCTGGCTGGGAAATGGGAAAAATGCTCAAATCTTTTTTGAAAAAATGCCAATGTCTATAATGCATTTTCAGTGAATGACTCAATTTGTTCTATTAAAGGAAAAATATATAATGTTAATTCAGCCTAATATGGCTTATTCAACAGACAACTTGAACCTCTTCCTATTTTGCTTTCTTACTGCTAATTATTGAATGGCATGTTTAATTATTGATTTCCAGTAGTGGATATCAGGATAAATCAGGAGTAGTTCCTTTGAATTTGATGGTGATTTGTTTAAAATTAAGAAGGGTCAGACTCTTCTTGAGAAGAGAGGGAGGTGCAAGTCAGTCAGAAGGGAACAATTTGATTTTGTATCTGAAATGGGTCATTCCTTTGTTTGTATGGACTTGGGCATGTATGCTTTTGTCCTTCTATATGTGTTCAGCCTCAGCCTCTAAATTTGCCTTTAATAAGATACAGGAAAGTGTGGTGCAAATTTATTTTGCTTTCTCTGGAGAGAAAAGAATAATAACATGATATTTATTGACTTTATAGTCATAAAGTGGTATTTATTCACTTTGCAGCTCCTTTAAGACTTAAAAAAGAATAAATTCTGTGGTTTAGATGCTAAGGTTAGATACCACACAGCCTTGCTGAGAATGGGGAGTGTCTTCTGCTGAAAGAATTAGAATGTGCATGCAACAGTTAAAATGCAACATCCTTATGTCGCTTTGGAAAGCAAAATTAAGTATTGTTTTGAAGTTTTGCTTACAAATCCTTTCTCAGACAAGACTGCTTCTCTTTTCCTCACTGCCTTTTATTTAATATAAATGTGTTGCATGTAAAAAGGAGAAAATGGATACACAGGTTTGTGTGGAGCAGAGGTGCAGGGAGCACTGGGATCTTAGATGTGTGTGCATACAGGGATGTGATGGGGTCTTGGGTGAATATCTGTATAATGCAGTCAGGGAGTAAGTGCTCCAAAGTGTGCATCATCCCTAAGATAAAACAGCCTGCAAAATTCCATGGAGGTGGGAGGGACACCCAGGTGAGACCTGCACTGAGCTCATCCTGAGACCTGACTCTGGTGGAGCTCAACGTCTCCGTCACCTCTCCTGAGAGACTCCTGCTGGTTTTTGCCCTCTCAGAAATTCTCTGTTCCTTCCCTGTCTCTGTCAGCAGGAGCTGCTGACTGGGGAAGGTCATGGCATCCTCTCCACTGGAGGATTTTAAGGGCACATTGGGTTAGGACCTCTTGGATGAAAGTTGAGCCTAACTTGGCGCAGCAGGCAGGGACTGGCTGACCTGTCAAAGCTCTCCCAACCCCATTTTGTCATCACACAAGTACGGAGGAGGACAAGACCTGAGGAAGAAAAATGTGCTGCAGCAAGTAGCTGCCAGGTCTGGGGGAGAGCAGGGTTACCTGGTGTGGAGAGCAGGAGATGCTGGCAGGAGCCCCTCGGGTGACAGGCAGAGGACAGAGCCAGAGCAGGGAGGAGCCAGCCAAGGACTGCAGTCACACATTCCATGATCTCAGTGACACAGGAAACAAGGACGTGGGTCATTAGTCAAAGCAGCACGTCAGGTCAAGGGTAGGAGAGGCTTGGGTTTGATTTATTAAAGAAAAAGAGAAGGCAAAACCAGAGCATTTCATAACATGGGAGAAAGGAGAACACTGAGGGGATGGGAATACAGCAAGGGACTGCAAAAATAGAGCGGGATCATGGAGGAGATTTGAACATAGACCAGAGGCAAAAAGTAAATAGTAAAAATTCGCTAGTTGAAAGGGAGGAAAGGAAATTATTTCAGGAGATAAAAGAAAAGCCAAAGAGAAGGTAGGAGAAATACTTGACATGTAAAATCAGGCTGAGTCATCCATTTCAGTAGCTTTCTTTTAGCTTCAACTTAATATGGGAGATCCTGTGTGTTGGGGCAGGTCAGAAGAGGAAATACTTCTGGTTTTGTGGTGTGGGACAGGTGAGATTTGCATGCATTTGACAGGAAGTAAAGGCATTTGGCTCAAAGAAATGGCTGAGAGAGTAAAGGGGCTTCCTGAGTCTGCCAGCTGGAGACAAAAGTGATGGTGAGTGTTGGATGAGCCAAGGGTTGTGAATTGTCCAGCAGACTTCTGAGTCAAAATGTTGGACAACACAACCCGAGTGAGGAAGATGAAAGCACAGGCAGAGAGAGGAGGAGGCTGAGAACAGATCAGTCATCCTTGCTGAAAGGCTGGGAGTCATGGAAAGGGTGAAGGACGGGGTGAGGTGATAAGGGCTGATGTTGAAATAAACCATGTGATGTGTCTTAGTGTTAAAATGGGCGTTTCTATCATCATCATTTCAGTTAATGCAAGCCCAAAGTGCTTCTAGTTCTCGCCATGACCTGGGCACTTCCCAAGCCCTTGATTCCACATCACCAGAGCATTTTGCTATCTCTGAGCTAATTATCTGTACAGCAATACGGGTGGTGAGGAATTTCTATTCTGTAGGTAGTGAACTGAGGCATAAAGCAGAAGAGTATTTTCCTGCAGTCCTGCTATGAGTGGAGGTAGGAGTTAAAGCCAAGTCTATCCAGTCTTCTACTAGTAGCTTAAACACTGACTCATCCTCCCTCTGAACTCCTTCCTTGAGCAGGAGCCACCTTCAAATCAAACTTTCCATGGAGAAATAAAGAGTTTTGACATATTCTAATAGTTCCTTTAATGATGCAAAAAAAAAAAAAATCGTACGTTACTTTTGACATTTTTATTATTGGGGAAAAAATTAATCCATAACTCTGCATCTGCTGGTTGGTGCAGAGGGATGCTGGAGAAGAGAGCAGCAGGGTGCTGGTGAGAGTGGCCTTTCTTTGATGTTCTGTGTTTTCCAGATAAACCGTGAGAGCTGGTGCCCGCTGGAGCCCTGTGCCGACCCCTCGCTGCTGCAGCGCAAGCGCACGCGGGACTCCCCAGGTGAGCTTGGTGCTGGGGGCAGCTCCACACCTGCAGCCCTCTCCTCACCTCCCCTTCCCTTTCCTCCCTGTTTTTGACATCCTGGCCCTGCTGGGGAAAGCACATAAATTAAAGAAACTGTGCAGTGACTGTGCTGTGAGTCATTGTTAGCACATGGCTGCAGCACTTGACTGGCAGGGAGCTGTGTGGTGTGTCACCATCTCAAATAACTCTGCATTTCAAGTGGTTCAGTGTCTTGTTTTTTCCTTCCCCCCCCCTCCTTTTTTTTTTAATCCTAAATAAGCTTGAAAGAAGTTGTGAGGGGCACACAGACAGTTTCTATCTAAAAGGATAATACGATAAAAGAAAAAAAGACAGAAATTTGAACTACTAAATCCATATTTAGACCCAAATTGGTGGTTTGAGATTTTTACTTTTTTCCCCCCTCTGAAAGTTGCCATGATTCCAGGCTCAGGAAGAAGGAAGGCTGTTCAGAGCCATGGTTCCCACACCCTGCCCACTGGCTGTGCCAAGCTCCCATCCCAGCCCTGCGTGCTGGCTGGTGCTTTCAGGCTCCTCCACTGGGACAGAAAATCTAGTCTGGGCAAGTTTCAAAGAAGGGTTGGTGTCCAAGATAAGAAAAAAAGCATTTCCTTTCACTGGATTATGTGTGTTTGACACAAATAGAGTAATTTATCAGCGCCCTGAAAAGGGACTTTGCTCAGGCTGCTCAGGGAGAGGAGGCTTCTTGCCCTGGTGTCCTTATGAGCAGTGGTCTCACCAAAATCTTCAATTTATCTGAGAGACTTTAAAGAAAATGACCGAGTGTCAATGTGAAATTTAAACTCAGTCTTTCATACTGTAGGCTAAGAAGGGATGGTGTGGGTTAATGACCTGGGGGGTTTATCCTAAACAGAAGTTCTAACTCAAAGTTAAGTAAAGTTAACATCAAAGTTAAGTAAATGCTTTTTTATTGAAAGAAAAAAAATATTCTGTTTAGACGACTTGTGAACAGTGAATAGCTGTTTCAAGAGTGGTTTTACAGAATCTGTTATTGCCATGTCTCTTCTTTACTAATTGTATCTGTGAATTCCGTGACTCTTGATACAATATTTTTAAGCTTCAGGCAACAGTTACTGCAAACAATTCGTGTGCAAAATTACACGCACTCATTTGACTTGCCAGATCTATAATCATATTTCTATGGATCACTATCAGTTGCACACCTATTAATTATGTAATGCAATATTACACCACAAAAATATAATATTAATTATGTAATTAGGTAGCTGTATATACAAATTTATATTAATAATTATAATAATACATGTCTGTAACACAGGCATAAAAAGATAGGTTTTTAAATAAATGTGCTCTCCAGATGGACTGAAGCAGCAGAAGGATCTCAGGTTAGGCAGCTTCTGGCCTTTCTAGAAATAATATTGGTACTGCACAGGCATCCTCCTGCTGCTCTGCAGAGCTGGGCAGTGTAGAGAGGGCAAGAAAAATCTGGCAACACTTAACAGCAACCAAACCATAAGCTGTCAATGTGGCTAACTTCAAAATACAGAACTTGATAAGGAATTAGGCCTTTTTCATCTGCTGAAATGACTTGCAGGGATGGAGACCTCAGACCTTAGAAGGTAACTCCAGAAATTGGAGCTTCTCATTTTCTCTCGATGCTTTTGAAATTAGATGTGCAGAGGAGTGTAGCAGATGCGTAGTTATCGGCATGGAATTCAAGGGCTCAGCCCTGGCTTGGAGGACACAAGAGTTTGGAAAATGTACAGAAGAGATTGCTTGGAAATGTTCTTCCTTGGGCTTTTTTGTCTGTGTTTTTTTTTGCCTTTATATTCTGCACAGAAGTGTTGCCAGGGGTGTGAGACACAGCGCCTGGCTTTGTGCAGCGTCTGTGCCGTTCAAAACAAACCCAGCGAGCTGAGACAAGGGGAGGGGGAAAATGGAAAAAATATGCACACCCCCAACCAAAAATAAAGGAGAGTTTGGGGAAGAGAGGGCTTGGGAATGAGTTTCTCAGCACAAATGAGCTGAGGTGTGTGGAGGGGTCCCCATCACTCTGCTCCTCATCCTTCTTCCTCTCTGCTGCATCTCCTCTGCCTCTGGGAGGCTCCTGCAGAAGAGGCTTCACTGCCTCTCGTGCTCCATCCTCAGGGTGAGGTATCCATCCCCTCAGCACATCTGAGCTGTCCCCACTGATTTTCCAGTGGAACGTGGCTGGAGCCCCTTTGTTTTTCAGTCTGGGCTGTGGACATGCTGTGCTGGCTGCCAGCTGGAGGAGCAGCACCTGGCCCGCGTCCTCGCAGCCGCTCCGGCTCTTCTTTCCCTTCATCCCCCCCTCTGCTCTCCCCTCCCTTCTCCCCCTCGGTGATGGAAAAGCAGTTCACATTTTCCAGGTTTACTGAAATGGGAACAGGAGCAGCTGCAGCATCCAATAAGTGCTTTTCCAATTCTCCACAGCATGGAAATTCCTCTGTGGGGTAATGGGGTTTCTGACTGGCTTCAACTCCCCCTGCCCTAAGTGGGGACAGCCCCACCACTATCACAGTAATTCCATTTTCTCCAGAAGTGGAGTCACTGCTATCACTTGGGATGTGGCTGGGATGTTCCATAGCTGCTGTCAGGCACAGATTAAGGATGGGGAAGGCAAAGAGGTGACCTTAAACTACCCAAACCTGTTGTCCTTTCACTGATGTTTAAGCTTGATGTCACCAAGGAGTTAATGAGGTATAATGTCAGGGTGAACTCATATCTTATTGCCCTGGCTCTTCTCCAGATAGCTCAACACATTTTGGATCTGTTTAGTTAGAGGAGATGCAAAATAGCACCTTTCTTTAAAAAAAAAAACAAAACAACAAACAACAACAAAGTAATAATTAGAAAATGTTTTGAGCCTGGAAATATGAATGTTCAATTTTTTGCCAAAATTGTCATTAATATTTTTGCCTGAAGGATGAACAAATAAAATATGTACAGGCATTTCTTAGGCAAATACTTGTCTGTTAAAGGTTTTGGAAAGAGGGCTTTTGCAGGGGCTGCACTCTAGTTCTGTACTCCTGATTAACCCAGTGCAAATAGCTGGAAGAATATGAGAAAAAAAGAGATGCAACATGCTTATATTTCAATGTCAGGAGTTACAAAAGGTGAGAGTTTTTTTTTAAATCACTTAATTTGGAATCTTGAAAAAGTAAAGCTTGTCATGGAATTCACATTGGTGCTTTTTCAGTAGAGTGTAGAAGAAGTTAAATAATTGTCCAAATATGCACTAAAAGCACCCTGGCATTTAGAGGGAATTGATTCTTTAAGAAAGTGGGCAAATATTGACAAGTTATATTTTTATATTTATTGAATTTGGATCAAATTTGGCAGTTGTTGGAATCAAAAGGAAACATCCCATTATGTTCTGTATGGGATACCTCATATATAGTGTATATATCAGCACCTCAAGCTACAAGTGTTTACAGCTGTTTCATGCAGAATTTCAGTTTGCACCATGCACTCCAATGATGCACTTAAAAAGGACTTTTAAACTCTGGAATAAATCGTTTGAGAATTCACAGGCAGTTTTGGGAGGCTTATTAAGCTTTATCTGTAAAGCTACGTGTTTTAAATCCTGGAATTCACTGAGAGAATGAGAGTCTGATGTGTGGATGCCACAGAAAGCCTCAGGTTGTGACTCTCTGTGCTTTGCTCCTGCAGAATGTGAGAACTTCTTGGAGGATGGGCTGAGCAGTGTCTGTGCCTCGTCACAGGGTGGTCTCAAAAGAGAGTCTGGGAGTGAGTCTGACCTCTTCCCCCTGCCTGGTGATGGGATGGAAGACCTTGTCTTTGGGAAGGTAAGAAAGCCTGGCTGGGATATGGTTAAAAAAGCCCCTGATAAACCCCTACAGCACACACAGATCATCTTGGTTTCACTGGTGAGTTGGAAACCTGGAAGTGATTATCCTGGAACCGAGTAGATGGGAAGGATCCAGTCTCCTCCTCGGATGCAGCAACATGAGGGATGTATTTACTTGCAGCAGAATTCCAAAAGCTGTGCAGCCCCCAATGGTTAAAAAAATGGAAGTAATTTTGTCTGTCCAAAAGTAAATCAGGCACCAGAGGAACAGTTGAAAAGGTGGATTTTCTTGCAAGGTCATTAGGGATTGCACAGATGATATTAAATCCATCTTTAACTCATGTAACAAAGAGCTTTATTCCAGCAAACTGTGACCTCTCTGCTGACACCTTCAGATTTATATGCTGTAATTCTCAGAGGAACCAGTGTTTTTCTGTAAATTCAGTGCCATAGGAAGGAAACACTCATTCTAAACACTTCAGGCCAATTCCAGGGAATAGTTTTGTTGCCTAGGCGACATACCTCTGATGCCTGTTTGCGTGCAAGTAGAATGAAAGTGTTTTCAAGTTTGCTCAAAATCAACAACAGAAGTCATTGCTAACCTTAGTCATGCCTGTGCCCTTTGTGTTGCTGAGGAGGAGTGGGAGAGACCTGAGAGACAGAGCTGGGCTCCTGAGCAGAGGATGCCTCCCTTTGCATCAGTCTTTTGCATCTACGTCAGAGCAGCCTGAATTTATTCAGGGGGTCATTAGGTTTTTGCTCTTGAAGAATCATCTTGCTGTAATTTGTATTCTTCTTGGCATAAGCAGATGATGCAGAAGCACTCAGAAAGAATTTAGTGATGTAGAATCAAAAGGGCTGTGACCCTTCTTGAGAGCAGCCATCACTGGTGTCTCCATGAAATCCCACTCCTTGGTTCAGATGTCACTCACAGGTTTGAGCAGGCACAGCTCCTACTCTGAAAAACTTAACTCTCAGAGTAGCTTTCACACTGGCTTTCTGAGAAATGTACTGAGTGAAACAGAATCCTGTTTGCTGAAATCAAATCAGATGGTGGTGAATGTTTTCCAACAGGATGGGAAACGCCACAGCCCAGGCTGAGTGATCTCATGGGCTATAAATGAACAGTAAAGTCATCCTCAATGCACGTGGTAGGGCACAGCCTCACCCTTTCCCATCCTACTGGCAGAAGGATCTGGGGCCCTGGATTGCCAGAGTCAAGGCTGTTTGGCAGGGCAGGCTGTCTCAGTTCCCCTGTGCACAGTGACAGGGATTGTGACACCCAGCTGCCACTTGAGCCTGGTTTAATGCTTGTGGGGGAGAAGAGTGCAGTGGGAACACAGCAAAATTTATATTATACAGAATTTTAGCTTTGCCCCTGTCTTAGGTAGAGAGTTTCCTTCTTCAAATAGGAGAAAGAAAGATTCAAATGTAACCAGAATAGGTGGTGCAGTGTAGCAGGGATGCCATAGAGAAGGGAGGAGGTGGTGGGGAATGAAGATCTTCAACTGCCAGTGGAGAGAAGGCAAAGGCAGGAATTTTTTCCATGTAGAAAGGGAATTTCTTAATTTAGTAGCCTTTGCATTATTCTCATTGTGCAGTGGGTTGCAGACTTTGTCTTCAAAAGGTTCCTGAGTTGAGTTTAGGAAGTTATTCAAAGCTAATCTCAACCTCAGTTGCTTTGTCTTTGTTTTCCTGACCGATTTGTTTCCTTGTCTCCTTTCTCAGGATTTGTCTGAGTGTTTTTTCTACAGTTAAAGTTATTTGTAAAGGACCAGAAAAACTAATTTAGTGTTGTGAGCTTGTTCCTTAATGAAATCTTTGTTTTGTTTTACAGTATTGGATCCACGTGATAGAAGTGCAAATTATAGATATTTTTAATGACCACCAAAATAAGTGGTGGCTGTAATCCTTTGTCCAAAAAATATTGTAAGATGCTTGTCTTGGCTGTAGTTGATTATTTATAAACCTATGAAATAGTACAGTTTCTGTATCAAATTGGGAAGAGACAGAATATGTTTATGAAGAAAAAGAGGATCTCAAATGTTTTGGTGTCATGGTGATTATTGTTATTACTAGTTCTGTTCTTGTTTCCCCTTTCTGTGGAGCAAGAGTTAAACTTTTGTCTACTGAATTTTTTTTTTTTTAAATTGTAGAAATATCTCCTTCTTTGCTAACTGCTTAATACATTAAAATAAATGTAGGAAGAACAAGTTGCTGACTGTCCAGGGTCTTTGGGCTGCTTCCTTAGACATCACTTGAAATTCATAGATAGAAAGTCCTGACTGATTCTGTCCCCAGACCATGAAGAACTGGGGTCTGTGAAGTCACAAAATCTTCATGTGCCTTACCCTGTCCCTGGTGTTTGGTGTGTGCTCCTCTCCCATCTCCTTCCCTTCTCCTGTGCTGGTTTCTTTTCTTTCTCTTTCTGAAGGACGTGTGCTGAGCTGTGGAACATGAGCTGGCAGGTTCAAGGAGCTTTAGCACTAAAATTTGCCCTTTTTTTCAGACTTTACAGGCTGTCACTGAGATGCAGGAGTTGCTTCCAAGTCTATGGCTTCAGCAGAATGTTTTATTTATTTTTTTTTGCGTCAGCACTTCATTCCCATGTCCTCGTCATCCTGCTTTTCCCCCTCTGTCCCAGACAGCCATCTGGGCAGGCTTTGCAGCATCCTCCTCCTGCAGTGATTAATGCTGCAGAAGGTCATTTCTCACAATCATCTGGCAACATCCTGGGGTGGAGCTCATCTGGAGATGAGCTTTGCTCATCTTAACTTCTAACCAGCCACTGAAGTCCAGCTTTACTGGGAAGCTTTTTAATGTTCCTCTTGGGAAATGATTCAGATGAAGGGAGTCAGAAACCCACAGATCATTGCCAAAGGAAGGGCTTGCACCTCAGAGTCTTGGATGTTGTTTAATTTCTGCCTTTGTTTTGGTTTTCTCAAAGAAAATACACAAATACATAAATGTTTTGTGTTTATTTTTTCAGAGTTGTTGAATCTCTTAAAAAAACAAACAGAAAAAAACCAACAGCTGTGCAAAAAACCCCACCAAACCTAAAGGAATAAAAATTTTAAGGGAAAGGCTTCCACCTCCACTCCAAATCATAAAAGTTATGATAAATAATTAATAGAAGGCCACTGTTGAGATTATTTTTAGGGAATCTGGAGCAATAGACAAATCCAAATCAAAAATTACTCTGCTGGATTGTACGTCAAACCAACTAAAGATATTGACTCCTTTAGTGGAATGGTATTTCAAGGTTTAATTTTTTCATATTTCTTAAAATACTCTGACACCTTTAATGTCTTTGAAGGTAGGGGACAGAGAAAGTTTGTGTCTCACACTTTGCATGTTGTCATCATGGAAATGATTGAAAGAACATTTTCATTCCCCTTATCAAGACCTCCTACAGTGGAGGGGCTTAGTTGAAGAAGTTATCTTACACCCCCACCATCCCAGTGATTTCTGTTACCCCTATTCATGGAGAAGTACATGTGTCCTTTCTCAGAGTACTCACTTTTACACCTTATCTTATTTTTTCTTAAAAGCTTCTCAGCAAATACTGAGGGCAAAGAAAATGCCTATTAGCAAATGTCTGGCTCTTTTTGGCCACGAGGTTTATGGTCACAGTTCAGTCCTGAATTCATTGAGGTGCAATCCAGCTAGCCTGACTTGAAGAAAATTAATATTTCTTTAACATTTCCTTTTTTCTGTAAGAAAAAAACACATTCTGTTCTTCAAACATGGTATTTTCTTACTCAAATAGGATTAAAGAGCAATGTATACTTACTGGCCAGATAGCTAACTTTTTGCAGTGGTGACTACAATATAGATGTTTGAGATGTGTCAGCCACACTTGTCATTTTTCAGACAAAGTTGTCTTTCATATTGACTGTTTTCCTTTGTTTCAAAAGAAAAAATCATGGCAATGATGGCAGAATATTTTTAGAAGAATAAGCCTGGGCCACAAGTTCAAGGGAATTGTTTATTGTGTTCTGTCGTCAGTCGAATGCTCAAGGTAAAAGTTAAAATGGACCAAATATATTGCCCTTTTTTCAAACATCTCCTTGAACTGCATTTTGTGATAAAAACCCTAAATCTTCCTGGTTAGGGAGGTGAGATTTGCTGTACATTTCAAACTGCAGCAGTGTTCTCATCTGGGAAATAAAAATTTCTCTTTTTACTGGGACATCTTCCACTAGACCAGGTTACTCCAAAGCCCCATCCAGTCTGATCTAATGTCTGACAGTATTTTTCTGTCTTGGAAAAGTGTCAGACTGTTTCCTCCACTGTAGGAATGTTACCCACATACTGACTGCTTGATTTGTCTGTATTTAAGCAATTCAGTAAACTCTCATCATGAGTCACACAAATATCAGATTATCTTGAATACTGCTGAACATCATCAAAAACTTCACAGGGCTTTCATTTCATTATTTCAGGGCTTCTCTTTTCATTAAACCTCAACTTTCTATTCAAATGTATCAAATCCAATAGTTTACTAGTTTACAGAACGTAGTTTTCTGAAATTCACTATTAACATTTGACCTACCTTAACATAAAGTGACTTTTTAGAGGGATGTATTTTAGTGTGGTTTTTAATGCTTTGTGTTTAAAAGGTTCTTGTACTTAGGTGTTATGCTGTGGATGCTCTCTCTTTTTTTATTATTTCCCTCTCTTTCCCTTTGATGGATGTGAGAAGGGAAGCAGTGTGACAACATTTAGTTAAAACATCTCAGGAACATTATTGTCTTATCTGTTAAACTGAACTAAGAATAAAAAATAGCTAAGCTTGAAACAGAGCTTCTCTCTGAACAGTGAAATACTCAATTAGAAGATTTTTTGAGTATCTCAGTTTCTTTTTGTTCAGTTAAATAAAAAAGGTTATAGCTTATAGTGTCCCTCAAATAAAGCACAGAAAAGCAAAAGTCTCTGAACTGTTTACAGCGATCCTGGTCATCCTTCCCTCCATGTGGTCTGATGCCCATCTTTCCCTTCCAAGAGCAGGATTTTGTACCCAGTTTTATTCTGCCAAATGCTGAAATGCTTGCTGACAGCCTGCAGCCCCTGGAGCACTCAGCACTCCTCTGTGTGAGGACAATTTAAGCTTTTTGCTGAATGCTGTGCTGTGTATGGCCTGACAGAGCACTCTGCCTGTTCTAAATGGCACAGCACAGGGCTCTGCAGGAGGATAAATTGAAACTCCCCATGTCAGTCCCTCAGGGCAAACACCATTTGAGGCTGGAGGTGATGTCAGAGAGATGCTTGTGTTTTTTACAGTGGCCACAGGGAACAGGAATATGCACAGGCTCTGCTGGTCAGCATGTGCCCTTTGGCCAGAGAGAACCAGTTTGGCATCTACATACTGCTTTTGGAGCAAACTAAACCCAAAAATTACAGTATGACTCAAAATCTCTAATACAGAGTGGCTGATCCTGTAGAACAATATTTTTCCATGACAGTTAGATTTGAAAAATGCTGCAAACCCTGGTATTAGCTTTCTGCTTAATGGAAAGTAGTTGAGGATAGGGAATTAAGCTTTTATTTTTTTTTCTATCTGTTTTCTGCTACTGAGTAATTCTCCCTTTTTTGTTGCATGGTGCAGTGCAGCAGTGCATTGCCCTTGAGCTCTGCAAGCCCATCCCAGTCCCCCAGGAGAGGCTGGAGTTTGTCATCAGGAGCTGTGATAAGCTCCTTCCCCATGACTTGCTCTCAGTAAACCTTTGGCAGTTTTATGGCACCTTGATTGATAACAGGTTTAGTAAGAAATGGTGAGAGGAACAGGAATTGCTGTGCAGGGTGAAATATAGAACTGGGGAGAGGAAGGCAGGAAGAGGATCTGAGCTGGGAGCCTGGGTAGTGGCAGCCAAGGATTTGTGGAGTGGAAGAGATCACCCTGCAGAGCATTTCAACCTCTTTTGAAACCAGAGCAAAAAGTCTCAGTTCTGTGATGGTTAATTTGCCTTAAGCTATCTACTAAGAAATCTCTTAGCTCATGTAAAATATAAAGTATTTGTGTTTATTTAGAATGTTAAATGTATTCACTTCATTGGAAGTGTTTAGGTCTGGGCTGGACAGGTCTTTGAACAACCTGATCTGATGAATACTGTCCCTGCCCCCAGCAAGGGTGTTGGACTAGCTTATCTCTAGAGGTCCTTTCCAACCAGTCTATGATTCAACTTTACCTTTTTTTTTTGATTTTTCTTACCCCTAGCAGCCTGAAGAGGAGCAGTCTGCCTGCGATGTCACCAGCTCCAGCTCCTCTGCCGATGACACCGTGTCACTGGAGAGGAACTCATCCCTGGGCAGCGACACCTCCCTCCCCTTCCCACCTGCAGGAAGCTTCTCCCAGCCCAAGGACAGGCACAGCCTGGATGGCAGCTGCACCAACATGGTGCCCTCAGAGGGAGGAGAGAAGGAGGAGGAGCTGGACAGCATCACGGACGTGCCCGCTCCCTCCTCGGTGCTGCGCAGCTCCATGCGGCCGCTGTCACCTTTCCGCAGGCACAGCTGGGGGCCGGGCAAGAATGCCACCAACGAGGCAGAAATCAATCAGAGGAGGTGAGTGAGGAGCTGCTTTAATTTACTCTGCACCCACTCATGTATATATATTTATCTGAGCTTTAAACCTGACATGGTAAAACTGAAGGGTTTATCAGAAGCGAGCGCATCACTTTTGGTTATTTTGTTTTCATTTGAAGAGGTTAAGACAATCTCCTAATGTATGTTTGTTTGGTTTTTCTTAAATTAACTTTCAGGATTAAAGTACTTAATACCTGTAGTATGCTTGAGCTTTCCAGAGTAAATGGAATTACCTCGGGACAGGTCTTCCATTAGAACTGTCACTTGTCCTTTCTGTACAAAGGAATTATTGGAGTGTTAAATCTCACTGACCACAGAATAAACATGACCATTATTTCTCTGATTGTATTAAGAGATAACACAGGCACTGAGGTTTAAACAAATTCTATAGAAGCTCTTCATAATGGTGAGATGGGTCCTCCCTGTTTCACGGCATTGGTTCCACTTCAGTCTCTCATGGACAGGAGGTTCCACCTAACTCATCACCAATGGCCCTGGTGTTGTTTAGGAAGAGTCAAAAGAGAAATTTTCCCATCTGTTCTTTCAGGAAGTACAAAAGGGAGAGGTGTACAAGCCATGTCAGTGTGTCCATGCTGGTCCCCCATTTCAGTGGGGAAGAAGGTGAAGTAAAGGAAGATGCACACCAAAAAGTAGTAATTGGTGTGAGGTTCCCTGTCATGCCCTGCACTGTTCAGCATCTGGGCTTGGGACCAAACCCTGTGTATTCTGAGCCCAGTGGAGGTTTGGCCAGTGTTTTCCATGTGCTTTAATGCCCTCAGAGCAGGAATGGGCAGCTGCTTTAGCAGGGTCAGGGTGCCATATCCTCCTCACAGAGGTTGCAGGCCCAGGTGTGCAGGGCAGTGCCCCTCTCTGGCTGCCTGTGGCAAACATTCTGCTGTTAACAGAGCCATTGCATGGGGGGCTGCATGGCATTAAATTCAAACTGGCCACTCACAACAGGTTCCTGAAAATGGTTACTGAGCCCTTTGGATAATCCAGGGAGAGGGAGCAGTCTCCCATCTGGAATGTGTGCATCCTGTACACACAGCAGCTGTGGGTGTCACTAGAGGAATATTGTAGACCCTTCGGGTTTTAGAGTCAATGCTGAAAACCATTCAGGATTCTCTAGGTAACACACAGTGTGAAAGGTTTTTACTGTTGTTGTTGCTCTTGTTGTTGTTTAACATTGTCACCTTTTGGGGCTGCATTCTCAGTCCCCAGGTAATATTTAAGTAAGTTGAGTAATGTCCATTAACTTTTAAAGTGACAAGAGTCAGCATAACTGCAGGTTTATGACAGAATGAGTCTATAAGCTCATAAACTTATTTAGGAAGATTTATTTTTACGTGTAGGGCCTGATGCCTAAGGATTTCTGAGGGTTATAAACTGCATTGCTGGCAATCACTGCTAACACTGAACAGATGGGGTTAAATTCTCCTGCATCTCACTTTGGAGGCTGTTTCTGATATGGGAAAACACATTCATTGTAAATGTAAGAAAATCTGAGTTAAAGGAACAGTAATTCTTCTCGTATGTTCTCACATACAGCTGCAGCTACATAAGGATAGCTGTCATGTAGGGTGGGTCTGTGGTGCTGATTAGGTTCATGTTTGTTTTTATGCTCCTTTTAGAAAAGAATTTGTATTATTTGCTGTGTCTTTTTGTTGTTTTCTTTGTTCTTTTCATATGTGGCTGTTGCAATGTTGAGACTGGTTGCTTAGTGAGAAACAACAAACACTGAGGAAGTGAAGTGCAAAGAAGTGACTTTCACTCAAATCAGTTAAATTTGAAGTGTTTGCTTACTCATTTATTTCATATGCAGTAGATGCTTTTCCAGTTGAAGGGGAAAAGTCCTTATTGCAACTTGACTTTTGCAAACCTTCGAAGTGGAGTAACACTGAGCACAAGCCTGGATCTGTGCTGCTGCCACCACCCTTTGTGCTCCCTGCCCTCCTCTGGGCACCCATGGCACTTCTCTGCTCTGTAGCTGAGCACCTTGCATTCACTAAATGAGGAGAAAAATAACCAAATAAAATGTAATTGCCACCAAAACCGGCCCAAGGATCAGAACTGGGCTGTGCAGCCAGGAAGAGGAATGGGGTGACTGAGTGCACATCAGCTGAGCTCTGAGGTGCTTTCTGCCTCAGCAATCACTTGCAGCCCCCATCCACACCAAAAATAGTCCTAACCTTGATGACAAAGGTAAATCAAGCTTAGATAGAGGTGCTGATACAGGACCCAAAAAGCCTACAGGAAAAAAAATTAGGCTTTTGTAAAATTTGGTCTTTTCCACTGTTACATGTTTTCTCTTTGTAAGAGGGATGAGCATTAAAGCTTATTCACAGAAAAGATCAGAGAAAAAAATAATAGTCTAAATAAAACGTGAAAAGATGCTCAGTTACCCTTTGCTTCCTGTCTTTCCTCAAATGCACTTCACAGATAATCCTCATGTGTACATTTTGCTATTAAAAATACAAAGAAAACCAACAAGGCTGCACAAAAGGATGTTCATCCTTCAGTTAATTCCTGTTGCCTGTCTCTCAGCAGTGCTGCAGTGTGTGTTAAATGTCCAGGCTGGGCAAAGAAACACCCTCATGTTTCACCGATGGATTATGCACTGCAGAACTGGAGCTGCTCTTAATCACTGTTGCTAACAGCTTCTGTCAAAGAGTTTGGCCTTATCTAAACTTTAAAGTGACCTGGCTTTGGCAGCAGTGAAGTTGCAGCATGGTCAATACCTGTGCAGCCTTCTTTCTGTACAAAATAAAGCCAACCAAACCCCAGATTTATTTGTAGAAGAGAGGAGAAACACAGAGACTCATTACTTCCTTTCATATTTCATTTTGTGTTTTCCCTATATGTCCATTCCCTCTGTCTGTGTGTTGGGGATATTAATCCTTTAGCTGCCATTTGTTAATTTTTTTTCATTCAAGCTGCTGACCGTTCTCCATGATTCATTTTCAGTTCAATGCGAATTCTGGGGGATGGTATAAAGAAGCCTCCCATTCATAGGAGAAGGTACAAAGCCAACTGATGTGACTAACTGTTTGTGTTTGAGTGTCTACTAACTCCATCCTCTCATGTTGGTACCTCTGGAAGTGTTGGTCTTAGGGCTGTGCATCCCACCTGCTGCTTTCTCTCTCCAGTCTGACGCAGGGCAGGTTTTGTGCCCCACAGAGCACATGCTGGAGCTGTTTTCTCCAGGACTTTATGTTAATAATTAAGAGAAATCTCAGATATGATTTTGTGGCCTTTGCCATGTGTAAGATTTGGAGTTGGTTAAAATAGTGGTTTACCTGGGAGCATGTGTGTGATTTATATTTAAAGCACATTAGATAGAGACTCCTGGCAAGACTTGCAGGAGGGGCAGCTGGGGGAGGGGATGGGTGAGACACGATCTCAGATTTGGAGAACACTCTGCAGATCTGCAACTGGTTGAATTAAATTACTTTAATTTTGCTCTTTTTTTTTTTTTTTTTAAATAACCATCTTCCTAAAAAATATAAAATAAGGTGTGTTTTTCTCTTTACTTCCATGTGTTTTTCCTCTCTATAACAAACTTTCAGTTTCTCATCCATCCCACAGATACACAGTCCCACTCATGTAACCTTTGTATTGGCTATTAGTATATAAAAAATGATACTTAGTTTTTGACACAGCAGATGTGGACTGTCCACACTTAGACATTTAGGCTAAATAAAGAAGAGAAGTTGAACTTCTGCCCTTCAGTGGTTCTGAAAGTGCAGAAGAATGTGAAAAGAATGTTATTGTGATGTTATGACCAAAAAAATCACCGTGCCTCACCATGCATCAGCATCAATGAACCCTAGCAGCACTGTACAGTTAAAAAGAACACTCTTAAAAAAGATTTTTTTTTAAAAGGCACAAGAAAGAACATGTTTTATTACTTCTAAGAAGCCACTTCATTTGCATCACTGCAGGAAGCAGTGCAGTGCTTGTCTTCTCAGCTCATGCAAATTAACTTTTTTATCAGGAGTCTCTGATGGCTCCTCTGTAGAAGCTGTGTTAATATTTAGAGTCAAAATATCCTGAAACAGCTTACCTGTAGAATAAGATGTCTAGAATACCTGGTCATATGTGAAATGTGTGATAATCTTTTCATAAACACTTTCCCACTTTTTCTGGTCTCTAAACCATTTTGGAATCGTCCTCTCTAACCTCACTGGTGGAGCAGGAGCCTGAAACTCCAGCAGTTTATGCTGCCCCACAAGGCTGATGTAAATGAAAGCTCATCCTCCTCCCCAGATTGTTTTCTGTAGAGGAGTTTTGCATGCTCTGCATTGGTCCTTTTAGGATTTTATGGTGTTGCCAACAGGCTGTGGGTGGCTCCCCCACAGGACTGTGGTTCTGCAGGAGTGCTTTCCACAGCCTTTGCCAGCAGATCCCCTTCCTTCCTTCTCTGGGATCTTAACACTTCCAGGCTTCCTCCTACATGTGTAGGGCTCCTCTTCTTCCCTCCCTCTACTTTTCTACTTCCCTCCCCTGCAGTTTTAGCATTTGGGATCATCACCATTACATGGCAGTGATCAGGAAAGAGGCACCTTTTAAAGTCTAGTGTGAACATTACATGGTTTCTTCAACGAGGAGAATGTTCTTTCCTTTGATTGAAAAGGGACCACATAAAAATGAGAGACTTTGGAAAGCAAGGTGACATGAGCATGTCTCAAAGGGTCCCCCAAGCTCAGTGCTTTTGTGGCCACAAGCAGATGGCCTGGGGACTCATGTGTGACACCTTCCTTGGGGTACTTTCCCAGTTGCCCCTGAGCAGGTCTGGGTGACCCATTGGGAGGCTGAACCCAGTGCAGACTGAGAGTGCAGATTGTGTGAGATGGGGATGGATTTCCTGTGGCACAGACCTGGTTCCCCTATGATTCCACAAAAGTATTTACTCCCTGGCATCCCCCACTAATCCTTACACATCTGCCATTGTGGTTGAATTGTTTGAGGATGATGAAGTACTTGGAAGTGTTGGCATTTTATGGGAAGAAACGTTTTCATGGAGAATGTTGATAATTCTGTGCTGAGAGCTGCTGGTGGAGCACACCTGGGGCTTTTGGGTGCAAAGCTTTGGGTGTATCCTCACCCAGTTAACATCCTGTATAAAGCAGGCAGCAATCATTGAACAGGCATCCAAAATGTTTCCAATTGTCAGACCCTTCCAGAATGTTTCCAGTGTTGCACTGTGTGTGGAAACAATCTGACATGATGCATTCAATGGGTTTAAATCTTCCTCTGTGCCTTCAGAGGCTTCTGGCACTCACAATTTCTTGTCCAGGAAGGCTTAAATTTGTTCTGCCCTTTTCATGGGCTCCTGTCATGGAGCAGAGCGTGCTCTGGCCATGTCCCCTCCTTGCATGGATCTCAGACCAGGACCTGGGAGCAGGACTTGTGCTTATGCAAAATTCCCTTCACACAACGCATGCTTCCTGAACAGCTTTTGCAGGATTTAGGGATCATATAAATGTCATAGCTGACAAGAAGATGGATTTCTCTGTTTCTGTAAAACCTGCAATTAGGCCATGAGCTAACAGAGAAAAAATAACAAAGGCAGTCTAAAACAACAACCAAAATATTTGCATTCTGTATTTGCATTTCTTATGTCTTTCATGATGCAACTTTAGGACTCTTTTGGTGAATGGGAGCTGAAAGGTTTTTTAGTGAGAAGCATTCTTGATTTAATCCCAAGCTAATAGTAAGATTAGCCTGTTTTTTTCTTCCAGCCTCTCTCATTACTGGCTGTGCATCATTTAAGAATGTAACTTTCTCCTTATTTTTTCCAAGCATAGCCTGAGGTTATTAATATTTCTATGGAGGGCACTTATACTATGAAATATCTGTAAGGGATTCTTATTCTGATTTGAGGATGAGAGTTACCAGGAAATCACTAATCATTACTAACACAATGGCTGTGTGTGATTATTTACAAATTGGCTTTGGTGTGTTTTAGCCTTATTTTTCCCAAAAACCTCTCTCTCCACAAGGAGTACTTTTTCCAATACCTTGTATACTCACTGATGGGGTTGGTTTGGGGGAAGCATGGGCTGTCCTGCTCCTTGTTCAGTGGTAACCTCAGGCCTTTGGGGCCCTGTGGTGTGTTTGTTCAACCAGACGTGGGTACAGCATTATTTCTGAGTTTGTTGTTGGTTTTTTTTACGATATGTGAGAGTGAGAGTGTTTAACCTTCCCCATGTTCCATGACCATCCAATAATCACTGCCCTTCTCCTTTCTCTGCCTCTTTTGCTGTTCCTAGTTTGAGCTGGTGTCCCTCAGGCGTACAGTACCTTGCCATGGGTCCTGACTTTACTTGTAGAAGGTATGGTATGAGTAATTGTGCAGCAGCACAGGAGCTCTGCAAACCTCCTGTCCTCAGCTTCCCGTGCGTCGCCTCCACCGCTGCTCTGGCTGAAGCGTGCACGTGTTTGTTTGCTTGGTCCTGCTTTTTCAGCAATTCCTCTTGGGAGTGCATCCTCAGGATGGGGCTGCAGGTGGAGGTGGTGGCTGCTTTCCCCTGGCCTCTGCTGGCATTAAAGAAGCTGCACTGTTGGGTTGAGCTGCTCTGCTCTGTGGTGACTTCAAGCCGTGTTTCTTTCCGCAGCAGTGATCAGAGTGATAATTGTGACGCCAAAGAATCAAACCAAGATCAAATATGATTCAGCACCGCTCTATATCGGTCTCATAAAGGATTTAAGTTCACACAGACTTGCTCTCTTGCTCTATAAATTGAAAGACCTAGGCTTTTCTCTAGAAACTGATTATGTGAAACCTTCTCTAAAAGAAAATCTGACCACCACAGATGAAAATTTCCCAGGCTCTTAAAGTTTGCATCTTCTGTAAAGTCCCAGCGCTGAGATCGATGCTTGCAAGTCACATCTTTGCCCAATATTGTTTGGAAGCAAATCTCCCAGATTTTATGGCTTTATAGCTTTTCTCTGGCAGTTTTTGCTGGTTGTGGGTAGAGCTATTAAAACTGTTCTTTTGAAGAGTAGTTATTGAGATGTAAACCTGCCCTTCCTGGTACAGTTTAATTTTGGTTGATGCATATGTACCGATCAGCAAATTACAGACCAGTATCACTGATACCTATTTTATGGGATAATGTTTGCAGGTTTTAGCTAGCTTTCACAAATACATGATTTATTTTCTCTGCTGTGTAGCATTGTTTTTGCCAGCTTGGAATGTAAAAAAGAGATATTCTTCTTCTGACCTAAATAATCAGTAGAAATGGGACTGATTTCTACCTACAGGTGTTTTAGAATGAATTTTTAAATGCTTGCTATTGATACACATTGACGAGTCACAATCTTCCTAAAGGACACTGAATTATAAATGCTTCAACCAAGTCTTTTTTTTTCTCCTTAATTAGCATGAAAAAGGATTTTTAAATCTACTAAATCTTCTTATTCATGGTTTATTGCAGTTTTTGCTTTCAAGGTGCATATTTATAAGCCTTTTAATGCTTCTAAGGGACTGCAGAACATTGATCACTGCTATGCAATTCTACCTGAATTTAAAGCTCCTGTGATTGTTTAAATCATCTGTACAGCCTGTAATATGTTTTGTTTTTCATGTGTTTGCCTGTCAGCTTGTTCAGCATTGAGATGTCACGATTAGCCTTGGGTTGGGATATAAATCCAGGGGAGGGCTGGGACTTAGTGAGTATCAAATCAAACATTAGCCCTGGATCTGTGCTTGTGTCCTGGGAGGAAATTCTGTAAAGTTTCACCCAGTGAACCCACATTTCAGTGGGTTTGTTGATGCTTGGGCATCAACGAGGAGCAAGAGGGTGAGAAGCAGAATATTAGGGCAAGATTTATCAGATTAAATAGTCCCATGTGAGAAGAGGGTGTGTTTTGTGTAGGTGAGAGGAGAGTGTTTTAGTGTTTTTCTGTAGAGGTCACTTGTCCATCAGCACCTGTCTCTACAGAGTTTGGCCAAATGTTTTATTTCTAACAGTTCTGCAACTGAAAGTTTAGTATTTTGTTTAGCTTTGAGTTATTGCCCAGCTCTGCTGGACAAGACCTAGCTCCCTCAGTAGATGATAAAATAAAATTGATTAGGTGATGGAAACATCATCTATTGAATTTTAAAGCCACATCATGGGTAAAAAGGAAACCAGTTTTGGCGGAATAAATGACATTATCAGTGTCAAAACCATGCAGTGTCAATACTTAAAATAGATCAGAGGATGTGGTTGCAGAGTGTTTCAGCAGCTGATTTGCTGCTGGGAGGGTGTTGGTCCAGCACAGGCAGCACCATGCTGTTCAGGGGAGTTTGATTGGGGTGCCTTTATTCCAAGGGAGAGCCTAATAAAAAGCTAGCAGAGACAATATGTGGAAATGCCAAAATCTTTAAAACAGGCGTTTCTGGATTTTCCTGTGTACCACTCGGAGTAAAAAAAACCAATGGGAAAGGCAACTGACCAGGAGTTTCAGTGGTTGTTGAAGCAATGAACAAATCTTTATGTCTCATTAGAAGCACAAAGATGTTGCTGTTTGCTCTGAAATAAAAAGAACATGCTGAGGAATAGCACCTGCATTTGCCTGCACACTTCAGTGCCTGCTGTGTGTTTTATGTTTGCAGGTGCTCTGTGCTGAAAGACACAGGTCCCTAAGAGTTTGGCACATCTGACCTCTGTGCTTTCTCTTTAGTTACAGCCTAGAAGGCCTTGCTGGAGACTCTGGTGAGAACAAGAAGCCTGCTACAAACCTGGAGGCTTCTTCTCTGAGCTCCAAAGACCTCAGGAGGAGTCCACTTGCCAGCAATCAGTCCCTGGTCCTGCTCACTGAGGAGCTCGAGCAAGGAGAAATCAGAGACTACAATCACCAGGTAAAGCTGTCCAACCACTGTTGGATGTCTGGGAAATGCTGCATCAAATTTTGGGGGTAATTTTCCCAAGTGCCAGTCTCACAAAGGCTTCCACCTTATATGTACATATACATAATATCAAAACTCTTCCATCTTTAACGTGGAGGAATCTCCAACTGTTTTAAATTTTCTACTTTGTTCTTTGTGGCAACACAACTCTTTCTTGTGCTCAGAGGAGTGGCATTTTTGGGGAACACACTGCTAAGCAGATTTTTTTTTACCAAGTTGAACCACAGTCTAGTTCTGCTGAGTTGGAGTCATGACAGCAATGTCCATGGCCATCAGAACATTTTAACAATATCAGTTTTGTAATGTCTTGCAAGAAAAACAAGCATACATCATCTCTCTGTTGCATAATTAATTGCTGGACACTGAAAAAACAAAACAAAATGTTGCATTTCACCTGTGCACTGTTTCAGAGTGAGAGCTGCAGTGAACATGAGCACTGAGATCTGAAGCTGGGATGGTTCTGTCACTGTTGGCATACTCAGTCTGGTTCTGTTCTGTTCTGCAGGTGCATCAGACATCACAGCCACCAGGATTTAACTTCTGTTCTTCTGCTGTTTCATCTCCACTGACCAAATCCATGTCTCTAATGTCAATTAGCAAACCAGTGCTCGACAGTGAGTAATCCCCTTTTCCCTTATCCACTCTGTCATCTGTGTAACTGAGTATATCTTGCTACCCTCCCAAGGCAAAATGTGCTACTGCCTGCTCCTGCTTCCTTCATTACAGGAGGTACCTGTTCCACTGCTGCATGGAATTGAGTGTGGAAAGGCAGAACTCGTTCAGTTTAGTTTTGTTCTTCCCAGTCTATCCCTGCTGTTTTCTTTCTGTTGGGTTTCCCTTGTGTGGGTTGCTTTTTTCTTTCTAAATTAGACTAGTGGTATGAAAAGTATGATTTGTTGAGTTTGTTAACTGAAAAAATAGGATCTAATTTTGCATCCTTTCAGAGTTACTTCCTTTGATGTCAGGTGAATTCCACTTGAGATCTTCCCTGCCTCTAGGTTTTTTTAAAGCTGATACGTGGAAATTTAGAATACATGTCTTGATCTCCTTGAGGAAGTTTGTTGCTATTCATTGAGTTAAATATTTTGGAGCAGTTGGGTGTAATTTATTGAATCTCATTCCTGAAGAAAATAATAGAAGATGATTCTATAAAATTTTCCAGTTTAGCTTAATTGAAGCGATAACGAGCACTTAATTTTGCAACTTGGCTGAATTGATTCTTTCAGCTGAAAAAGTCATTCAGAAGGCTGCAGCTGGATGTGCTTAGGATGTGTTACACATGTTTTCATTTTTTTAATTGCCAGCCAGAAACCCAATTGGCATTTTAGCTTTGTGTTGTCACTTAGTGATGGTGTCTGATCTTTCCTCTTTATTGACGTGATTCTGCCTTGCAAAGCACAACCAGGTGCTTTAAGAAAGGTGTTTCATTCATGGAGGAGACTTGCTGGAGGAAGCTCACAGGGACTGTGCTTTGTAGAAGATGTTTTTAAATTCTTCACCAGGATAATTCCATGATTAATAAGAATGTGACTAAATGGATGTGTCCCCCAGCAGTAGTAACCAAAATGGGGCAGCTCTGTGAAGAGACCAGATCCTGCCCTGTGCCATGGCCCTGCCTCTTCCCTCCTTGGCCTGAGGGTCTTCAATGCTGATTTTTGAAACAACCAACTTTTTGGCATTGCACCCAGCCTCTGACCAAACACCAAAAACTTGGCTGGCTCCCCAAAAAGGAGCTATTGGTGGCTGAGAGAGCCTGGAAGGCTGAGGCTGTTAAAGTGTTCTGTGGCCTGGCATTAAAAGTGCCATGGAGGCTTAATTATCCCATCTTCTTCTAGGGCCAGCCTGGCCACCCTGGTCCCTGGAGAAAGGAGGGAAAGAGAAGATGTAGTAACCTCTCCAGAGGGGCTTGGACAAAATAGCAGGGTTGGTCTTCTGATTTGAGGCAGATGTCTGTGAGTTTGGGACACTGAATGTAAACATTACTAACATTCCTCAGAGATTTATTTTCTCAGTCATTAAATTGTGACATCTCAGAAGGGCCACATTTTTATAGGAAGGGAGTTTTTGAAAATCAGAGGATTTGAGGGGTTGATGTGAGCATCCAGAAGGAAGAATCACTTGGAAAATTCAGCTCATGGATTATTTACCAATCCTGACACCTTCCTGACTACAGAAACTTCAGTAAATCACCCAGAAAAGTTGTGGCTGCTCCATCCCTGCAAATGTTCAAGGCCAGGTTGGATGAGGCTCGGAGTAACCTGCTCTAATGGAGGGTATCTCTGCTCAGAGTAGAGGGTTGGAATTGGAGGAGTTTTAAGGTGCCTTCCAATCCAAAACATTCCATTATTCTGGTCCATTCTTCCCCTCTGAAAGAGGAACAGTGCTGTTTGAGTTGTGACCATAGGACATGTGAGGCAGTTCAGTGCCTCTGACAAGGAGGTCTTGGTGTACAAACTCCCTTGTGTCACATGGGTTTGATATTCATGTTTTTCCAGCAGGACACTTAAGAGTTAGGCCAGAATGACATGGAAGTGAATTCTAGGACAAATTCAGTTCTTTATTCCCCTTGCATAACTTTGTGGTAGGTGTTTAAAGAAAAAAAAAACCACCCTCTGATCCCTTCAAATATGTTTGAATGGGAAGAAAGCAACATGCTGTGCTCAAGAACTTTAAAAACTAAATCCAGATTAATAAACATATGGAGGGGTTTCATTTATTTTTACTCTTTATTGTCATATGTGCTGAAGGAGGAGCAATTTCCAAGTCTGAGTTCCTAGCCCACACCCCATCTGATGTGTCAGATGTTCCAAGAGCTGCTGTGGCCATTCACAATGTTAATCCTTCAGCATTTTATAGAGGGAGGTCACAAGAGCTGTTGGCCAGAGTGCTTGGAAGAATTCTTTTAGCCTTGGAATAGCAAATTTCCAGTGTGGAGCACTGTTAAAAAGCCAGGAATTGCTATAAATAAAAGCACTGAAATGGAAGTTGATCTGTGCTGGTAAAGGTGGTTCAATTTACAGTAAAGTGTTATTGTTCATCTTGACTTTTAGTCTAAATAGACAGCAGACCACAGAAGGAAAAGTCGTGTTCATAAATTGTGTTCTTCAGGTCTGGAACACTAGAACAACTCCTTCCAAAGGCAGTCTAAACAGAACTAATGCATGGCTCTTCCTAAGAATTCTTCCATTTAAATGCCTTTCAGTGGGTCCCTCTAGGGTTGTTCTGCTTACTTGGAAAACTGTGCACATTTTATTCAAATTGCCTGCAGGCAATTGGCATTTGTGACTATGGCTGTAGGAAGTGTTCAGGGGAGTTGGTTTTGCATTGCTTGCATAGCACTGGCTATTCCTTGGACACTGTTTTTATATTCAGGATTCAGTTTTGATGTATGATACCAGCCATGCAAAAACCCCTTTTTGTATGTGGCTGAAAGGGCTGGTTTTGTTGAAAGAGAGAAATAATTGCTTTGTCTTTCTCTTGAACGTTTATTACTGATGAAGTCTTTAGCCTGTTTTCCCTGTTCTGCAAGTGAATTGATGTATCCATGGAACAACTTAAAATTACCTGAATACCTGTGCTGAAGATGTTTGGTGGAGGTGCTTAAGTAGGACCCTTAGGTCAGAGCTGTCCCAGAGGCAGGGTTTTCTCAGTCCTGTCCCTGTCACCTCTCCTGAGGACACAGGGATGTTCCATGTGAGCTGTGAGTGTCCAGCAATCAGCTCACAGCTCAGAGATTTCCACCTGTGCTTGCATGAGGAGAAGGAAATAGGGCCTTTGGGAATCCAGTTTCAGTGAAGAATGGCTAGCTGGCTCTTAATTCTCTTTTCACAGACCATGTACTTACAAACAATTGTTGGAAAGCTGCTGCTCTGCGAGGGCTGCTCTTAAAAATAAACGATGGGATATTTGATGTTGCAGACTGATTGCTGAGTTTGGCACTGTGTTTGGTAGGCATCTTCCAGGCAAGGGCAGAAGAGGGTGTAGTGGGGCTTTTCTCATGTTTAGGCAGTTTCTTTAAAACAAGGACTCTTAAATTTTAGAAGAAGGCAGAAGAGATGCTTGTTTTTTCTGTTTTATTTTGGAAGAAAATAAGTTTAAGCATCTCGTTTTTAAAACTGGAAATTTTGAAGGGCGTTACATTATCAACACTGTTGGGGTTTTTTTAGACATATAAGTGGCAAGAACCTCCCTAGGTAGATAAAGTCAACACTTAAAAATAAATCGTCCTTGCTAATATTTGGTAGCTTTGCTGTGTCATTTAACTGCAGAAAGCACCTTCCAACAGGTATCTTGAGTTGTTCTAGTTTGAGTCCATGACAATTCTTCCAGTGAAGCTGATGCCCTTTGTCCAGAGATCCATTTTGTTGTTGGTATTCTGTTTGGAAAGATAACTGGCTATGATTCTGCACTAAGTGGGCCTATAAGAAATGTCAGCAAAAATAGGGAAAGACTGGAGCCTCAAGCTGTGCGTGCAGTGAGACCTGCACCCTCTGAAACCTGCACCCTCTGGAATTTGCACATTCTCCATTCTGATTTCTCATGCCTTTCTGGAGCCAGCTGCTTTGCAGACATTTCCTTTGCTTTGCTTTTAGTTTGCTTTGGCTGCTTTCCTCTCCTTTTTATTATTAAATGCATTTTCAAGCATGCTCTAATGTCTGCCGTTAACCCACTTCTCAGCCCAGGGCCGGACTCGACCACCGAGACGAATCTCCTTCTCCTTCAGCATCTCTCCACTCATTCCTAAGTCTAAAACTCTCTTTTCTATTGGCTCTTCTTCCAGTGATGAGGAGGAGGAGTTGGATAGTAAGTAATCATTTTCTGTGCATTGCAGCCATGATGGGTGGACACACAGGGAGATCTGGTTTTCTGCTTCAGACACTGGAATTTCACCTTGCAAACCTTGAACTGCCTTTTCCATTGCATGGTGTCTAATAGCATTATCTTAGTGCTGTATCTGACTAACTGACAGCAGAATTAAAAGGATTATTATCCAAAGAATCTTCTACATCAGCACCATGGTGTCTTATCTGGGTAGTTCTAGTCTGTATCCATCACCTGCCACTCTGAGCAGCAAAATCTTTACCTTTTTACTAAAACCAAAATACTTGCCTTGGGCTTGTTGCAGGGCATGGAGTCAGCAGAAGAGGTACATCCTTGCCCTCTGTAGGTGACAGTGAGTGCACTGCTCAGTGGAAGAGAAGTGGACAGAAGCCCTGATTATTAAATTCTGAAAATTTCACAGCAACTTCACAGTTCCCTCACTAAGCAAAAAGCACAAATTGCAGTCAAAGACTTTAAATCCTCAAGGTGCTCATATCTAGGTCCTGATATTGTTATCAAAATAGTTCTGTGGGAAACAGGTGAGAGTTCTCTGGCAGCTTTTTTTCTCCTGCAAACTCCATTGCTAAAAGAAGCCCAACTAAAGCAGAAGATTGAATTAAAGTAATTTAGACTCCTCTTGTTTTTTTAAATAGGCTTACCAAAGATTATTCAAAATGCTTCCTATTTCTTAAGCATGTTTTATTAGACTGTTGAAATAAGGCAGACACATTCCTCCTGTCCTTACTGGGATGGGGGAAATTGCTTTCCAATCCAATAGGTTTTGGTTGCTTCCTGAATTTAAAACAATCCCCACACCATCCACATGGCACATATCTAAATTCTCCTCCTTTCCATTCCTGGAATTCACTGTGGGTTTGTCCCTTCCTTCAGGAAAGTCCTGTGCCCAGGTGTGGTATTACCCACTTCCATATTTAAGGTCCTTCCTCATTTCTCTGTCGTTTTCTTCTGCTTTTAACAAAACTCACAATTTGTTTTTTCACATCTTTAGGGTTCATTTCTCATAAAAGGATGAATGTGTGAACACTGAGAATGCACGTGCATTTCTGTTACCACTCCTCAACCTGTCCATGGCTGTTTTTGCTTCAAAAAATGGAGAATTAGTTGATGTTTGTTTGGGGATACATTTAATGCATGGATTTCAGATGGCTGGACAATTATTATGAAGCCTTTGGATTTCTCGACCCATGAAAGTTTAATTCCTGACAGCACTAAGGCATTGCAAGCTGCTTTGAACATCCTAGTCCAGTCACTGCTTTCTGTAATGGATCTTGATGAATTATTTCAAGTCCAGCTACCATATTAATTAGTTTTTGTAGGTGGTGCTTAAAAGATGTTCAGATAACACAGCAAATTTCAGCTGCTAGCCCAGATTTATTTGACATAGATAGCAGTTCTGGCTTTTGTAACAAAAACTTATTTTTTTGGTGTGTTCTGAAATCAGATTTTAGTTTTGTTCCTGGTCATGACAGGGAACAAAAATATTTTGAAAATAAGCTTTCCTTCCCTTGTTTTACTTCAGAAACAAACCAGAAGGTGAGAAGATGTGTCTTTTTCTATGCTTATCTTCTGGGGTTTACAGCTTGCAGCAGTGTTGATCATATGATCTAATATTATAATCTAAAATATGAAATCATAAACAGACCTTAATTCTTCACTGGATCCACTTTGCCTGCCAGCACCAAGAATCTCCCATTTCTAAGATGAAACAACTATTGAAGTAAAAGATAAGTTACACATAATTGTAGTTCTCATGCAGTTTATTTTCTCAAAGTAGTGAAAAACAGTTCACAAAAATCAAATTACTGCAGCTCTTGGTTCAGTGTTTGTTCACATTTCTTATATTATCTGCAAAGAAACAAAAAACCTTTGTGAAATACTTAAATCCAGTCAAACTGATGAATCTTCTGAAAAAAAAGGAAAGACTATGGAGGTGTAACCAAATTAAAAGCAAAGTAGAATTGAAATGGAAACCAGAGTTGGTGGAGCTTTAACCAAAGATTTGGGAGTCTGGAAATTACTTATGTGAGCCTGGTAGGCACTTAGATAGTTTTATGTTATAAAAATGTAATATCACTATTGGAAATTGAATACTAGACTTCATTTCATACATGTTACATTATTACTAACTTCAGTGTATTTGGGATAAATCATTAATGAGGTGAAAGATTTTGCAAGGGAAATATTAACACAGCTCTCCAAGCAGGGGTTAGGTAACAGGGTATGCCTGTATTTTAGTTTCTCAATATGAAGAAATGACATTTCTGTCTCAGACTCTGTTGGCACTTGAATCAGTGGTTAGAAAATCTGTATTTAAAGCCTAGTATTGTATGCACAGTTTTTCCTAATTCTCTTACTGCTTTGGATAAAGGGCCAGCTGTGCCTCTAATGGCAAGTAGCTGTTTTGCATTCACCCTTAGCATTGAGAGAATTTGAGACAAAATACTGTTTTTCTTGCAGTATATATGCAGAAGCTTAGTAAAGTGACAGTCATACTGATTCTTGAACTTCAGATGGGGCTGCAAACAGTGCTTGTATGAAGTTTGTTTTTTGGAGTCCTGGCAAGCCCAGTTACTTCAGAGGGAACCCTCTGTCCTGGATCATTTCATCCTGATTTTTTAGTGTTCTTTGATGGCTCTGGTAAATGGTGTCAGCACCCAGATCTGCTCCAATGGGTTGTGCAAGCAGGTTCTTGTCTAAAGAGAGTTGGCTTCAGCTTCGTGCTGAAATTCAGCTTTTCCTCAAGCAGCGTTTCGTGACAAAGCCCCAGGCTGGTAATGTTTTGTGGAAAACAGAATAAGGCTTCCCTTGTTTCCCTTACTCTTTATGAAGTGCCTCAGGATTTTGATGGGAAAATGAACTACAATTTTTATCAAGGAGAAAAGTTTTGTACATGAAACCCGGATGTGCTGTACAATAGATCCTTTTTAGTGGAGTACAAATAAAAGCATTGTCTCAGAACAATTCTCATTTATACCTATTGTCATTGAATTGGCAGTTCTGATTCAGACACCCTGATTTACCAGCAAATTTAACAGTTGCATGGTGTTTACTTAATAGCTGAAGAGTGATAAAAATACTAAACAGGCTTTCACCTCAGCATCTAATTTGAGAGCAGCTAAGGGTACCAGGAACAGGCTTTATCCCGAGCACCTGAGATCTGTTCTAAACACCCACTTCTGGAAAACATTTCCCTTTCCTCTTGAACCATCCCAGTATGCAAACTGTGTTTTCTGGAGTCAGTGGGCTGAGGCTGCAGTCTGACCTGTGCTCCCCTCCCATCTCTTGCAGGTTCGCAGTCGCTGGGCGGCTCCGTGGGCTCCTCCGTGCAGAGGTACGGGATCCTGGGCACATCCTGCACTGGGCCCTCCATGGACACCCAAAAACCTTCCTGGCCCCAGTGCACTTCAACTGCCATCAGAAAATCAGTCCTGTATCTCTAAAGGCTGAGGAATATTTTAGATGGCAGAATATGAAAGTCTGTTCTAAGTCTCATCTCTTAACAAGGCTCTGTTTGTTCCCAGCTAATAACATCAGATTCTATTAGCTGTCTGTCTACCCTCAGTTATATTTTCACTAAAAGTTGTGCTTTCTCCTCGTGGCTAATTCTCTCTATCTCACTATAACAAAGGCCAAAATGCTCCTGGTTTTGTGTGTTATTTTTCAACCTTGCAGGCTGCACAGGGGAGAGAATCTTCCTGGTGGCTTTCAAAGTGCTTCCCTGGGGCAAGGATGTTTGTGACACTGGGTGTCTGCTCTCTGTGCCACTGACAGCTTTGGCTTTATTTTGTGTCTGCTCTGGAAGGTTCTTCACCTCTGTTCACTGCTGTTTTTTTCTTCTTGATTTAATCTGTATTTCTGTTCTGTGTTTGGTTCGTGTTGTACTTAATGTTGACAGACTATGCCTTTAATGCAATAATAGTTTCCTTATTTTTCTATCACAGCTGAAGAAGTCATAAGCTTGTGCATGTAAAGACTGGCAAAAGTTATCTGGGATCCTAAAAATTCCTAAATTAATACACCTAACCATTGTGGTTCATTACTTAGTATTGGTATTCTCATTTCTCAGGAGGGCTTTGCAGACAGTGTGGTTTCTGTTAAAGACATTCACTGCCTTTTCAGAGTTCATTAGATGCATTTCTCTGGAAGGAAATGGTTCTTTACAGCATTAATGGTTCCTGGTTATTTGACAAGGGAAGCAGCAGAGGGTGCTATGGTGTGGCCTGCTTCAAAACAGATGTGAGAATTCCTTGAAATTTATCTCAAAATGAGTGGATTGGCATTTTGTCTTCACTTTTCCTTCTCTGGTAAAACACCATAAAGCACCTAGACTGTATTAGCTAAAAATGCATTTGTACTTTAAAACGAACCCATCCGTTTAATAGATACTTTGGGGAGGAGAAAAATAAAATCAAAGCAACTTTAATGTTTATTTTATTTCAGCATATCTGAAGAGAGCAGCAGTGTCCCTGCTGGTAAAGGTGTAACAAAAGTCAGCCGCACCTTCAGCTACCTCAGGAATAAAATGTCCAGCAGCAAGAAGATGCAAATGTTTGCTTCTTGTGATGCTTCTTGTGATTTCTGGAATGCCCACAGGCAGCAGAAATGAGTTCTGTGTTCAAGTCTTTGCCTGACTTTCTTTTCTTTACTTTTTTTTTTTTTTTTTTTACTTTCTTCTTTCCCCCTTTTTTTTTTTCCCAGCAAGGGCAGGAGTGTCCTGGGGTGATAGGAGCTGGCTACCTGGGAAATCCTGGCACCCCAAAACTGAGCCCAGGGACAGCTGTGTGAGGCTCAGTACGGCCAAGTGCTGGCTCCTGGGTTTGAGTTACAGTGACAGTGCTGGGTGGACAGTTGGACTGGATGAGCTTAAAGGTCTCTTCCAGCCCTTATGATTCTATATTTTCACTCGTTTCCCTGAGAGAATAGATTTTGCCTTGTTATGAGTTAGGGCTTTGTAGTGATTAATGTGTCTAATTTTTACAGAATCTGAGGTGTTTAACAAAACGAGGACAAGAGCTGTAAGAAGGAACTACCTGCCAAAGGCTGTATTGTCTTTTCATCTTTGTTTTACTTTTGCCACAAAGTTCCTATGCACTGCAGGAGAAGTTGCTCACACACTGACTTTTAGTGACAGCCAGTGTTTATATTTTTCCCTTTCTTTCATCCTTGAAACCCTGGAATTGAATTTGCTGAAAATTAAGCCCTGCTCACCACAGATGAATTTCCTGAGAACATTATTGATTACAGAAATAATCAATAATAATCAAATATTGATGTTTATTTATTAATTATTTAAGTTTACTTATTAATTATTGATAATTAGTTATTAATGTTAAATACTTCACACTAACAGGCTGTTGTTGCTTTAGATTGTCCCTTGAAGGTTAATATATATTTGGGGATTTTCTTGGCTTGGTTGGATTTTTTTTTTGCTTTGAGTTTCACCTCGATTCATCTGTGTGACAGAAGCTCAGAGCACTTTACAGTCTGGTTAGGTGATTTAGTTAATGTGTTGGTAAATGCTGTTGGAACGCCCTGGAGAGGTGTGATGACTCTCAATTTCTTGTTATAGGTCTGGCTTTAAAAGTAGCCACAAGTGCCAATGGCTCAGAGCTGCTGCTGCTGAGTAGCTTTAGGACAATGCTCTTCCCTGCTGCAAAGTACAGTGTTGAAAAAGTAAATCTTTTATATAAATCTTCAAAAAAAAGTTTTAAAAAAATCGCTTTAAAAGTAAATCTTTATATAGAAACCTGCTCAAACACTCAGTGAGAAGTTCAGGAGCATTTTGCACAGACTGTGAGTGAGAATGAAAGTTCCTTAATTGGTTCTTGCACTTAATGTGAATAATCTCTAAAGCAAGAACTGAAGACAAGTAAGAGATCTGGTTGGGACAGAAAATACAACAGCAGTCCTTTTAGATATTTGCTCAGTGCAGTTTGATTTCACTAATTTCATGATTGTGTCCGAAAATGTTGATAAAAAGTTGCTCCAAAATCCCAATCATAACATGCACTACAAAAATTGCAGCTCATATCAGCTCTCACACTTTTACTAAATAAAAGCCAAAATATCATTCAAGTTACAATTTCTTGTCTGCTCTTGGTGGAATGTTTGCATTATGTAAATTTTTAAGGTTCCACTGGTACATTTAAATAATTTGACCAAAAAATTTATTGGAACACTGATTTCTCAGAAGCATTATAGACAAGAAAAGCCTGTAAGAGTTAAAACCAACAAAACAACAAACCTTGAAAGAGGAAGTTTGAGAGAGGAAGTTGCTTTCTGGGCTGTCAGGAGGAAGGGAGGCTTTCCAGCTCAGTTTTACTCATCTCCAGACCTTCAGAAATGCAGTTTTCTCGAGTGAAATAAAGTAAAATAAAGCACATCTGAGCCTACTAATGGCAACAGCTCTTTTGGAAAATGTGGAGAGTTTTGCAAAAAACCCTTTAAAATAAAGGGATGTTTAGAGCATTAACTGAAGGGAATACTGGTTGAAGTTGGTGTGAATCTACTCCTGCCTGGCATGTACTTGGTGATATTTGGGATTATCAGTGAATCTCTTGCAATTAGGAGAGTTCCTTAATTCACATTTGCAAAGTTTCTATCTTTGTCAGTTCAGGAAAAAAATCCCTCCTTTTTTTTTCATTTTGGTTGCGAGTTTCTGAGAAATTACAACAATTAGCATGAGTAATTTCTCTTTTTCGTTGCCTTGCACAGTAATAAGGCAGAGCTGTGCCAGCAGCAGCATTCAGGATATATGGTAGGAGTTGCAGTGTTTGAAAGGATTAGCAGACAGGGAATATATGTGACCTGCAGAGCAGGAGGAGCTCAAACACACAAAACTCTCTGTCTGGGCAACTTCTGCAGCACTTTGCTGAAGTACTACACAGCAACACTGAGGTATGTTAAAATTGACTTTTTCTGTACCCTAAACATCACAGAGTGTTTGATTTACTTCCCTCTACCTTTAAAATATGTGGTCTTCTATTGACTCGTGGCTTGTAAAATATTAATCACATCCTTTTCTGCCTGTATGGGGTTGGTTTTTAGTTTTGGTGTTTCTTTAGCAGTGGAAGCTAAGGTGGGGCAAGATGAAAGCAGTAGCAAAGTAGCTAAAATCATCTTTAAGGAAGTCAGCAACTGTCCTGCCCCTCCCCATTTTGCTCAACTCCTCCGTGCTGTGCCTCCCGTCCCCAGCCCTGCCGCAGCCTCCGGCATCACCATGGGCTAGTGGGGAGCAGCTCCTGGTGGGGAGCAGCTCTCTGGCCCCAGGGAAAGAATGTCCATAAAGTGGAATAGATTCTCAGAAGTACCTCAGATAACAGTGAAGCTGGTGGGACTTAAGCACTGGGAGGTAAGAGCTGCGTGGTTCCCGGGGAGCGGCGTCCGCGGCTGCGCTGCCGCCGTGGTGCCTGCTCTGGCACCTTGGTTCAGGCTTCACATCTCACTGGCAGCTCCAACAGCACAAAAATAGTCTTGTTTCTACAGTCCTTTAAATAAAGTTCCAGTAATTGCCACAGGAAGAAAGAAAAAGCTGAAAAAAATCTCATTGTGAGACCTTGTCCTTGAGTGGAGGGGCTGGCAGTCCTTGTGTGGAGTTTGCTGTTTCCTCCTCGAAAGTGGTGCACCAATTTCCTCTTTTTCCTGGAGCTGTTCAGCTTTAACTGAAATTAAAATTAGACTTCAGAATCACTGGGTTTTGCAGTGAACTTCAGGCAGGCTTAAGACATAGGATGGGAAATCTCCCTTCAGCATGAGAGTCACAAGATTTGCCTTGAGCTCACAGTGATCTGTTCTCCTGGAGCTTCACAAGGCTTGGCAGAAGAGCAAAACTCCAGGAATCGACTTGGTACCATCAGCCCAGGCCTAAACTGCAGAGTTTTAGTTCCTGAATCCTGCCAGGCTGGATGTGGTTAAAGATGAGCAGGTCAGCGGATGGAAAATGGGGCTGTGGAGGTTTCTGTGGGGTGGTGTGAGCCAAGCTGAGGGCTCAGAGGAGGCGGAGATGTGATGCAATGCAGGCTCTTTCTGGCAGGTTTTCTGCTCCAGACAGGATTATTCCATATGGTAATACTCCTAGTTTTGCTTATTTGCAGAACAAAACAGTGTTTGGAGCCAGTAAATAGACTTTCTGTTTATGACACTTTGCAGGACAGACTCCGGCCCTGGCGTTTTGCCTGGGATGTGCTGGGAGAGGAGCCCTCAGGCTGAGTTACTCATTCTGTGTGTGTCACCCAGGGCTCAACTGTTCTGCAGGGGCTGCAGAGCTCCGTCCCTCAACTGCCACTGCATGGCAGTTGCTCACATGGGCAGCTCTGCAGCTCCCTGATATTCAGGCTGGGGCAATATTAGGCAAAGGGCACGTGGCAAATAAATAACAAAATGCAAAGATAAGCTGACAGAAGCCTTTACCAGTTTCTGGTTAAGCTTCTCTTTCAGATGCCAGAAAATCTGCAGCAATGGCTAAGAGTACAGACCTGGAGTTGACTTGTATCATAAACATTTTGTAGGTTGGTATGTAGAAAGACAAGGAATTATTGTAATTCAAATTCAGAGTTTTTCTGTGGAGTTTCCTTTAAAAACTGTTTGGAAGAATTCCAAATCCATGAAAGGCTGCAGGGAAAAATGTTTCAAATTTTTAGTATTTTCTATCAAAGCTAGAGATAGAAAAGAAGCAAAAACTCTGTTAAAAGTTGGAGGAGCTGTCTGTGCTTGTCTTCTTTCCAAAGCTGAGTAGCCCAGAGGTTGTTGTGGCTTGTGGAAGATGAGAGGGTCTTTTATGGTATTGCTGTTGTCCCCCAGGCTTTCTGTGGTGCTGTAGGTTGAGAGTTTGTAAAAGATCCATTTTTGCCAAAAAGCTTCATGTAGTTAACTTGGGGTTGCATGTAACTGTTGAAAAAGTTGCTGGTTGGAAGGAAAACAGAGGTGGAAATATTTTGGCAGTAAGGCTGTAGAGGCACTGAGGAAGAGCTTGTGTTCTCCATTAAAACTGCAGTTGCAAATCACAAACCTTATGGTTTAGCCTTAAAAATTAACTGTGTTGAAAGTCTGATACACACTGCATGTGGCATTTGTATTTAACACAATTTATTTAAAGTGCTGAAGAGGCTGATGAGAGCCCAGAAACAGAAAAGAGGTAAAGTCATTAAACCAAGCAAGTGTAAAACAAAGGTAGAAGGAAATAGGTGCCTTCAGAACAGACTCAGTGTCACCTGCAGTGGTGAGACACTTGTGTGAGTCAATAGTATGTAAATCCACTTGCACAGGGGCTTTTTAAGGGAGAGCTGTGCAGACACATGGCCATTGTTCAGGTGCACCTCAGTCAATACCCTCACCGTGCCAAAGGCAAACACTGACAATCTGTAACCAGGGAAGAGACCTCTGCCCAGTGACAAGGCTTTGGGTCATTTTGTCTCGGCAGGAGAAAGAGAAAGATAAAGAGAAGACTAAAGAGAAGGACAGAGATTCCAAGGAGAAGGAAAAAGATAAGAAGCTGTTGAATGGACATCTCTTCACTGCAACTTCCGTTGTAGCCCAAGCAACCTGTTACCACTGTATGAAGCCTTTCAATAAGGATTCGTACTACTGTGCAAGTAAGTCAGGGGGTTCCCCCCCTTCCTTTTATTTTTCATTGAATCTGGCATGGAAAATGCAAAGCTTACACTTTATTTTCCTTTTGCTTGAGGATGTAAGGTGGGAGGGAGACTTTGGAGATAGTGATTCATAGAGCAGTGTTGCCTTGTGGAAACTGGACTGAAATGGGTCGTGGCTGTGTGGAGGTGTCCTGAAACCTCTTTGCTAAGCCTGAGCTCAGCAATCACAGCAGGCCATGGGCTTTTCTACCCCTTGTTGGCCTCTGTCAGTCAGGAGAACTTTGGTTATTTCAGCTGCATGTAGTGGCTTGGAGCTGAGGTGCTTTGATAAGATGGACAAAGGACAGGACAGCTGGCTTGGATCATGGCTTCTATTTCCAATGGAGGGGGAAAAATCCTCCCCATTTGTGGTGTATTGCTTTAGTTCTCAGAAATACTCTTCAGTGAACCCACAGTGGGAACCACATGGTACAGAAATACTGACCCTCTGCTCCCTTTGTACAAGAAATTGCATCAAAGGTCAAATGACAGCTACCTGTGTGTGTGTGTGCAGGACGTGCAGCACAGGACAGGCAGCATGGGAACCTCACTGAGGCTTTCTGGCAGACTGGGGATTTTGTTCTCATTTCTTATCAGACAGTTTCTCATGCCTGTAGCTCGATAAGGTCAGCAGTGTTCGTGTGGTCAAGACCAGAACGCTGCTTGGTTCATGCAGCAACCCAAAGCTATAGAAAATGCAGACAAAACCCATTTTTTCCCACTATACTCAGTGCAGAAGGCTTTCCTCTGCTCACTGTTAGTAATTTTTGACTCCACTAGGTTAGAAATGAGTCAGAACAACTGCGGGTGCTGCTCCCAGGCAGGAGCCTTCCGTTCCTGCTGGTGGATGTGAGCAGGGGAAGGAGCAGCCAGCTGAATCCCAAATGGCACTTCTGAGTTTCCTGGAAGAGCCTTCAGCAGAGCTGTTTGTCTGAGACGTGCTCTGTGTCAGCCTGATGGGAAATGTGCAACACTCACAATTACAAACCCTCAAATGCATCCTCTCCTTTTCCCCACTTGACTTTCTTAACAGCTTCTGAAGCCACGTAGAAAATCAAATATATCCCAGTTTAATGCTCTAGGTGCTAATGAGTTCAAATAACACAACAATGTCATATGTTTTAGCACAGATGTTCTTTCCTTATTTTCAAGGTATGATGGAAAATTACTGTAATTTTCTGCACTGGCCAGAAAATGAATGTCATTAAAAAATGTTTGGTGAGGGCCTAAGTTGAAAGCTCACATCAGAGAGTGGTTCCTTCTCCCATTGCATCTTAAAATCAGCCTCAGATGCTTTGGAAATGATGGATGAGCAGCAGCAGAGGCTCTGACATTCCTGTGCTGTTGTAGGCTGGTGCTACCACCACTGCTCTGTCTCACCTGTGGCTGATTTTTAATGTTCTTTAAAGCACTGGATATTTTAAATCAATGTCTCAGCTTTTCAATTACGTCCCCCAGCTTCCTGAAATATTTACTCAATGCTGAAGGATTGAGCATGCTCTGAAACAGATGGGCAAGCAAAAAAGCCTAATTTTTAGCAGCTTTCTGCCTTTTTTTTTTTTCCTTTTTTTTTTTTTTTTTTGGTGATCACTGATGCAGAAAATAAGGTTTGGGGGGTTTTAGTTATTAATACTAGTGACACAGAGGAGTTAGAGGAACTTCTTGCTTGCTGAAGAGTTGAATTGGAGGAATAAAGTCTGTACAACCAGATTTTTTAACATAAAAATTCTAATTTTTTTTGCCAAATGGTACACACCAAAGAGGTGTCTTCAGGCTTTCAAGGCTTGAGTATGAATTTTGTGATTCTGAATTGTCTCACTGCCTCTGTTCATGCACCAGAGGAGCAAGTTCTGTTCCTCTTTCTTGTTTGGTCTAAAAACTTACATGCTTGTGGGTTTTGCAAGTTTTCAGGTTGTTTTGTTCTTGTCTTCTCTTGCACAGGAAATTGAGAGACACTGTCAGAATAGCAGCACCCTATGGCCTTATTCTTATCTCTGTCAAAATGTCAGAATTACTGGCTTTTATTGAGTCGTCCCAAATGTAAGAGATTCCAGAAATGTGAGCATATTCTGTCATTCTGGACATAGAATTTTTTCCTTTATATCTGCTTCAAGAAATAATTCAGAACTTCACACTTAGAGTGTAATATACATGTAAAATACAGTTCATTACCTCTGTTAGTGTTGTCATGAATGAGTGAAAATATTTTTCTCTAAGCTGCTGAATCTCATCTTGAGCTGTGATCTTTCATCTGCCAAAAGAGTTAAAGCCTGAAACCCAATTCTCAGTTTTTATGGGGGAAAAAAAAGGCAGTTTTAATCATCTTTGAAAACTTTGACTGAGAAATCTGCTGGCAGAGATCATGGGCAGACTCAGGGTATTAAAAAAATACAAAACCCACAAAATGAAACCACCCAGCTTTTGCTCTGGCATATATGCAGCAGTGCAGATGTGCCAGGTGGTGTTAAAGCCTGATGGTGTTTGCATTGGTGAATGTGGTGGTTTTGGACCAACACTTCAGTTTCCAGCAAGAAATCCCAACCTCAAGGATCCCTGGCAGATGCTGCTGCTGTTCCTTTTCTGGTGACCCTGAATAGGGCAGCACTTGGGTTCTGTGCTCCAGATCTTACCCATGATGTCTGAGTTTGTGTAAATGAATTTCCCCATCCTCTTCCTGTCTTTTAGATCTCATAGTCCTTGTCTTGATGAGAACAGTATTTGTCTTTTCTGAGAAATACTGGCCCTACAATTGGTTTCTGTTTCTGTCTCCTGCTTCTGCTTTCCATATTACTTTCAGAGGGATAATGCCATCAGGTTTTTTCTCCTTTATTTTCTTTCATTTAATACCCCTGGAAACTCAACCTTGCATCGATTTTTAAACAGAATTTCCTGTTAAATTCTGTGAGGAAATGTTATTAAGAAACAAGGGGCTAATTATCCTGGAAAGCAGCCTCTCTCTCAGTATTTGTAGCTAGTCATGTAAACCACAATGATGCCTGAAAGTTACAATTCTCAGTTGTTTAAATTAACAGTTTAGATGACAAACAGCAAAAACTGACCTGTTTTCTGTGGTTTTTTTTTTAATTCATTGGTTTTTGGTGTTCTTTTTGACAGACTGTAATGCAATTGTTCACAAAGGCTGTAAGGAGAATTTTGCTTCTTGTGCAAAGGTCAAAATGAAGGTAAGGGAGTTCATCTACTCTACTGAAACTTATTTCTTTATTTTTTATTTATTTATATATATATGTAAAATACTTTCCACCACATGTCACAAAGTTTCCAGTTTGTTGTAAAGAACTTCCATCCCAGTGCTGAAGCTTTCACATAATGAAGACTGTTAAATACACTGTTTATATGAAGAACACACAGATTTTGTGCTTACCCTAAATGCAAGGATCCTGCTTCTCCAAGCTAAATAATGTTTGTGCAATTATGATTTCAGTTCACTTCAGTATTGTCATCACTTTCTCATTTTCATATTTGCTGCACATTTCTCCATCTGTTATTTTGCCCATTTCATTCAGAGAAAATAAAAAATATATTTAAAAATACACATACACTGAGAGACTTCAGGAAAAAATAAGCTTTTTTTTTTGTTTTAGTTATATGGCACAACTTTCTGTGAGAAGGGAGGGAGAAATTAAAGTGAATTTCATTTTTCTTTCAGCCACAGAGAGGGATGCTGCAGGCACATGATACCTCTTCGTTACCCACAGTAACCATGAGAAACAAAAGTAAGACAATTTCTTTCCCTCTGCTTTGGGAATGGTCTGTGTCTGCTCTTCTTAACTGTTCTGACAATTGATACTTGATACTATGAAAAATAAGCTTTTAACAAAGCAAGGATGAGAGCATCCTCTGTGCACTCTAGGCAATATTTGAGACTTTAGAAGCTGTCCTGAAGTTGTACAAAGTTCACCCCTTCAGAGGTGTTGCTCCAGAGAGCAGAAGTGCATCTGAAGAAGGAAAAAAATCTGGAATTAATATGAACAGATTAGTTAAAGGAATGTGATGATATAATGAAATCAGAATTATCATTTCTCTGTGGTACTTACTGATAAGAGAAACCTGTCTCAAAGAGAAACAGCAAGATTTATATGACTGTGGGCACAGGGAAATAAAAAAGGCAACAGGGTGGATTGTGACATGTAATTAATTATCAAAACAGTTAAATTCAGTTTCTCAGGGATGTTTCTGGAGTTGGTATTTCAAGCATAATGCAGTGACTTTTGCACAGGGGTCAATGGTCCTCCTTTCCTATGGCTGTTCCTAACTGCTGACATCCCCTGGGGTTTTTTCTAGAAAGAAAAGGCAGTGAATTTCAGAGTGTGGATCCTTTTAGGTCATCATCATGCCAGCTAACAGGGGTTGAGGTGTTTGCCTGGCCTGACTGTTCTCCCCTGTTCTCCCCCTTCCATTCAGGCTCGCAGCCCAAGGAGCGCCCGCGCTCTGCCATCCTCACTCCCGACGAAAGCAGCGTCACCTCCACCTTCAGCAACAGGAGGTCACAGCAGCCCACTGCACTCTCCAAAAGTGTCTCCATACAGAACATTGCAGGGTAAGGTTCCTCCCTGCTCTCCTGGCTATGTTTGTGCATTATTTGATGCTGCCGATGCAAAGAAATCCAGATCTCACTAAAAATAAGTTCACGTGCTGTGACTTGTGTTAAAGGCACAAAAGGGGTCACAAACAGAGAAATAGCCACGTTCTGTGTGATACCATCAGTTTTCTTCTGCATGATCTCAGTGTCTGAGCTGGTTTAGCCATGGCAGGAGTTCGGAGGCACAGCTGAGTTGGCCTGGTAGATTCAAGGTCACTTCACAGGAATGCTCTGGGCTCCCAGGAAGAAATTCCTGTGCCTTGGGCTGGATGCTGTGCAAGCACACATTTGCAGCTCAGGTATAGTATTAACTTTTGTGTCTATAACAAGAGGGTGAAGGCAAAGAGCTGTGGTCTTCCTGTTTTTAGACTGCCTTATACAAAAAAACATAGAAGAAAATCTAATTTATGCTTCCTACCCTACTTGCATACCGAGCAGTTCTATATGTGAGGCAGTCTCAGGGACTGGCACATTCTGGGCAGGTTGGATGTCCTGGCTCTTCATGGGGAGTTTAATTTCAGCCCATTTTCTGATCTTCCTCAGAGCTAGTGATAAAGACTCTTGGCTAGCCTTTGGTGTTGCATTTTTTCGCACTGTTTGCTGCAAGGACAATGAGGATGGGATGTGACTGGAATGGAGTTATCCAAACTGTAAAACCTCAGGAGTGGTTCTTTATGGAAAGCACTGTCACTCACAACTGTAGTGCTTACAGCTTCTCAAGCTCCAGTGGGTAGCTAGTAAACAACTCATAAAAGCACATTTCTGTAGGTAATTGTGCAGTGTTGGCTTTGTTTTTCAATTCATATTTAAAATGCATTTATTCTGCATATCTGAAAGTACATTTGGCTGGGTTTTTGTCATAAACAATATTCTGTGTTGTGTTTTTCTGCAGAGTTGGGAACGATGACAGCTTAGTACACACTTGGAAATACCTGTCACAGTCAACAGACTCTCTACATAAAATCAGCCGAGTTAATGAATCCATGGAGTCACTGGTTGATGAAGGTAAGAGATCTCCATGGCATTTATAGGAGAAGAAATGTCTCAGTTCTGCTTTCCAGCAATAGAAAATCCATTTTCCGCAATTGTCTTCTCTTATAATGGACAATTAAAGTGCATTTATTTTAATCTCAGAATATTAGTATGATAAACTAAAACAAAGCCCCACACAGTAATTTCTTTAGCTCACTGAATTATGGAAAAACATTTAGAAGGTTTTAGTTGCAGTTGAGTTACTTGGAATGTAGCTCAGGGACAAACATTTCCTCTTCTGTTGTGGTTTTTTATTTAACTGCAATGTCATTGCATGGCAGATTAGGAATACATTATCTGAGCTAGCATTTGGTCTGTGTGAAAATGGTGAATGGGAAACTAGCAAATAGCCTTTAAAAGTGTTTTTCATAAATAGTCTTTGTGGTATGTGATCATTTGTGTCATAATGGAGAACGTGTGTGATGTCTGTGCTGTGACTGACAAAGCCTAAACCTAAATAATTAGAGAGGAATCTCAAATGGGACAAGTTCCCCACATCTCAGTGGCACTTACATTGCTTTGTGAAGGTGCAGACATGAATGAAGGACAGCTCATGGGAGACCTGGAATTGGATTCCAAGCAGCTGGAGGCAGAGTCCTGGAGCCAAGTAGTGGACAGCAAGTTCCTACAGCAGCAATACAAAGATGTTGTCAAACGGCAAGATGTGATTTATGGTGAGACATCTGCACCTTCCCTTTTCTCTCACTGTAAACAGCTCCTTCATCTACTCACATGCATGGATTTGGGAAAGTTTAGCCTCGTGAACTGGATCATTGCTTTGATTTCCTCAAAAGCCAAACTCTCATTCTTCAAGTTCCTAGAAACATAATGTATTCTGTGAAAGCTTTCTTTCTGCATTTCACATACCCAGAAGCCATCAAAAAACCCCAGAAATTGCCTCTCCTCATTTGTCTGCTTATGACTTTCAAATTTGGGTTCCAGCTCAAGCAGCTAACTAGGAAGTCTTTTCCTGAGGGATTCAGGAGCCATCCTGTATGGCAGAAGGGGGTGGAGGTTGGCAGTGAGGTGTTAGGAAGAAGAAGATACCAGGGCTGAAGGTTGAGACCCCAGCAGCAAAATCCAAAGCTCTCTGTAGTGGGACGCCTCTTCCCCCCTTTTTCTCTCACACATGAAACTCTTGACTTATGTTACAATTCCTGACATGAAATTTTCTGAAGCCAGTTAAAGCCCAGTTATGGAAAAGCTTTCTAATGGCCTGTAACCCATGAACTCTTGTCCTCATCCCGTGCAGAGCTAATGCAGACGGAAATGCACCATGTCCGCACGCTGAAGATCATGAACGACGTGTACAGTGCAGCCATGGTGAAGGAGCTGCAGTACGATCAGCAAGTCGTGGACAAGATCTTTCCCTGCCTGGAAAACTTGCTGCACATCCACAGTCAGTTTTTCCAGCGGATTCTGGAAAGGAAGAAGGAGTCACTGGCAGACAAAAGTGAAAAGAACTTTGTTATCAGGAGGATAGGTGACATCCTAGTGAATCAAGTAAGTGCTGGAAAATGTGTGCAGTTGTGAGAACACAGCTGGAAGCCAGATGCTTTTCCTTTCCTCCTGTTTGTGCCTGTCAGATAAGCACAGCTGATGGCACCTTTACTCTTCACACATAAAAATCTTTGCCTCTGCTTTTTGAAGCAGTTTTTGCTCTTTCAGAGGAAGGTCGACTGTTGAAAATTAATTTAGTTCATTTTGAGGGAAAGAGAAGCATTCAGTGACAGGCACAAAACAGTTTGACCACAGACAGGAGTGTAGGGAGGAGCTCACAGCAAAATATGTCCACTGTGTTTCTTGGCTGCATTACTGACCTGGTGTTTTAACTTGGGGTAGCTCATTTTACTTTTCTTTATCCTCAGTTTCTGTCTTCTTTTTGTCTGTCTTGACTTTTTTTGTGGTTGGCTTTTAAGCCATGTGAGTGGAGTCACAGATTTTGCTGTAGGTGTGAGCTCGGTGAAGTCCCCAGATCAGCTCTTTACTCTCTAGAGCTCTGCTTGCATGCTTTGGACTAACATGATTTCATCAGGTCCTTCTGAGAGCCTGGCAGGCACTGCTGGGATGTCCCCCCAGGAGTTCAGTGCAGGTTGGAGCTGTGTGTCCCACTCTTTGCAGTTCTCTGGGGAGAACGCCGAGCGAATGAAGAAAACCTACGGGAAATTCTGCGGGCATCACAACGAGGCCGTCAATTACTTCAAAGACCTCTACTCAAAGGACAAGCGCTTTCAGGCTTTTGTCAAGGTAGGACCTGGCAGCACAGATGTAGATGATGGAAAAAACTTGTCCTTCCTGCACTCTGGGAGAGTGTTTTGCTGCAGAACTGAAACTTTCATCTTTGTTCCTTAGAAAAAAATGAGCAGCTCCCTGGTGAGGCGCCTTGGGATTCCGGAATGTATCTTGTTGGTAACACAGAGAATCACTAAGTACCCGGTCCTTTTACAAAGGATACTGCAGTACACCAAAGGTAGGGACCAGTTCCTCTATGCTAAGCACGTATTTGTTTGTCCAGTGTGAAGTTTGGGTCCTTTACAACTGAAGCAGATTTTCTTAACAGCTCTCTAGTCACTGTTGTCTCGCATCACTGCAGTGGGATAAATCAATTCCATACTTCCATTTAGGATTAGTTATTTAGGTACCTTGATTTAGCTGTTAAAAGTCTGTCTGCAACTAATTATGGAGCAACATGCCTAGACTCCAAAGTTTTTTGCCTCTCCTCATTTGTGTAAGTTTCCAAGTCTCCAGCTTGCTTTTTTTGGTATTGGCTAAAATATGTAGGTAATTTGTGCATTTCATCTCTGCTGTCTTATATGCAAAGTATACTGGAATACTCTCCAGCCTCAACCACATATATGTACAAGCTTTTGTGAAACTCTCTTTAAGGGGGAAAATACCTCATTGTAAGTATTAAAAAGTTATAATGTGGGAACTTGGGAGAAGAGGAAGGAAGAAATAAAATTGGGGAGTTAGACTGCACAAAGACAAATCAAGATGTTTCTGTCTCTTTTTTAAAGAAAATGAAGTGGAACATGAAGACTTGACTCAGTCATTAAACCTCGTTAAAGATGTGATTGCTGCAGTCAATAGCAAAGTCAGCAATTATGAAAAGAAAATGCGTCTTGGGGAGATCTACAGCAGGACAGACAGCAAGTCCATCATGAGGATGAAGAGTGGCCAGATGTTTGCCAGAGAGGACTTGAGGCATCGGAAGCTCATCCGAGATGGGCCTGTTTCCCTAAAAAACTCAGCTGGCCGGTTAAAAGGTGAGACTGCCCTGCCTTCTGCTGTGGAAGGTGCAGTTCACCCTCTCTGGGTGTAGGATTAGTCCTCAGATTGGTGCCTCCACCCTTGATTGATTCTTCTGCTTTGATAGACTGTGACACCAGCTTTCCCCTGCTGTACCCCCATTCACCATTGCATTTCCAGTTCCTTGTGTGTGGGTTCTGGAATGGTAGAGCTGCTTTTCCTCCTGGTGACTGCGAGGGCTCAGGGGTCAGGGACACCTCTGTGTGTCAGCCAGGAGCAGAGTTCCTGTGGGATGCTCTGGGCCAGGAGGACACGATTGGGGCTGCATTGTCCAGAGCATGGAGTCAGATCTCTGTGCCTGTGCCACAGTTCCAGGACTTGTGTTGGCTAAATCTGGAACCCAGCCTCAACTTTCCAGGCCCTTCTTCCCTCTGAGGGCTGTGGCAGCTCTGCAGCAGTCCCATCCCCGCTGCACTGGGATCCAGGGAAAAGTCCCAGGCATTTGTTGCTCCTCAACCTCTTGAGCTGCTGACACAAACTGTTCAGGAGAGGCTCTGGTGTTCCTGCAGCTGCCTCTTTATTGGGTCAATGTTTTCTTGCTTTTGGTTATTAGGCAGAAGTAGTTTTTTAAAGTGCTGTGCACTGAACTTCTCCACTGAATTAAACACTAAATCTCCCAAGGAATCTTTCAGCTGAGACCACGGTAGCAGTAAGAGCAGACAGGGCTGTGCCTCAGGCTTGGCAGGAGGGCTGGGCTTCCCTTCCTCCCTGCAGCATTAGCTGATAAATTACGGTCTGTGGGCATGAATGGGGCCTGGGAGCCTGATCCTGTGCTGTGCAGGGAGATGGTGATAACATGGAATTCCGTATGGGGTGTGATTTATTTTGAGGTTTTTGGAAGCAAGAAGTTTAGGGATGATTTCTAGGCACCCAAGACTACTACTGCCTTTAGATAGTGTATGAAGCAAGTTCTGCTGCTGTTGTGAAATTGTGATAAGCACAGGCTCCATTTGCATTTCTTAGTCATAGAAATGCACAAACATGTCCCTGGTGCAAACTCCCAGGGGAGGTAGGTCCTGCAGGCAGGATGCAGACCCAGGGAGAGAGCAGATTGTTCGTATATTCAAGTTATTTTGTGGTATTTGAAATGGAGCACCAAAAACTATAGGATGAGCTTTTGTTTAAGGGTTTTAGCATTTCCCTCTTGCAAGGTGCATGCAACAGAGAAAAAGGCAGTCAAATGCCACCTTCTGCAAACCTCCCAGAGCCTGGATTTCATTTTGAATTTTTGCTTAAAGTTTAGTGGTTCTTTTATCTGAAATGGATTCTGTCTTCCCAAAACAGACTGGAAGGATTTACCCACGGGATGATTTAAGTTTTTGGTTTGCTTCCTTTCTGTCACAAGATTTCCCAAGTACATTACACAAAACCTCTTTGTACCAAGGGGTCTGGGTGGGGCATTACACTTGGTAGTTGCTGTGCAAGTTTATGATATGTTATTAGGAGACTTGGAAGGCTCTGTGTGTACTCTGGGAAAAGACTGATTTAAAATCCTCTGTTGGCTTGAGGTTGTGTTTCCTTCTCCCGTGAAAGAAAGCCAGGTCCTGTGTCTCACACAGGCTCCCCTCAGAGTTGGGTTTGTCTGAGAGCAGAATGACTGGTGGCTCCTGAAGTCAGTATTTCCTGGGAAAGAAACTGCAACTGACAAATGTTGTTATTGCACGATAATTTACACCCTGCAAACCACTCATCAAGAGAACCATAAAACCCAAAACTTCCTGTGCAGATATTTTGCTTGAAGGCTGAAATATTGATTGTTTGAGAAAACAGAGCTTCTATTGAATAAATGTCTCTGGCTCTCACTGTTCTGCCCATGTCTTAACTGGTAGTGAGCATGTGGCTGGAGAGGAGCACCCCTGCTCCAGTGGGTGAGAGCAAATCCTGCAGGATGCCCAGGTGCTGATGTGTCCTGCTTAATGCAAAGCTGGTTCAGAGCTAACCTGATCTGGCATCTCCAGGAACTGCCCTTGCTCCTCCTGCCAACTGGGAGGTTAATCCTGCTTCCAGGATTTGCAAAACCAGTCCTGCTGCTCCCCAGCACCGGTGTTATTACAAGAAATCTGTTCCAGGGTGGGTTGTGTGGTTATACCTCACTGCTGTGCTTCTTTTGCAGAAGTCCAGGCTGTTCTCCTCTCTGACATGCTCGTGTTCCTTCAGGAGAAGGACCAGAAGTATGTTTTTGCCTCACTGGTAAGGCTTCAACCTTTTTTCCTTCTTACTTTTCTATGTGAGAGACCCGTGATGTTGTGTTGTGCAGCAAAGCCAGCAATTGCCTGCTAAACAACTTAATTTTCTTGCTCAGAACATTTTTGTTTGCTGAGCAGACTCCATTCATTTTGATGGGAAAACGTCTTCATGCCCCACCTCCCCTTCCTGCAGTGCCTCGGCACAGCTGATAATTGGCCTTGCAAACCTGCCTGTCACTCAGAACACTTGAGCTTTGCAGTCTGTGCACACTGGAGCAGGGACTGGGCTGGGAGGGGCGAGGGGATAATGCAAACATTGTAAAAATGAACCTCAGCAGCAGAAGGAATTGTCCCAATACACGGTGAGCTGCTGTGGGGGTAGTGAGGTAAAATGCCAGGGCAGTAAAAATTAAAAAATTAAAATAAATGCTTGAAAATAAATGTCAGAGAAATATATTTATAATGTGCAGGGGCAAAAACATTAGGTTTGAGAGCAGGCCCCTGAAAAGGACTGAGGACATTGACCTGCTAAAGAAAACCCAGTGCCTAATGCAGTCTGCTGGGCTGTACCTTCCAGGCATGGTCTAGACTGGCTAAACCTTGTGACCTTTCCACTCTCTGAGCATTTTGAAAGCTGATAATTTGTTATTCCAGTTCCACCAACCCTGTGCACGGGCTCAGTGCCCTACACAGAGGAAGCTGATTTGCATACAAGTCCTGCTAGTGAAGCAGATCACCCCAGCTGTAGCCAGTGGCACAATGCACAAAGGGGCTGACTCGTGTGCAGGTGCCACAGCAGCCTGGGGACGCTGTCACTCAACAGGCTGGTGACACAGAGACCACAGCACACAGTGAACATCACCTCACACACGAGGTCTCACATAGCACTCAGCTGTGAGCTGAGAACAGCAGAGGTTTTGTGGGATTTGAAAAATAAGACTTTATCCTGGAGAGAGATGGTGAAGATGCTGTGTGTGAAGCAGGCTAGCAAGCTGCACCAAGTGTTGGGAGGTGTGGTATTAGTGACAGGGAGAGTGTGGTTAGTAGGAAATGGGATGAGAGCAAGATACGGTACAGCTTACAAAACCACAAAGTCACTCTGAAATTAATTCTGTCTTGAAATGGAGTGAGGTAAAATTGCTTTTCCTACAGAACTGTTGGAGGAAAGCAAACCCATCCCTTTTGTTTGGCCCCATTGAAATGATTTTGTTTTTTTAATTAGCCAGTACATTCAGAAAATGTTTACAAACCCAAGAGATGTAGCACTATGGTTTATTGGGACCTTTTCAATGCTAGTTTGAATGTGGGAGCTAGCTCTGGTCACCCTCCTCACCCATTTCTTTCCATCTGAAGGACCAGAAATCCACTGTGATCTCTCTGAAGAAGTTGATTGTACGAGAAGTAGCTCATGAAGAGAAGGGATTGTTCCTGATCAGCATGGGTGGAAAGGATCCTGAAATGGTGGAAGTCCACGCCAGCTCCAAAGAAGAGCGGAACGGCTGGATACAGATCATTCAGGACACCATGCACACCATGTGAGACACTCAGCTGTTCTTGGGAGGCAGGGGGGCTCTGGGTGTGTCCCTGTAGTAACTGAGCCATCTCTCCTGTCCAGGGATAGAGATGAAGATGAAGGAGTCCCCTGTGAGTCTGAGTTTGAGAAGAAATTGTCCGATGCGAAAGTGAGAGGATTGAAAGGTAAAATCTGCCTGGAACAGAGCTGGGGAGCCATTGTGGAAAAATGTACGGGAGGTTTTGGGTTGGGTTTTGTGGTCGAGCTGTGACTTCCTTCAGTCCTGCATCCAGCAAATAACTGCAGTCCTGGTTGGCAGCTCGCCTTCTTGCATTATTTATTTTCTGAGCCTGCTGTGCCAGATTGCCCAGGGCACTGTGGTGCTGCCAAACCCAGCACATGTTGTCGAGCTCCACTAGATGGGGCCAGTATCTCAGGAATCGCTCAGGTTTCCTTGCCAAGGCTTTTATTTTCTGTCTTCATCCCTATTTTGTGTTCACCCCCACAGAACAACTTCAGCAGAAGGATAAACAGATCCTGCTCTTGCTGGAAGAGAAGACGAAGATCTTCCAGGACATGTCAGACAGTTCTGTGCAGGAGGAGATGCCAGACTCCAGGCTGCTCTTCAGAGCCAACACAGAAGAGGCTCCAAAAGGAGAGGCAATCATGAAAACTGCAATAAATGAAGGTGAGCCAGTCATGTGACATGTAAATTATAGTAACCAACTAGAACTGGTTACCTTCAGTGAAGACATCAGTTCTCAAGCACCAGTTTTGCAGGGGATGTCTTCTCTTTGTCAGAATAACAAGATAAGGAGAAACTGTTCCTCATGGTATTGTCACAGGCACAGGTGATGAGGATCAGGAAAGGAAGCAGATATTGGGGAGTGTTGAAAGAGGGCAGGAAAGTCAGCACAAACAAAACCATGTATTGAACCTGCTTTGGGGTCAGGAGCAGCATGGGATTTATCCTTGGCTGAAATTTGGGCCATCCAGGCTTTTGCTGTTCTTCAGTCTCAGCAAGATGTGAGGGTGGGGCCTGGGTTCCAGCAGGCACTTGTGGTGCCTGCAGGGGACAAGCAGTTCTGTTGACAAAGGCAAGGGTAGGTGGAAGCTTGGGCTACTTTCCAGTATGAACTTTGGAGAGGCTAAAATTATTAAATGCTGTTGTCAGAGGACATCAAGGCTGCCTGAAGGAAGAGAGGGAGGTGAAGGCTTGTGCAGAGCTCCAAGAATTGGAGTTAGTGGCCAGACAGAGTGGGTTTTTTCAGGGGCAATGTATACTGTTCATGTGATTGTCACAGAAACCTAGATTCTTTGTACACCAAATAATTTCTGACCTGAGCTCAGGCAGGAACAAAAATAGCTCAAAAACCTGAGGGGGGAATTTAACAAAGGCATTGCTGCTTTTTGTCAGTTGAGCTGCTGCAAGACCTGGTGAACAGGAGCCTGGGCACTGCCCTTGGACAGCAGGTCAGCAGCACTGCCATGGATCAGGAGGGAGGAGTTGGCCCCATCTCACTCCCTAGAAGGGCAGAAACTTTTGGAGGATTTGACAGTCATCAGATGAACGCCTCCAAGGGTGAGTAGTCCTGTGTGTGCACATCAGAATTTGTTAATGATACACATCATCATATCCTCTTGCTTCAGAAGGACTTCAGCTGGTGGTTTGGGTTTCACAACTCCTCTCCAACAATAGCTGATAGATTAAATCACAGATTAGGAAAAAGCCTGTGTACAGGTAGATTGATGGTAGCTGAGAACCTCTGGCTGTACAAGGGTTAAACATCTGAACTCTTCACTCCTCTCTGTGCTCTTCCTAAGTAATACTTGCTGTTTTACTTACGTGCCACATGAAAGCATTTGAAAGCATGAAAGCATCTCAATAAATTAGTTTCTTCATGTTATTATTGTAATATCTACAGGTCTGTTCTTTGTTCTTCACTTTTCTTCCCAGTAGGAGTCTGATGCTGTTGCATTTACAAATGGATGTGGATATTGCTGAATCAAACACCTTCTCCCCTGTCTCTGCTCTCTATGCATTTATGTCCCACCTACATCTGCATGTATTACTCCTCCAATTAAGTCTCTCCCAAAGAAATGCGTGACTACTTATTTCAGCTGCATAGTTGGCTGCTTTCCAATGCCATCTTTCTTTGCTCTAGTCATCAGAAACTTCCCTGTCCTCAAATTCCTTTCTCTGTGGTCTCACTCACACTCCCAATACAACCAGTTTTGCTGTGCTAGTGTCTGTCTCAGCACTGGGATAGCTGGACCTCGTCTGACCTCCTGCATTAAAGGAGCAGTGTTAGCTCCAGACAGTCAGACTGAGAACCATGTAGAGGCTTCCCCAGCTTTGCTGGAGAGCTGCAAAGCCCTCCACAGGCCTTCTCACCATGATGACAAAATACTCACACTGGAGGGCTTTGCTGAGGGTTGTGCCTCTCTCTGTTGCAATGATGAATGGGACAACCTCAAGCTGTTGCCCAGATCTAAGTTTTCTGTAGAAATAACCTCTACCTAATTCAGTAGTTGTAGGGTCTTGGGAGGTATTGGGAAAAGAATGCAGGGCCTATTTGTTCTGCCCAGGAGGAATGAAACCTGGCATTCTCTCCAGTTCTTCTGTTCACAACTTGTGAAACCTCGGGCAAGGCTCATAATCTGACTCCCCTTCGTTCTCCCCTGCAGCAGAGCAGCAGGGAGGAGTTTCCTCCTGCAGAGAGGTGGAAGGTCCCAGGACGTGGTGCAGGAGAGCAGGTCTGTTAGGAGCACTTGAGGGTCAGCCTCTAACAGCAGAGCCAGCCAGGGGTGGGGGAGGAGAGTGCCTTTACACCAGGTGTGGTGTCCTTCACACTGCTGCAGGTTCAGGTTTATGTAAAGTTATTTATCTTTAAGAGTGGCAGAAGAAAGGCTGCTGCTGCAGGTATGGGTTTTCCCCATGGGCTGCATCTCAGCTGGCAACAGGAGTACAAAAGTCTTGGCAAGAGCTGGAGGATATGGGACTCCTTTTGAGCAGAAGGGCAGCACAGGGTGAGGGTCAGAGCCCTCCTGTCCCCACAGGTCAGCTCAGTCCTGCTCAGGAGCACTGATATGAACCATCCAAGGGGAAGTTAGAAGGAGAAGCCCAGTGTCCCTTTGAAGATCCAGGTATCTGATAGCTAAGGTTAATGATAAATTGTTAGGATAGAATTACACAGGGTGTTGCACAGCAGTATCTGACCCAGATGTAAATTAACTTGCACAAGAGAGGCATTGAAACTATACCTGCAATAATACCCTGATATGATTCTGTTATCATCTTCCATCTGCTCTTATGCTGCCTCATGTCTTCTCAGCAAGCATTCTGTGGTAGTAGACAGCAGTGCAGGGGCTAGACAGAGCAGGAGTTAATAGCAGTGTGCTGAATTTATCAGCACGTTCTCTGAAACCAAAGTCAACCCTAATCTAAATTCACATCCACTTTTTCTGGTAGTGCTGACGTGTTCCGTATATTTAGGGCTCAAATTCATTTAGTTAAAATGTCAAGAGCTCTGTGTCCGCTTTTGTGGAACATGTGAGTTTCCTGTATTAAATTTCTCAGACTTTAGCAAGTTCATCTCTGCCTTAAAATGTTGAATAACTGATGTCAGTGCTGGCTTCTTCCTTTAGGTGGAGCGAAAGATGAAGGGGACGATGCTCAGGACCTTCGGAGAACGGAGTCAGACAGCATTTTAAAGAAGGTACAGCTTGGTTTGTGTGCCTGCTACCACTGAGCTCAGATTTCAAGAGTGACAGCTCTAGCCTTGAAAAATGCCTGAAAATCTCATGACAGTTAGGTACATCCTAATAAGCTAAAAGTAAAATAAAATGTGAAATATGCACCCAAACCCACTGACTTGAAAACCACTGCAAATCAGTCATACTCCTTAGTGGCACAGGTTAGCTGCCATCTGCCTGCAGGTCAGCCAGAGCATGTGTTTAATTTTGCATTGTTACTGGAATGATAAGATCAGCTACAACCTTGCACCTTTTCTTTCTGGGGATCAATCCATCACATAACTGCAAAATAATACCTAATTAACATTTTGTTCTATATGATTCTAAGTGGCCTAAAAACATGCATGAATTCTCCCAAAATGGAAGGTGGAGGGGAATGTTTAATGGATGTGTCATTAGTTCAGCTTCATAAGACATTTGCTATGATTTTTCATTGTCCTCATATTAAATTTGTGATCTTGTCATAGGGTGGAAATGCTAATTTGATGTTCATGCTGAAAAGGAATAATGAGGTAAGAATTGATTCCACTGTTCAGCTGTTCTCTTCATTTAAGTGGCTAGAGAATTTGTCTCAATAGGTGATAATGTAGAAGAAAACACATTTAATTTGCTGAAGCACATCTAGAGTTTTAAATACATTAATCTGAACCCACTGTGTCATTTATTTGTTTAACCTTGGATGTTTAGACAGGGAATTCACTGATTGTCATCTGCTTGCCAGCAAGATGATATGTGCTGATTATAAGCAGCAAGGGTTAATTACCACCAGGATGCACAGGGCTGTATTTATTGAGCATCTGCAGACAGAGAGAGTTTAATTTTATGTTGCAGGTGCAGTGAATTGGGGCAATTAGACTTCTATTCTCCCTTTGATACACATTCATAACTCCCAATTAGCATTAATGACAAAATGAGAAGCAGTTCTCTTAATACTGGCTATCACTCCACTACTGCAAATACTGAAGTGCTCTTTTTTCTTCTTGAGATTAATTGTAGGATATGAGAGATTCAAAGAAATTTTTAGCTAGGCTAAATTTAGGGATAGGGCATCACTCCAAGGTAGCTTGCTCTGTATTAATGCATGAGGCACTTGCATTTCTGTATTTTCAGAAAGCCTCCAAGAACACACCTGCTGCACTTGTGTGCCTGCTGTAGTGCAGCTTTTCTGCCTGGTGGCAGTGGGTTCTGTATGGGTCAGCTGAGGGAGAAGGGTACAAGTAGTCCACATCCATTTAAAGATTGCTTTTTATTCTTTTTTGCCCCTGGAATTTTTTTCCTGAAATTTTTAAGTGAACTTCTGGGCTTCATCTCAATTACTCAGCTTGTTCTTGAGCAAGCTGATGCTGTGGGAAAGGGTTTGCAGAGACAGCCTAGGACTTCTCATGGCCTCTGGGCCAGAAGGTGCCTCTGCAGATGTTCCTTCCCCTGCTGCAAAGACAGGGAAGGGAGGTGATGCCAAGCACTTCTGGGAGATGTTCAAGGGATGTATTGGTGTACTGGGGATTGATGCAGTCATTGCAAGGGAAGAGTGAGGAGAAGCAGAGTGCAGAGGGTGGCTGTGCAGCTTGTCAGAGCCACTGGTGGGACACAGAGCAAGAGAGGGTGCTGTCCATGTACCCAGCACCAGTGAGATCTAACAGCAACGCTTCTGTTTTCTCGCAGCAGGTCCTCCAAACCATTACCAGCCTCCATAAGCTGCTCAGTGCTTTGCAGGTAGGCTTAGCCCTTCATCCTGCTCCCACACACTGCCTGCCTGAGCTGCCAGTCCTGCTTTGCCCCTTGTCTCCCTTTCTCATGTCACAACCCTGCATGGCTGCACACCCCAGGGCCAGCTTGCAGGCTGTGGGAATGAGCTGCTGCCCAAGGGAACCATTGAATTTGGGAGATGCTTTGCTAGCATGCTCTGGTACCAGGCAGCAGTGCTGGGCTGCAGGTCTGGTGGGAGAAGGGGTTCAGTGCAGCACCCCAAGGTTTTCAGGGATGGGCCTCTCCCCAGGAGAGGATGCTGCAGTGCTGTCTCCTCTCTCCCAGGGCGTAGTGCTGCAGCAGGACACCTACATCGAGGACCAGAAGCTGGCTCTGAGCGAGCGGGCTCTGAGCCGCGGCTTCTTCCGGCCCAGCTCGCTGCTGGAGCAGGAGAAGCAGCGCAGCCTGGAGAAGCAGCGCCAGGAGCTGGCCAACCTGAAGAAGCAGCAGGCGCAGCACCAGGAGGAGCGGCGCAGGCGGGAGAAGGAGTGGGAGGCCCGGGAGAAGGAGCTGGCGGAGCACGAGGCCGAGCTGGCGCAGCGTGAGGAGCAGGTGCAGAGGCTGAGGCAGGAGCTGGAGCGGGAGCGGGAGGAGCTGCAGGGGAAGAAGGCGGCCTACCAGCTGGACCTGGAGAGGCTGCGCGCCGCGCAGAAGCAGCTGGAGAGGGAGAAGGGGCAGCTGAAGCAGGACGTGGAGCGGTTCGCTCAAATGCGGCAGGAGCCGGACCACAACCAGGTAAGTGATGTCCACAGCCGGCTCATGGGAGCTGATCCCTGCTGGGAGCTCCCAGCCAGCTCCTGGGTGAGCTGTGTGCCCCTCACAGGGCTCACAGATGGTGCCAGCCCAGCCCCAGACATGTGGGGACTGGTGGTTAAAACTGCCTCTTCCCTTGCATATGATGGGCAGTGCTGCACTTTCTGCATTGGCAGTATTGGTGCTCCAGGGTGTATTGGGGGTGCCTGGGCCGCCTGAGCTCTGCCCACTGCCCTGTCTGTGTGTTGGGGGATGGCACAGAGGAGGTGGCAGCCTCCCAGGGGAGATGCCCCAGGCAGTCCCAGGGGTTGATGTTGCCTGATGTTGGTCTTCATTCAAGGGCTGAGCTTTTGGGGGCAGTCAGGCACAGGGTCAGGCACTTCTTCCTTTGCAGAAACAGCCTGAGTGTTGTGGGTAACCTGCAGCCTCCAGCTGTCACAAAAACCACTTGTGAGGCTGATAACTGCAGGGCAAGGCTGTTCACGTGCTGACATCCATCTCCAAAAGCATTCTCAATATCCAGCAAAGAGATGACATTGCTCTTGTCCTGAAAAGACTGAGCACCTGCAGCCCAATTGTGATCAGTGAGCAAAAGTCCCCAGTTCTGCTGGAAGAGGCTTCTGGTGTCTGACTGCTCACAACCACAAAGAAAAATGCACACACAGATCCTGGTTTGGGCATTTTTCAGCAAGCTAAAGTTTATTCCTTTACAACTGTGCAGCAGTCTGACTGAGGAGAGCAAGCACCATTGGCAAAACATGGACTGAATTTAATTCTTAAGCTTGTTGATCATTTGTTTGTAACTCACTACTTCTGACTGTAATTTACGTAGAACTGTAGCAGAGTTAGTTTCTAAATGCTGGATTGCAGAAAGGGAATGATTTTGGATGCCTGAATGGCCTAATTGTGGCACTGAGCAGTCAGTAAAAGCAGTCAGAAAAGCTAATCACCAAAGGAGGTCCAGCTCCCTCCCACCTGGCTCCTGATCAAGCCAGAAGTTTTCCAAGCAGCCAGTGAAGCTGTTCCAGCTCCAAGCACTTGCAGACAAGGGGCATGGATGCTGTGGGAGAGGCTGAGAGGTAAAATGCCTGCAAGGCCTAAGAGATTTAGGAGAAGGAAGCACCTTCTCAAGACAGGTATCTGACTGACATTGCAGAGCTATTAATAGAGAGTTCAGTCGAGCTTTGTTGGGCTTGTTTTGATCTTCCCTTTGAATGTGCAAGCTCAATTACATCCCGAGACAGCCGTTAGGAAAAAAAAATCAGGAAAAATGTTTTTGCTTTCATCTTTTGCTTGGGAAGGCTTCCTTTGACACATGGTGCTCCCGTGCCGTGTGCTGGCGTTCCCTTCCCAGAGAGGCACGCTGCTGCTTGGCCTCCTGCCACCATCTGTGTGTGCAAACGATGCAAGGTGAGTCTTGCTATTGAGATCTTAGAGAATATTTGCCCTTGGCTTGTTGATACATAGCAGAGTACATGTAGGAGCAAAAGATAGTGGAGTGTTACTCTTTGTATGCCTCGTTTTTTCATCTTGAACAGAGAGGGCTTTTCTCTCTTCACTTTGCCTGGATGGGGACCATGTTTTACCTGGTGAATGAATAGGCTGGATGTTCACAAGAACAACCTCTGTGAGTGGTCTGGGAAACCTTTTCTATCCATGTTCTCTGCTAGCCTCTTTCATGAAACACTTTTCTTTTTTAGGTTCCAGATCTACATGAGAAACTTGCAAGAGTCTCCTCCCAGTCCAGCATTGATGAATCCTCCATGCAGAAGAACCCTTCCCTTCCTAAACAAGGGCACTTTGACGCAGAACTGTCTGTCTCCCCCAAAAGGAACAGTCTTTCAAGGACACACAAAGAGAAAAGCACTTTCCATTTGCTTAGCACAACAAACCAGACTAACAAGGCAGCTGAGGAACAGACCCAGATGCCTACTCGCCTCTTCAGTTTAGCCAAACCAAAGGAGAAGAAGGAAAAGAAGAAAAAGAGCAGGGGAAATCGCTCCCAGCCCTCTGGTGAGTGTCAGGGGAGCTCACAGGTGCTTTTTCAGGATTGGTAAGATGGCTGTTTTCCTTCAGCCAGCAAACTTGTGGAAGCCACAAAATCTGGCTTTAATGAGGATGGTGTCATGGGGATGGGGAAGGGCAGCTGTGCTGAGTGAACTTCCCAGCTTGAAGTGATCTTCCTTGGGCTTTTCTGCCTGTTCTGCAGCCCCTGGGGTTGTCAGAGGGACACACATTCTTCTCCTTGTTTCTTCCATTCCCATCCCATCCCGAGCAGCCTCCATGGGCTGGATTCTCTGCTTCAAGGAGGAAAATATTCTGCTTCAGTGTCAGTGCTCGCAGAAGGAGCTGCTGCTGGGATGCTCCTGGCTGTTGCAGCTCCTGAGGCACTGATGTCTGCTTTAGCTCTGTGGCAGTTTGGAAGTGATACCCACAAGCCTTCTGGTTGCCTCTCCCTTTCCCTCAAGCTGGTCTGTTTTGTCCCTTGATCTGAAAGAAAAACATACAGCATTTTTTGTCTGGTAGTTTTGCATCATCCCCTTAGGACTCAGAGCTGCACCTCTAACCTCTGACTCACATGAAATTTGAGCCCATGCCCTTGGATGACCACCTTCATTCATGCTAGCTCAGTGATGTTTTCCAGCTTGAGCACAGGAAATCTCACCCGTTACAAGGTGTAATTTCATGGTAGCTCATCAGGGAGCTGAGCATCTTTTAAGGGCCCCGGTGGATTTGGCAGACAGTGGAGTTTCTGTGCACACAGAGCCCCGCTCTGCCTGATGTGTCCCTGTGTTCCCATAGTGATTCCCACATGTTGTTTTTTGGTGCTACAGATTCCCACTCGTCAGAAGCACCTCCAGAGAATAAGGAGATTTTCTGCTGAGCACGGACTGTTGCAGTGGTCACTCGTGGCATTGGCTCTGTGGACATTTCCCTGCCTGTGACACAGCCTGTGGCTGGTGCCTGCGCTGGACAAACACCTGGAGGTTTAAATAAAACTTGTTCTGAAGTCTGCTAAGTGGTGGATAAGGGCCTCTCTCCTGTGGTTTTAGGTGAATTCCCTCTGCAGAGGTTGGTGTCTGTATGGCACACAGGACTGATTCCCTGAGCAAACCTGGGGTCAAACAGATTGGGGTAGATGTTGTCTGTCTCTTCTTACTGCTAAAGCATGAGAGAACATAGCCTTAAGGGGTTTGTGCCTTCAAATTCCCCTTTTCTGGGGAAAAGAACCAAAACCAATCATTTAGCAAAAGATTAGGATCTACAAATGGTGCGTACACACTGGCATATATAGATATATTGTATATATACATATATGTATCTATGTATCCACTGGGATATGCGTGCAGTCCCTACAGCCAAGGTCCACCCGTGGGGATAGATGATACCTGATGACTTTCAGGGAGTGTGTAGATATTAAATATCTTGCTCTTACTGCTCCAGCTGTAACACAGTGACCTGCACACCCCTGCTCATGGGACAGGGGCTGGTTGGTTTCAGAAGGAAGCAGTAACAGCATTCAGAAGCAACAACTCAGAAAATAAAAATTAAAATTTAAAATCATTCTGAATGATTTCTGTGGGGCACAGGAGGAATCAAATGTCAACCTGTTTCCAGAGTCAAGAAGAACATTACTGGGTATATTTAAAATGGTGCAGAAAGGAGATTTTTGGTTGGCTGGTAAGGCCATCCCAGGGAGCCAGAACCGACTGTTCAGATGGAAACAACAGCAACATTTTTTTACACAATCTCTTTGAGCTCCAGCCCACTCCCTCCCATTCCTGAAGTAAAGATGATGTTTTTGCTGGAATAGAGCTCTCCAATTGCATCTGACATCCCCATACGAGCCTAATGACTGAGTGGGGGGGTGGCTAAAAATCTGCTTTTAGGGATCTTTGTTCTGTTCTTTGTGGTTTTCTTAGCCTGCTTTTTGTGCTGCTGTTGGGCTTGTGTTTCTCTGGATTTTCTCTCTTTCCCTGCCTATTTCTGAGGCAGAGTGAGAGCAGCAGTGTCCTAGCAGGTCAGTGAGACACTGGCTCCTATCCCTATGGCTGTGCAATACTGGGCACTTAAGAACCTTTTTTGGGGAGAAAAAGGTTCTGAAGGACAAACCAAGGGCAGCCCTTGCTGTGCCAGCTGTGGCGTGTCTGTAGAGTTGTGGAATACAGGGATGTGTTCAGTGGTGGGGGAGAAACCCAGTGAGACACACTTTTCTCAAAAATTACCTTTCTTCCAAACCCTCTCAGGAGAATTACCCGAGTGGATTTGTAAATCCAGCTTCAAAATAGGTCAAGGTTTTGCTCAAGAGTTTGAAGCTGTCAGCTGCATTTCCTTTCCTACCAGTTTTTTTATTTGAGATAACAAATAATTTCTCCTCTTGTACTATTGTTTGATTTCAGTTTGCCCTCAGGCTTGTCACAAGCTGGTGACCCACAGCAGTTTTCAGAGTTAGTGCTGATGAGTATCAGCAACATTGATGGTGAGGTGGATGCTTGGGCTGGGCTGTCTTGGTGCAGGAACCCTGCTTGCTTTGGAAGCTCTCTACACTATTAAAACTCAAAAGAAAAAGAGGAAAATAAAAGAAAGGAAAAAGGGTTGAGTTGTTTTTCTTTTTTTAATATTATTTGGTGCTTTTTCTTAATTGCAAGCAGGACTTGCAAAAATATTTATCTTTCATTTTATCTGAAAGAATTTTTTTTAAAAAGTTTACTTGGTTTTATTTTTTTATTTCTTTTTACTTTTGCTTTTATTTGGGGTCGAGTTTGAGGAGTTTTTTCTCTTTCCTCCCTTTTTTTTTTTGTTTTGTTTTTTGGTTTTTGGTTTTTTATTTGTTTTGTTTTCTTACCAAAAGATTGGTAAACCAAATGTTCTCATCTCCTTCTTTCCTACAAATCATGGGGTTGGGCAGTGCTGCTTTGCAGCTCATTCTGTGCCCAAAGTCACACAATTTCAACTGAGAGCTTTCTTCAAGGCAGAGCATCTTCAGGCCAAAAAAAGTCTGGAAAAAAACAGTAACTTCAGACAAGGCTCCTCCTGTCAATTAGTTTCCTAGTTTAAACATTTTGATTAGATTTTCTCATTCCTTTTGGAGGCAAAGGAGAAAGCAAAGCATGGAGTGCCTTGCAGTCTAGTTGCTCTCCTGGACCCAAAGGGAGCTGAAGGAGGCACATGCTGCTGGTGTGGTGTTACCTTTTTCCTAAGAAAACCACCAGTTTCAGAAGGTAATTTCTGCCTGCTGTTCATACATCTGCAAACACAAATGTGCCAAGCTGAAATTTTTGGAAACCAAAGCAATGGGCAGCTCATTTACTGTTGTGTGAACAGAGATCAGGGCACTGGTACATCAGAGTTCCCCTCAGTCTGGAACAGCCTTTGCCACTATGAACTTTTCAATTTATCCCCCTGTCTTTTCCCCAGTCCCAGCATGTGCTATATTCTCAACACAGCAATGTACCCTGCTCTGAGAAGGGCACCAAGGGGCAGATGTGTGACCCAGGGCAGCAGTACTGAGTTTGCCTGGCCTCACCATCTCTCCTGACCTGTGCAAGTCAAAAAGAGCATTCAGTGCCTGAAGTGCAAACACTACTGGCTTAGAGATCTCCCAAGGTCCCTGTGGTTCCTTGACAGAAATCACAGGTGTGAGTCAGAAATACACTGACCAGAGATCCTGAAAGCAAAGCAAAAGCTGTTTGTGTCCTAAATTCTGGTGGACAGACCGTTGTCCCTGGAGGATGTCTGTTACTGTATGATTCACTTTTTTGGAATGAAGCCTTTCCTCCCACACTGCTTCCTTCTTTCACCTTTAGGAAGGTAAGGGCTTGTTTTTATCTCTTTAGCCTTTTATTTTTCCCATCTCAGGTTTTCTTTGGAAAGCTTGGCATAGGCTTCTGGAGTCAGATTCCTGCTCTGATCCCTGAAGGTTGTCTAGCACTGTCTGCTAGTGTATAGTCCCAGCTTGACAGCACCAAAACCTTTCCTTTTCCTGGCCTTAAAATTGCATTTGCTCCAGTTTATGCCTGGCATCCATCCTGCACTTGTTGAAAGCATGTTATTTCTTCAGCCCAGCCTGTTGCTAGTTCCCAGAGCCAGTCTCTCAATCCCATTTGGAGCACTCAAACCACCCTGTTTTGCATTGGGTTCCTGGGACTCAGAGGAGGTTCAAAAACATCTGTTTGAAGCCCATGTTGTTGGAGGAGAAGAGGATCCTCCAAGGGCTCTTGGAGCTATTTGTGCTGGTGTTTCACGGAGGGCAGAAATGAGATTTGATTTTCTTGGGCTTTTCTTGGCCTGCTCTGCCACTGCCCAGGGAAGGGGTTTCAGTATCCAGGGAGTGTGGGTTCAGACAAGTACAAAGTGGCCAGTGTTAGCTGGGGGTGCCAGAATACCCAGCAGCAGAGAGCAGTTGTAGCAAAGGGTAGGAGACTCCATGGGGTTGGCCCTAGATTCTCTTAAGTGAAGTGATCATCTCAACACATAACTTGATGTCAGTTTTATGCCATAAAGCACTTTAAATGGAGTTGGTCTTTCCCCTTTTAATTATGGTTATTTGGAGACAATCAGTTTTGCCATTGCTTCCCCTTTCTGTATCCCCAGCAAAATCAGAGCTTCAAGCAGGCGTGTTCCTGGTTTGGTTTGGCTTTTCCCCAAGAGGAGAGGAAGGGCCAAACTTTTTGTATTATTTTTACACCAGAATGGGTGTGAATCTGACTACAGTCCCCCTGCAGGTAGGTTAAGTAGCAGGACAAGAGAACTGGCTTCTGCTGGCTCAGGTACATCCCCCAGGAGAGCCCATGTCAGCTTCACCATCACCTTCCTCACAGCAGGTAGGGAAGCAGCCCCTTCAGTAGTTTTCCCTCCATCTTTTCCTTGGAGAAACTCCACATGAAGGAGATGTGAAGGGATGTATCCAAATAAGTGAAGCCCTTTCCATGCACCATTTAGTGTCCAGGCCACTGGGACACCTCCCAGGTGCCCTCCCTGGGACAGAAGCTGTCATCCCCACTGAGGGTGGACTCTTGCCTCTGGACGTGTGACAGTGCTGGGCAGCACAGTAATGTCACAGCTTGTGTGGATTTACATCCAGAGAGTCCAATCCCCTTTGCACCTTCTTTGAGTCACTAGGACATCTCACAGCTGTTGCTGAAACACCCAATCCCAGTCCTTCCACATGCCACCTAGTCAGAAAAGGTTCTTCAGGTGCCAAATCCCAAGGAAGGTGTCTGGGATATCTATGGCATGAAGCAAGGTAGGACTGGGCAGAGGACACAGGAGAGTATCTGTTAAAATCCCACAAAACATTCCTTGTTAACCAGATCTCTGGAAATTACTTTGCCTGCTGGCCAGGTTTGGGAATTTATCATAATTTAGGGCACACTTTTAAATAAAAACCCTCCCCTGCTGCTGCTCACAACTCTTGCTTCATTTGTCAGAAGCGGCAGCAAACCGCGATTCGTCATTGGTGATACAGCTAATTTTTAAATATAGGCGAGCTGAACTGGCCAAATCTCCTAACCTTGTGCTCTTCAGTCATGAGAAGTGTAATACCAGCTCCCTTCCCACCTGCATTTCCAGGGCTCTGTGCCCTGTCCTTCCACATGCATTTCACTAGCACTGGTGCTTTGCCCAGATATAATTCAGCCTCCATTGCTTGGGGGGAGCTGGTAACAGGATAACATTCCCTGCTTTGCATACAGCTATGAGCTTTGTATATATTTAAGCTGTCCATAGGTATCCATCTTTTCCATGCTCTAAAGTAATCCTACTATTTTCTTTATCAATATTAAACACTGACTCAAAAAAAAAAAAAAGAAGTAAAAATCTGTGTCTGGTTCAGTTCGCCTATGGTTAAAGTTTAGCCTGGTGTTTATTTTGGACTAGTATGGAATGCACTTGAGTAATTCTCAGAGCATTGAGGTGTATTATAATAACCTGATATACCTCTGCTTTGGGTTTGTTTCTTATTATTAAAAAAAAAAAAAGCTTTGCATTTTCATGTTGAACCCTAAAGAAAAAGAGTTGGGGTCAAAAGATTTTTAAAGAGCAAAGTAAACCTAATTGCTGTATGTTATTTTGTAATTATGTATAGAGTGACCAGGTTCTTGACTGTAAAATTCTTCAGTTTTTCTGTAACTTGGCAAAGTTACATTAAATTTTGTAACAAGCTCTTATTTATCTTCCTTTTTAGTTATCAGTATCAACCTCTTGTAAAGTGATTTTTCCTCTAAATAAATTCAATTTTAAGCCCTAGTTTTCTGCCTGATTTTTTCCCACACCTTTGGTATTTTTTCTGATGGCATTTTTGCACTAAACCTGAATAAAGAGCCCTAACCTCAACAGTAATCAAATGTTTGCAGTGCCTTTATCATTTCCATTCCTGTTTGAACCCAGTGGACTCTCTAACTTATTTTCCTCCTCTTACAAGATTTGCATTTGACTGAAGGACAGATGGCCATGTGATATTCTGTGGGTTTTTCTCCCCCTCCATCCACAGGGCTTTTCATCCTTGTACAAGAAGGGGAAGTGTCAGAGCTGTTCTCTCTGCCTCTTCAGCCCCATGGTGAGAATAATGGGACTCTGGTGGCTGCATGTGCTGCCTGATGGCACAGAGCTCCTGTGAGCCCCAAAGACAGCTCGGTTTTTGGCACATCCTAGACACAGAGGTTTTTGGTTCATCTGGCTTAGAGAACCAGAGATGCTGTATCTCATCACAGGACAGGGTCCACAATGCTGTGTGACTTAGGTGTTCGCATGTCTCCTGCAAGAAGAGACCCATCAGAAATGCTGTACCCAAAGTCCAGGTCTCCCCTGGGGAGAATGTAAGGAAGAAAAGTCTTCCTTGTGAGGGTGGCGAGGCACTGGAACAGGTTGCCCAGAGAAGCTGTGGATGCCCCGTCCCTGGAAGTGTTCAAGGCCAGGTCAGACATGGCTTGGAGCAACCTGGCCTAGTGGAAAATTCCTTGCCTGTGGCAGGGGTGGTGGAAAAAGGATCCTGAAGGTCCCTTCCAACCCAAACTATTCTGCGATTCCATGATAAGGTACATGGTGTTCCCAGTGCCTGCAGGCATCAGTCCAGGCAGGAGAGGGTGCCAGAAGTACAGAGCCATGATGATGAGAAGTCACAGAGGACCACAGTGGCGGGGGTTTCCCCACAACCACTTTCTGCTGGATCACATAAGTGATCACTGCTGGCCCTGTACTGCCAGTCCTGCACAGAACTCCAGCATCCTCTCCCCTAGCAGGAGGAGCAGGAGACCTGCACCCTTCACCCCCTGTGTACTGATTTTGAGGTAGAGGAATTGTTTCTTTTCCATTTGTTACTCCTCTTGACCTCAGAGGTACAATTGGGAAGGAGAAAGGATTGCTTGAGGAGAATCAGATATGTATTCATAGAATCAGAATATCCTGAGTTGGAAGGGACCTGCAAAGAGCATCAAGCCTCAAGAATGAGGTATTGATCAAAGCTCTGGGCTGTCAGCTGCTTGGGGTGTTGTGTTGCTCCTCAGCAGACGTTGGGGAAGGCCAGCCCCTGTCAGGCAGCAGTGCACTCCCTGCCTGTTTTCCCCTCCTCTCAGCTGTGCTGCACATGCTGTTCTGAAAGCCTGAGTCACGTCCATGTACCTGAACCCACACCCTGTCACGCAGCACTTGCCCCAAGACAGGCAACCCCTGGGTGTGAGACAGGAGATGAAAGAGCTCGTTTATCTCGACGGCTGCTCAGTAGTCCTGGTTTTATTTGCATTCCCAGGCGTCCCAGCTCACCTATTTACTGAAGTTGAATAAAAGCCTTCGTCCAAACTGTCAGCTCCTGGGTATGGCTTTTAAAAAGCACGTTTTCCTGTGGCCCCTCTTGGCTCTGCAACCTGCATGCCTGACAAAAGCACCCCTTGAGGCCTTTGCATTGCTGCAGGAAAACCACAGCTGCTGCAGCTGCTGGGAATGGGAGATGCTGCTCTGACACAAAAGGCATTGGGCACAGATGGGACAGCACATGTACTGATGGAAAACCACATGGAGAAAATCAAATCCTTTCTGAATCAATCTCCTGCCAGGGAAAGGCTGGGTTGCAGAGCAAACCAGTCACCCTGAGCTTCTCTGGTCCTCCAAACCTCCTGTTTCCAATGGCCAAGGGGAAGCCTGGGCAGGCAATACAAATTACCTTTGGCAGAGGAGGAAGCAAAGGGCCCTGCTGCTCCAGGACACCTCCATCTTTTAATTTGACTATCCTTAACCAGCTTTCCACAATTTCCTATGCTCACAATTTCCATGCTCTGAGCCATTATAGCACAGCTAAGACAATGAAATGAATGTTCTCTCCAGACCACAAGGCTCAATCAATTTAGATGGTCCCAGGAAAGAGTGATGGGTTTCTGAGCATCCCAACTTTCTTGCCCAGCCCTTCCTTGGCTCCCAAAGTTAGAGCAAAATATCTCTGTGGCTTTGTTGGATGTTGTTGGGTTTTCACTGGCACACTGACATAAAAGGGGCCATACAGGATCCTTAGAATAGGATAAGCCTCTAAAAGGAGCATTGACAGGCACAGGAGAGGCTCTTTGGAAGTATGGTTTAGTGATAGCTTAAACATTTGCATTATCTGCATTTCCCTTTCCCTGCCCTTGCTGGGTTCAGTCCTGGCACTGCCTTCAGGGAGAGAAACTGGAGGTCTACGAGGACACAGGTGCAAGCTGGGCTGGGCTTGCAGACAGGCCACTCATTCATGGAGGGTTTATTAAGAGAAGGAAAGGCAAAACCCTAATTAGTGCAGTGAGTGAGTGAGATGCCTTGTGATCAGATACAAGGTGAAGGTAAAGTAATGACTTACCTTTGCCATTGAAGGCACCTGGGGCTTGTTAATTTGCTGCAGGAATGTTCAGTATGGTAAATGTCTTGATTTTTAGGAGGTTGAACCATGTAGAAATGAAGTGGAAAATAATATTTGACACTAGCAAGTGATATGAGCACCCTGAGCTCCCCCAGGGATGAGCAGGCAGTAAATGCCTCCCCTAAAGCTGCCTTCACCCCTCTTGAATCACCCCCAAAGCAGGCTGTGCTCCAGAGCCTGCTCTCCTGCCTCTGTTCCAGGGATGCCCGAGGCTCGGGGCTCCCCCAGCACGCTGGAACTGCTCTGTGTCGGTGCAGAGGGCTCAGTCCCTCTGCTCTCCTCCTTTACGGTCCATCCCTTGCACAGATGCGGCTCAGCCGGCAATTCCCAACCCCCTGACCTCTCACCGCAGCCTGGCGTCTCTCCCTCCGGCATCTCCAGATGCTCTTTCTTTCCCCTCTCCTTGCACCAAACGGCTGCTTCTCACCAGCCGCATCTCTCCAGCGAGCCTAATTACACATGAGCCTAATTAGAGGCGAGCAGGAGCGGTGAGTCATTAGCAGAGCCCCGCGGGGAGGCCGGGAGCAGCCGCGGCCCGGCGGGGCGGCAGCGTGGGCAGAGCGGCCCGCGGGGGCTCCGCCGGTGCCCGGGGCTGCCACGGGAAGCGGCTCCTGCCTGTGCGTGCGTGTGTAATTCCCGCAGACATCACCCAGAAACCGAGCGAAGGGTGCTCGCCCTCCTCCCTGCACCTGCCAGCGAGCCCAGCGCGCCCCAGAGCTGCGGGGCTGCCCTCCAGGGCAAGGGGATGGCCGTCCATCCCACCCAGCCAGAGAAGGCAGAAACCAAAAGGGCTTTTCCTGGTGGCCCTTAGGCGTTTTTCTCCTTGTCTGGTTTCTACTCATCCCTTTTAACAACCGGCTCTCCCCACGATGGAGTGGAGCCAGCATCCTGCTGGGGCTGTAGGGAGAAGGATCCCTGCTGCAGTGGTGGCAGCAGTAAAGGACAAAATTAAAATGTTTGCTTGCGATAAACCCACAGGACCAGGGATAGGTATGATGCCAGGAGTGAGGGACAGATCTTTCTATCAGCCATTAAATCACATTCTGGCTGTAAGTGCTTCTTCACAAACACAAGTTGTGCCACCATGGCCTGGCTGTGGACTGTTCTCCTCAGCCTCTGCTGGGAAAGGAGGCTTTCCCAAGAGAGACAGAACTGAGAACCCGCAGATTACTTGATTCCTTAGCTCTGTAGTCCTCAGAGACTGTCAGGAGGAAGGAAAGGACAGGTTGAATAACCAGGATCAGTCTTCTTGAACCCTTCCCCCAAGCTCATTTGGCGGGGGACACACAGACACAGAGGGGCCCCTGTCTGAGCCGCGGCCCTCAGTGGCGCAGGGTGCTGGGGAGCGGGAAGTGAGATGTCCAGGCACTGACAGCATGAAAGCCAGGCTTTTTCCACCTAATTGGATCTGTTATTCAGCTGAGAAACACTGAAAGGATTGGGTGGGCTCCGAGCTCGCAATTTCAGTGAGGAAGTCGGGACGTTGAGGCAAAGTAGGTCACGGAGCTGCAAAACAGGGTGATGGCTCTGCACAGCAGCCGAGGATGTTAAATAAGGAGGTGGTGAAATGAAAAGAAAAGAGACACTGTGAGGAAGGGAGAAGAAATGAGCTCAGCCTTGGCTATTCATTCCCACTGGAGCCCCTGCTGCTGCCTCCCATCTTTGCCTGTGGCTCCTGCTCGGCACTGGAGCAAGAGGGACTGGGCCCCGTTAGATTCCCATTGTGGGGAGCTGGGGGCAAAGGTTTCTCCTGCTCCTGCAAGCTCAACTCAAACACTACTTACAGAGCAGCATTTCCATGCATGGCATTTTGTGAGCCTGGACCGTCTTCAGAGATTAAAACCTGCTGGGTTTCTCCCAAGGAAAAGGTGTATGGAGCAAAAGGAAAACATTTCCACGTGGGATATATTGCAAGGAGAATGCACAGTGCTGGGCCATTAATGTGCAGGACAAGGTGACGAGCCATGGGCACGAGGAGTTAGTGCTCTGTATGGAGATGGATGAATTTGTAAACACATTGGATAGCTGTAAAAAAGTGCTGCTCCCATTCTGTGTTTAAATGCCAGAATCAGCCTCTGGATGGATGTGGGCCTCCCTCAGACACCAGAGCTATTAAATCACCAGCTACTCTGCTTTTAATTGACTCTCATGACAAAGGGAGTGGGTTCAGATGATAATTCCCTGCAGGGCTTCATTGCAAAGCAGTATTATTTCAAGGGCAGCTGGGGTCAGGCTGGGAAAAATGCATATTTAAAACCCAACAAGCACTATGAGTTTAATTGAAAGAAGACATAGAGGAGTACCAGCTTTTTGCATCCAGGGATGTTCAGCAGGCTCAGGCCCTGGGGATGGAGGTCTGATCATGTCAGCCTCCTGCCTGGTTCCATCTCTGAGCATTTCCCTGTCCTCTCCTCCTAAGTGTATTTTGGAGTGAGAAGCAGCCTGTTCTGAGATGGAGAGAGCTCATGGGCAGGCTCCAGCCAGGGCAGAGGGTGGGTGGAAAGGAGCTGTATCCTGCCCCAGCTCTCCCATAGGATTGGGCCCAGCAAAAGAAGGGAGGTGTGGGATGAGCCCCCCTGCTCCTCCAGGGATCTCCCTTGTCAGGCTCCTGGCACTTCATGGGGAAGATGCCTGAGCTCCTGACACCCCACAGCGAGGGCTGGCTATAGTGTGGGCTGGTTTCCCGGGAGCCTGGGAACACACAGCTCCAGTAACACCACCAGACAGGACTCTTTCCCAAGTGCCTGCTCCCAGACAAAGCTGAGCCTGACCTGCTGAGATGGCGAAAAAGCTCTTTTAGAAAAGGAAAACAAATCACATTTACATTTCTACCCCTGTACCTCCCATTTAAATGCCGGCCCCGCTCTGGCTGTAGCTTTTTTTCTGTTACATCCACTTCTATCTCCTGCTCCCCTCTTATTCTGTTGCTGCTAACCAAGAAACCTTTGTATTTCTCATTACATTTAATTCCATAGCAACAGGTCGCTGCTGTCACAGCAGCTGCTGATTGCTTTTGAATTGTCTCTCAGGCAAGCTCCAGAATAAGTACAAAAGAGCAGGTCTCTGCATGGCTCATATCAAAGCAAGCCTATTGCAAAGCCTCCTTAGCTGCTATTTAAAGTCCCAGATTCCCATATAAAACCTGAATCAACAAAACTATAGGGGATTGCATTCACAACCCCCTCCTCTTTGCCCCCCTTCTCCTGCTCATCAAACAGTGATTTCTACCCTGAATTGGTTTCCCAAAGGGGTCTTTAATGAGCTTTTTCTATGGAGCCTTACACTCATCTCTATCCAGCTCACATCAGCTAATGCTGCTGCCCACCCAGCTCCTGCAGGCAAGGGGACAGATTCCCTGTCTCCTTTGCAGCTCAGAAATTCAGGCTCCAAACCCCTTTGAGGCCCTGTATAACACCCATAAGAAGTTTGCTTCCCAAGCCAAACAGCCCCTGCTACCAGAGGATGAGGCAAATTTGATTTGCCTGGTGCCAATTTGCTGCTCTGAGCAATCCCAGTCCCAGCCCTGAGCACAGCTGGAGCTGCTTGTCTTGTAAGGAGGGAAAACTCTCCCAGAGTGTTCCCATAGCAGAGCTGGATTTCCCTGTGCCTCTGGGAGCTCCTCTGGGACAGGGAGAGATGCACATGGAAGAGAAGAGAGGTCAGGAGCTCCAGCTGGAAAGCCCATCTCTCCTGTCAATAGGCCCCTTTCTTGGGAGCTGCAGCAGCCAAGAGAAGGCAAATAAGGAAAACAGAAGCATGAATTCTTCTTGTCTTCCTTAGAAATTACTGGCTTTCCCTGCAGGAGTACGGCTGTGTCTGCACTGGGCCCCTCAACCTATTTGGCAGGTGTTATTAGCACTGCAGACTTGCAAGTTCTCCTGAAATCATGGCATGGACAAGCTGAGTAGAGCAGCTGTGGAACAGAGAGCCACATGACGTCCTCAGGACCTGAGGAGCTCTGGACTTTATTCCCAGATCTACCATTAACCTTGGACAGGACACCTGACACTGTGCCTCAGTTTCCCAAGCACTGAAGCAATAATAATTACACCTGGGCTGGTTGCTTTGGAGGCTGTTTGTGAACCACCCCATGGAGTGCCAACCCTGTTATTAGTCCTCAGCCCTGTTATTAGACCTTAAATCCAACTTACTTAAGAATGAAGACTCCTGTGAAAAACACACAAACAGTTTCCCAGATCATCATTTTTATTAAAGTTCACAAGCAGCTGAAGGGAAAAAAAAAAAAAGACTAGGAGCTGTAAATAAACGTCATCCAGCGCATCGCAGACGGGCTGTGCAGAACGTGTGTTCTTCCCGGCAGCGACGGGCACCCGCTGCTCCGAAAAAACCTTTGCTGTTTGAAGCTGTGTCAAGGCTTTTCACAGCATTGCATCATCCAGCTGGCCAGGCTACAGCCCAGCCTCATCCAGGGGCAAGAGGCGAGCCTGGAGAATCTGCAGATCTGCTGTGCAGGGAAGCAGGATGCTGTGCAGGACCAGTCCTCGGCAGTGGCCAGCCCCAGAGAGGCCAGTCAGGAGCTGCATCCCTGTACTGACAGCTGAGATCCACGTGCCTTCCTCCACAGCAAAATGAGGAATAGCTCGGGCTGACAGCTCTTGGATGCATAATCCCAAACACAGTTGGCAGCCAGTGTGCATGGATAACCTGGGGCAGGCTCAGCCTGAGTGCTGGCAGTCAGAAATGCTCACATCTCTCCAAGGAGAAGCCAGGATGTGGGGTGCAGCAGGAAGGAGGGGGATCCCTCCCCAGCCCACCCTGCAATGCTACTCTAGTATTTCTGCTCTCCCTCTGAGGCCTTGCTGGAGCCAGGGTGCTCCTTCCCAAGGCATGAGTGTTCCCCACCTCACCCCTTTTTCTGCTCCGGTGCTAATGAGAGCCTCACCCACGCTCAGGGAAGCTCAGCAGACCGGCTCTGAGCGTGCAGTGGGCTTTATCTGGGGAATATCTCAGCAGTGGTGCTGCTGCCTTGGCACTAGCAGAGCCCTGTGCTCTTCCCAGCAGCTGTGTGTGGGGAGCTACCCAGCCTCTGACCAAATCACACCAGCCAGGAAAGCGGGGTGGGGGGGAACTTAAAAGGCCTGAAGTACAAACCTAAAGGCATCTGACCTGTTTTGTCACAGTACCTGGTGCTGCTGGCAGCCATCCCAAGCTCCTGTGTTTTAATATTTCAATAGCCATTGCCTCCATGAAATGGCCAGAGGATGGGGAGAGCCAGGTGCTCTCCCCTTGTTCCCTTTAACAAACACTTCCACATCACCCAAGCAGCAAGCATGGCCAATGGCAAGTTCACTGCCTCGGAGGAAAACATATTAATATCTCTTAACCCCCACAACTGAGCAACAAAAAAGGCTACCCAGCTATGTTTGCCAAGGCATGCAGCCTCCATCTCCCCAGCCCTGCTGGTCCAGAGGAGCCCACAGGCCATCCCCATGCCCCTGTGCCCAGCCTGGCAAGGCAGTGCTCTTGGCTCCTTGCCATCCCTGCACTGTGGCCAGTGACCAGTGGTGGGGCTGGGCAGCCCTTGGTGAGCCCCTGGTGTGGTGCTGGAAGTGGGGCCCAGCTGTTCCCTCCACTCCTGGTGTCAGGAAGGGCTGTGGGAGTTGTCTTGGAGTCCTGCACGGGAGGACAGGAGGCTCTCGGTCACTGTGTCGGCTCCAGGCGCAAGAGAGGGGACATGGATGTGACTCTGGCATCTGGGGACAAAAAGAGAAAGCTCATTAACTGGTGTGGTGCTCAGCTCAGCCCACACAGGGCTGGGGTAGCCCCCACCCTGACTCCCTGAGGTGGAAAGCAGCTGGTTTCTTTAGGAGTTGGGGTGTCCTTTGCTTGTGCAGGACAGGAGAGGGGGCCCTCAGCTGAGGAGGGCTCAGAGCCGGATAGCAAACTCCAGTGGACGTGACAAGGGAATGAAAAACTGAGGGAAAAGTTTACACTCTCTTTTTTTTAGGGCAGGGAGGATATCCTAAGGACTGGAACAGACAAAACAAAAAGACCCTTTTTCTCTTTTTCCACAGGTTCCTCCAAAAACATCCGTATCACTGACATTTCCAAAGGGTTGATTAATACAGTCTGGAGCCAAGCTCAGACTGCACATGTTTCCATCTGCCCAGGGTTAGGAAAAGCCTGATTTTCATCGGCTTTCCTCCCCAGGCCAGCCACTCCCTTCCAACGCTGCCTGATAAACTGGCTTCAGAGACAACCAGCCACTTGGAAAGAGCAGCAGCAGCAGAAAAACTGCAATCCCTGTTTATCCAGCCTCGCTATTATACACATGCAAATGGGTTTCCCTAGGAGCCACAGGGAGAAACCAGCTGTGACTCTGTTCCAGGAATTCCAGCAGGTTGCAAGTAACCACCCACCCCAGCAGCATGCAGGTGAGCAGCAGCCTCCAGGAGCCAGGAGATTATCCTGAGGTTTTCTGGGGCTGCTCTTTGCAGGTACAGAGGTCTTGGCATGGGAAGGTGCCTTTCTGTGAGCAGGGCTCTGTGCATGGAGCCAGGAATGATGCACTCTGTGAGGTGAAAGCACTGCTCCACGTGGAAGGGAGCCACACCAGGCAGCTGTAAAAGTGTCTTTGCAAAAGGCTTGTTATCTAAGCTGTAATATAATAACCAGGAAAAGCCATGGAACTGACCCAGTTCCTAGTGTGAGTGTGGTATCAGACTACAGCTCAGGGACTGGCATGCGGCCTAAATCTTTGCAGGAGCTCTGGGGCCAAAGTTCAGATTTCAGGTGCCAGAACAGCCTCAAAACCCTCCAGTCTCAGTCACTCAGAGCCCACCCAAAGGTAGGCACCAGCCCTCACAGGAGCCAAGAGCACCAAAGGGCTCCAGTGGAAGCCCCAAAATCAACTCTGAGCTTCTGGATGTGTCCCAGGAATCAGTGCCTGAGCAGTGCCCAGCCTCTGCTCCCTACAGCCAGGACTGAGGAGGGTCCTACAGGAGCTAAAAAATGCCTGATTAGGAACCTGGGCAAGGGAACCCCTGGCTCCTCGATGCTACAGGGTGTGGGCTGTCCTGTTTGTTTAGATGGGAATTCCAACATCTCCACCCCAGCAGAGCACTTGAGGCTCAGGAGGCAGCACAGAGGATGCAGTGACTCCCCTTTCCAATTCACCTTCTCTGGCTGGACCATGCAATCTGGAGTGACCATCCCACCCCCATCTGCGACTCTGCCCTGTGAAAATGAGAGTGTCCCACAGGACAGATGTCTGGAGAAGCCACTTTAATGTGGAGACAGGCAGCTTGGAGAACTTGTTCCTGGTGCTGCCTGAAGTCACCTCTGGGAGGGGTTGAGTTGTCCTCACAGGTCTGTGACAAACCACCCACCACCTTGCCCGGGGCTGGGCTGTACTCTCTTTATCAATACAGAGTCTTTATTAGCCCAGTGCTCATTTGTCATGTTCTGCCTCCCTATGGCTCCACCACCACGGGTGGGAGGGCACGAGGCTTTCACGTTTCATATTGCTAATGACACTTGATCCCTGGAATTAACTGTGGGCAATAAGCACTAAATTAATGTCACACAGCCTCCTTGGCAGCAGGGCTGGGACCTCTGCTGAAAGGTGTCCCTGCTCTGGCTGGGAAGGGCGAAGGCCATGCCCTCGAGGAAGCATTTCCAGCTGATCACTTTTATGCTTGATATGAAAAGCAGGCTGGGTGGTTTATGATCAATGTTTGTCAAGGACAGACTCTTTGGTTTTCAGGGACCAGTTTAAAGGTGGAGGTTGTTTTTCCCATGACTACAAAGTACTGTCTCCTGCCATGTGATTGCTCCTGAGTTTTTCCAGGTAAGGGGAGGCAGTTCCATAGGAGCCCAGGCAGATGCTGGCCAGCCCCCCTTCTGGGCATCCCTACATGAGGAAGGATCCCATATGGACCAAATCAGGTGTTTGAGCAGAGACCTTCCACAGTGGGAGCTGCAAACCAGAAAACCCCTTGGCTCCACCTGCAATGGGGTGAACTGGACCACAGCCATAGCATCCTACAGCCAGTTACTCCAGTTCCCAAGCCCAGTTTCTGCACAGCCAGGACAGCCAAGGCAGGCACGTGGGACGTGGCTGCTGCAGTGTGGGCATCATGTGCACATCAGGGACATTCACTCACCCAGCTTGGTGGTTTTAAGTACAGACCTGCCACAGTGGCTGAGACTGTAGTAATGACTTAGTAAAAAAAACCAAAAAACAACCCACTCTAGAAAAATCACATGGACAGACATTCTTTCTGGCAAGAGCTTGCGTGTATTTTAAATAGTTCATTTAACTGAAGACTGGAGGCAGAGCCAAAAAGGCACATAAAACCCTCACACAGTGACTTTTCACCTGTTTTATTTGCAGGTCTTAGTTTTCTGTGCTTGTGTCAGGCTCCCAATTATAGGGGGGGAATGAAGTATCAATACAACCCCCACAAAGCTATTTTTTAGGTCTGAACAACCCAAATATAGCACAGAGGAAAAAAGGTAGGAGAGGAAAATAACACCACTGTGATTTTGAAGACTATTCAGTGGCTGAGGAATCATCTCCCATCTCCAACTACTCCCTATTCCTACTCCCAGCCATGTGGCTGCTGAGCTCTAATATTCAGATGCATCTGCTACCAGAGAAAATTAATTGTCAGCTCTAGGTTGGCTCTTAAAGGGAGGCCCCATTGACCTGAGCTGAAAATGATGGACTCCTCACAGTCTTTGCTGCAATATTTAATAGCCAAGTGACAGTTAATTAGATTACTGAGCCACTGTGACAGATGCTAGGCAACGCCTGAGGAGGAGAATTTGGAAAGGCCATTATCTTCCAGTGTTGGGAACACTTTAAGGTCTCATTTTAACCCTTTCCACTCTTGCCCTGCCCTCATGGTGGTCCAAGCCATGTTAAAACCAGGTGTTTCACAAAGGTCAGAGTAATGCCCGGGGTGATTTTTTTCCCACCTGAGAAAAGCAGGTGGTCACGTTGGCCTGGATTAGGTGCCAGGAACTCCCCCTTGGTTCCCATCTGGCATCAAAAAAGATGAACACTGGGAGGTGCCAGCAATTTCACCCACTGGGTGATTCCCAGGCACACCAACCACACCAAATGGAAAGCAGGGAAGTGAGAGGGTGTTAGAGGGTTTGGGCAGCATTCTTTCTTCCCTGTATTAAGTGAAGTGGATTTTGATGAGTCTGTGGAAGAATTTCCCTCCCCACAGCCCCCACTTTCCAAATAAAACTGTAAGTGAAACTTGTCAGTCCCACACCCCTACGTGAGGGTTTCCCAGCTCCTTCAGCTGGCTGGGACATAGGCTGCAACACCAAAGCAGGGCTGTGTGTGCTGCTGGCACTGAGAAACTGCACACTGAGCTAGCAGAGGTGTTACTGGCTTCCTGGGAAGATGATGCCATCCAAGTGTTGCCTGTATCACCATCTGCTTTCACAATGCAAGTTGAGAAGAGTTTTTGGGCTTTGCCAGGCCAGCTGCATCTCAGCACAGGTTGGTGAGGACATGCAAAGCTCTGTGGAGCCACACTGATGACCAGAATGGCAACCAAACACCCCACTGGGGAGGAGAGAGGAGGAACCAGAAACCCTCCCAGGGGCACTGCAGTAGCACCTTCCCTGAGCAAGAGAAAACTGGAGAGCCAGAATGAGACATGACATCGTGGGTTTCCACCAACTTTCTTATTCTCACAGAGCCCATAACACTGGTAAACACATTCTTCTTCTTCTGGTTACAAAACCCCTTCCCTCCCACTCAGGTCTGACACAGAAGTCTCAGAAGTTCTGATTTGACAAGCAACAGTTTGGATGATAAATAAACACCAAGACCATCAAATGCACCGTGGCTTCTGTGCTTTGCTTCTGCTACCCACTGAAATGTAAATACAGAGCATAAAAAGAGAACCAGGATTTGCTGGCATTCCAAGGGTCACATGCCTACATATTCATCAATTCTAAATAGATCACCCAGAAAGTCAGCAAAAATATCAATCTACTGAGACATTCCAAAGCTCTCCTGGCCCTGGTATCTCCCAGGAGTCACATACAAGTGTTTTTAGGAACCTTAACTCCCTCAACATGAGAACAGGATGTAGTCCATGGGAGAGCAGGTGTGGTCACATCTGCCTACCCACCCACCCACTCACAGAAGGGTGATGCTGGCACATCCAGCTACCTTGGAGCAGAGGAAGAGAAGCCCCAACCATCTACGTAGATGTATCTCTTAAGATACTGGGAGGATCATATGGAAATAAGAGAACCCTTGGAACTACCTAGACTTACACTAGAGCACTGCAGAGCTGGTTATTCTTTCTGGCTGTGCATCCCACTTTTAAATATTCCCTTCCCATAAAACCTCATGAGCAACTTGGAACCTGAGGCTTCAGCATGGTGTGTGGAGCTACAACTGAGGCAAGACGGTAATTTTTAATTTAAGAGGAGGAGACCCTTACCTTCTTTGACCTCCTGGAAACAAGCCCCCAAGCCCTGCCCTCATCACGAGGGCAAGTGCTTCCAGGTGCTGACAAACGCCGTGGGGATGAGCGAGTAAGGCACCGTGGTGATGCAGTTCCACGTGTCTGATGTAGGGTCATAGCAGTCCAGGGTTTTGCACCTCTGAGTGCCAAAGTAACCTCCCACCACGTAGAGTTTATTCCCCGAGGCCAGGGCGTGGCAGGACATGCGCTTGGCCGTCATGTCCCCGATGCGCGTCCACTGGTCCGTCTCGCAGTCGAAGCGGTAGGCGGAGGCTGCCGTGAACTCCGTGTCTCCCCCCATGATGAAGATCTGGCTGCCCAGCACAGCGGCGGCCGTGTAGCGCCAGGGCTGCGGGCACTCGGCCTTGATGGTCCACCGGTTCTCGGCCGGGTCGTAGCACTGCACCTTGGACACCATGTCTCGGTGGATGCTGGTCCCACCGAACACAAAGAGCTTCAGCCTGGCGCTCACCACCGCAGCGTTGCTCACGCCGTCTCTCAACGGAGCCACCATCATCCACTTGTTGGATACGGGGTCGTACTTCTCTGCTTGCTTCAAGGAAACGGAAGGAGATGCAGGGAAGACTCCAGCTACTGCAGTGTGGCCACCAACCACGTACAGGCAGTTTTCCAACTCGGCTGAGCCGTGCCCAAACCGAGCAATTAACATTGGGGCAGCTTTGGACCATTCCTCATGCACGGTGTCATAAACCCAAACGTCTTTGGAGACCCCGTTCTCTGAGCCCCTGCCTCCAGTGATGTACACTTTGCAGCCAATGGCACAGGCACTAAACTCCTTCCGTGGACTTGGCAGGTCTGCTTTGGGAATGATTTCCTTTGCTTTGTGATCCACTTGGTAGATCTTATCACACATGAAGGTCTGTCCTCCCAGGATCAGCAAGGTGTGTCCGGCTTTGCGAGGCCTGGCACAGGGGCTGGTGACCACCCCATCATTCTGGAGGATCTTCTTCTTGCACTGAATAGCTTCATCCAGGACAAGCTTGTTTCTTTCATCCACCATGATCAAGTCCTCGCAAGCCAAGGCTTCCTTGAGGCATTCAGAAGGAAGCAAAGCCAGACGAACATTCCTCAGAAGTTCTGGGAGATAAGCCTTCCGCTCATCCAGGTCGTATTTCACCCACTGCATGACAGCCTTAAAGACCTTTTCTTCATCCTCGATTTCCAGCTCATCACTGGAGATGAGGTCCAGCAAAGTATCCTTGGAAAGGTTGTTGAAGTCCTCGCTCTTGTGCACGGTCTCAAAGTTGACCAGGCACATCCTCCAGGAGAGCTCATAGAGCCGCCGGCACTGATGAGCATCCGAGAGCAGCATCATGCCCAGGCAGTTGGAAGGGTGGAGGTTCTTCTCCAGGAACTCCGCCGCTGCATCTCGGACGTCATGGAACTGCAGCATGTCCCCAGCCTCCAGGAGGGACTCAGCATTCTCCTCGTTGATAATGATCCGAGAGGAGTAGGCGAAGTCCAGCAGGAGCTCCAGCACCTCCGGGTGGAGGCTGTCGTGGAAGTTCACCTCGTCGTCCAGGCTCTCCCGGAGGCCGTTGCTGAACATGGCCTCGAAGTACCTGCTGGAGGCAGCCAGCACTGCCCGGTGGCACGGGAAGGACCTGTTCCCTGCCCAGAGGGTGACATCGGTGAACATGCAGTGCTTCCGCAGGGTGTTGAGGTGGGACAGGACGCAGTCCGGGTGGGAGGCTTTGTGGAAAAGCAGAATGTTCATGGAGCCGGTGCTGGTGCGGGATTTACGGTTCTCGTGGACGCTGACGGACATGGTGGCAGAGCTCCTGCCTGCAGGGAGACAGACAGACAAACCATTACTCCCTTGTCCTTACTGATATTAGGCATGGAGAACATTTGCTATCCAACCCTGGTGTGCTGCCAGTGGACCTCAAAGCACCAGGACATCCCTGTGGCTCCTGCTCGTGCACCCTGGCTTGCACAGCCCTTTTCTCCTGCACCCTCATATCCCCCAAAAATTTTAACTCAGGCTGGGAAGGCAGAGCGGGGTGAAGGGGGAAGTTCTGCTTTGGTTTCAACAAAGGAGCAACAAAGTGAGGCAATCAAACCCCAAACTTGGTGGTGGATTGTTTCAACAGCCCCCAGAGGGTATTGGCAAACCACAGAAGAGTTATTTTTCCTTAGAAAACAGCATAGAGAGAGCAGACTATCCAGGATAAAGGGCATTGGTCTGTTCTTGGCTCAGCAGAAATCAAGTTTGGCTTCTGATTTTCACGTAGATTACTGCAGGTTTAGGAAAAGCAACTGCTACAGGTTTTATTTACAAAATACTTAATTACCAGCAGAAGCCAAAAGTTTGAACCAATTTTACCAAACCCATTTGTTGCACTTTTGATGATAGAACTCACCAGACACCTCATGTGACTTAAACATTTTTCAGGACAGAGTCTCATCAGAATAAGACAAAAGAAATACATAAATTATGCTTTTACCAGACAGGCAGAATCAAACACAAGGCTTTTATTAGCTACTATTTCATTTGAGTGCTACCTGATACCAATCCTTCCCTGCAGAAGAAAACCCCTTTGGACTAATCAAATTAATACTACCTAGATGATAAAATCCAAGTCATTTACTCCAAAATACTTTAGCCAGCTGTATTTTGTTCCCCATGTAACTAAAGCAGACAGACACACACACAGAGCCCTCTCTTAGAGGAGAAGTTAGTACAGAAGTTGTCCCGAGGTTTGAAAAATGAACCTAAAAAAATCAAAATGGGGTCAACCTTCACTCCAGTCACTGAACTGTTTAGACAAGACAGTCGGGGAAGGGTTTTTAGATGGGTTCTTTTTGTTGATGTTGGTTGGATGGATTTTTTTTTAACTTGCTCTTCACAGCCTGGTGTTTCTCAAGGGTCTTTCCACCCTGCAAACACAAGGTCTGCAGATGAGCCCTGTCCTCCCCAGCCAGCCCTGGGGTCTTGGAGGAAACCACAAAACGCTGAGAAAGCGGACACAGCGCTCCCAGGCTGCCAGCAGGTCACAGCCTTGACCTGGCAGTGACCTGGAGCTGCTCAACCCTCCCACACTCCATGGGTGGATGACCTCAGAGGAGGCAGATGGCCAGATAAACTGCCTGACTCAGGCTCTGCTCATGAGCTTCCTGCCCCTGCTTCTCCAGCGCCTCCCAAAGAGTCTGAATTAGACAAACAGTTTGTGGGCATGTTGCTCCTTCCCCACCCGCTGCCAAGAGTTATTGAGGTTGGTCTTCTCAAGGCCTCACTCATTCCTCAGGGCTGTGTCAGTCCAGGGAAAAGTCTCTGTGCTTCTCCATGCAGAAACAACAGCTTGCCCAAGCAGCCCCACTCCTGCTGGGCCTCTGAGTCAGGGGCAGGAGCTCTGATTTGGGTAATCGGCTGAGATGTGTCCATATCCACAGCCCAAACTCCTGCAGCTTGGGATGGAGAACCAAGGCTCCAAAACAGGAAGGAAAATGCCATTACAGAACAGCACTTTGAAGTGCATCTGAAGGAAATGTTTCCAACATCTACACCCGGCGCAGGAACAACACTAATTTAAGGGGTTATATGGATTCCCATGTCAACGCTGAAGCGAGGAATACAAATGAAACATTTATGAGTCTGCTAAAAGCTATTGATTTAGGTTCCTATTCCTACAACCTCAGAAACCACCCTGCCACTGCTACTGCTTTCTTTGCTCACAGCTCAGATCAACTATTCAGTGTTAACCTTTGATTTGCTTATGCACAAAAAAAGAAGCAATTTATACAGGACAGCTATGGAAACAAACAGAGAGACTGGAGGAAGGCAGCAATGATTTTTCTGACACTAAGATTAAAAGCAACTACTCAGAGTGGAAGGAGCAGGTCATTTGGAAATTGAAATGTTTATATAAAAGCTGCAGCAAAGCCATTTTTAATATGTATATACATAAGGACACTCACATATATCACACATGTGCACACACACATAGATTTCAAATCTCAGGCTTCCAGCATCAAATATCCATCCCAGGGAACTTGGAGGCAAATAATATTTCTATCCTATACACATGGAAAAATGTCCAGGGAATAAATTGGCAGGTTGCAGCCCAGTTCCCAGCACTGCTCCTTCTATCATGTTGTCACTACAGGCCCCAACTGACCCCCAGCACAGCTGGAATTCTGAAAGCTAAAGAGGCCACAGTCACAGCCCCTTCACTTGGCCTCTCCTGGAGCAGGGTTACGACACTGGATGTCACTGGTCACAGACAAGCAGGACTAGACAGACCATTAAACTGAAACTAAAGCAGCCCCTGAACTGTGGGGTACAGCCACTTCACCAAAAAGCCTTGCTTGTGGTTTTCAGCAACACCCAAACAGCTTTTGCTGAGGGCTTCTTGGATCCTGCCACAGCTGGGCACAAGCAGAAAAGTGGCAGACACTAATCCTCCCCCTCACTGCATGTCTGAGTCTACCAGAGACCTTGGCATCATCTCACCCATATCAGACAAACAGAAACTGCAGGCAGCAGCTACTTCATTTCACAGGTTTCTTCTAAAAATGTAGCAGCTGACAAACCTCAGAAGCCTGTAGGCAAAGTGTCTTCTACAGTTCCATGATGTGCACAGAAGTGCTTCGATTGAAGCCATGTTTAGCTGCAGCCACGAGCAGGCTGGACCTGTGACACGTGCACTTCTCTGAGGCAGACACATACAGAGCACAATTTGGCCCCCAGCACCCTCCTTGCTCCCTTACCCAACTACTGAGCTAAAGAGAAAAAGCAGAACCACTCTGAAAGAGGAGTATTTTACACAAAGCAACCTGTCAGTGGCCCCTGCCAAGCTCCCACCTGCTCTGTCAGAGCTGGGAGGTTATCAGAGCTCCCAGCTGCATCTTCCATCATTGCAGAAGCTGTTGCTGGAACAGCCATGTCAATGGGAACAGCAGAAGGCACCACCTGAACAAACGGGCCTTGAATTTCTCCACGCTGCATTCATTTCTTTACCTTCAAAAGGCAGTTATTGGAAAAAAACAAAAATATCTACTTCACAACCTTTTAAGGGATCTCACTGCACGCACGGCAGATAATAATCCTTCTTCCATATGGATGAGGGCAGAGGGGCATCAGCTTTTTGACAGCTATCCAATGCTGTCTGCTGGCTGTAGTATTCCCCTGGCTGTCTGCAGCCTTTGTACAGCCAGGATGGGATAGACAGGTTTTTTCCAGCAGAGCAAGATAAGGTTGCTTTGAAAATCCTTGCACTCATCCAGACAGGGCAGACAGCAATCCTGAAAGAGGGAAGGAGTTGGCTCAAGAAAAAAAGACCCCTCGAATCTCAGCTCATGAAGAAAACGCCCCAGCAGTCTCTCTGGACAGGACAAAGCTTGCAAAGAGAACAAGGGGAAAAACAAAAGCACAGAGCTGGCCAAACTCCCCACATGAAGAACCACAGCTCTCCTGTCCGAGTGCCTTTTGCATCCTACAAACCACATCCCAGCAGACAACTTTTCCTTCCAGGCTGATGGGTCATCCTTTCAGAGCCCTGCAGGAATGGTCCTTTAGGAGAACCTCAGGAGACATCCAACCACCTCTTGAAAACTCCCAGTGCCTCTTAGGCAGATACTTTGCAGCTGTATCAGGCTCTGTCAGCAATAATAAAAGAACTGCACATGAGGACAGGTCAGAAAGGCTATTGATACGTGATCTATATTTAGCCTTGGGGTTGGGGTTCCCCCTCCATCTCAAACCAACAGGCTCTCCACAAATCTCCAATTTCATTCACTACCTGCAGGGAATCACCAGCTGAGATCCTGCTTGCTTTCAAGAGGACAAGATTTGAGAGTGATTAATATGCTCCCCTGTGGGACTTCAGGGGAGCATTTCTGCTTAAAAGGGCAAAACTACAGGGTTTATAAACGTTCTCCCAAGATCATAAAGGCTGCCTAAACACCAGCAAAGACCCCAAGTCGCATGATCCCAAGCTGGCACTTTGTTTCCCCTATGAGAGAAGCAGCAAGCAGAACATGTTTCTTTTTGCCCCACTCAACCATGAACTATTTAAAGCCGTAAATAAGTAAATAAATAAACAGTAAGATTCCTTGCTGGCTCAGCTCAGAAGAGCTGGACGAAGCTGCTCACACTGCAGCAGAGTTGCATTCCCAGGAAGCCTCTGTGCATGGGCTGCACTACAATACACAGGAACTCCTTCCAAATCAGAGCAGACCCACTTGGAATGGCCACTGACAGCAGGCATAGGATTCATCTTTATTTTCTCTCCATCTCACAGTATCAACTCTGTAGGTGAAACACTGTCTTGAATTCAGTCAAAGTTTAACTTCTCCCTGAAAGCGGTGGGATCGATTTTCCACTAATGAGTAATGTGCCTGCTCTCTCATCCCAAATGTCTGTACCTTTCCAATGCTCTCATGGACTCCACCACCTGGTGCTTAGGCCAGCAGCATTAGCCCAGGCCAAAAATTATTGCTATAGAACCTATTTTTCCCTTTTTACTGTAGAGAGTGGCAAAGTAGAAATACAAAAGTCGCCTACTGTGTTGTCTTCAGAGGGAAGAGCTCCTTGCAAAACTGCCTAGGAGAAAGAGCAGTGAGGCAACACTGTCAAACACAGAGCCAGCTACAGCTGTGTTTCAGATGCCATTTCCCAGCACTGGAGACCATCAAAAGGTTTGAGAAAGGGGATCTGCTACATGCATTCACGTACTCAGAGGCAGCTTGAGCTTCAAAAGCAGAAAAAACCAAAAGAAAACAGGAAAGAGCGGTGAGGGAGAGACATAAAAAACAAGAAAGGGGAAGGAACAAATGTGAAGATGTTGTCAGATGATTTTCCTGTCCTTGCATAACACAGCAGACCAGCAGGTACACAGCCTGGAGTTGCTTGAAATGCTCAGTACTAATAATGCTCTTCTGTCAAGAGTGCTTGAGATGAAAGGAATTAAAATTACACCTGGCATTTAGTGCAGCACCACACTTGTTGAGTGTGGAGCCTGGGCTGCTGCCAGGTGGGCAGCACGGGACCTTCACTACATCATCTCCCAGGCATGCCCTCTGCTCTGTCCATACTGTGTGCCTACATGCAGACTTTGCTCTCTATCAGGCTGGGTTCATCTCCAGCAATTCCAGTGAATTTAGTGGTTTGCCTGTGTCAGCCAAATTTGTTCCTGTTCTCTTCAGGATGACTAACACAGCAAAGATGCAACTCTGATTTTGCAGGCTGGAATTCAGACAACGTAACTGCCGTGAATCAGAGGGTATCACTCTGGATTTGCCCTTCCTGACAAACTCTTGAAACAAAACCAGATTTGCAAATAGGCAAACAAAGGAAAGGCAGCTGACTCCATCCCCCGAGTGCAGAATTTCTGATCCTGCCCCAGTCTTTGAGAATAGGAGGCATCCTTATCATTTCTTCTCATTTTCTCACTTCCTAGTCTAGCCTGTACATCCTAGACAGAAAACAGAGAGACCATGTGAAAGGCTCCTTCTGTTGGCTCAGACAGAAACTGGGAGGTTTTCCAAGCCCAATTCTGTAGGCTCCAGGAATCAGATTGTCTGGAGAAGATCCGGGTACATATCTGAACATTTTGAAACTCAGTCTCAGAAATTCAGTCTGAATTTCATATCCCACTCATATTCTCATATCCCATTCTCAGTAGTACCCACCATTCCTCCCTTTAAACCCATACTCCACTCTGAGCCTAAAGCCACCACGAGAATCTACTGAATGCCACTTACTTGACAGAAAATCAGAACATTATTGCCAAGCTGAACCAATTAGTGAAATTCTTGTTTTGTCTCACAAAAGCACTGGTAAAAGGGGATGTAGTGCCTCAAATCTATGACATGCACTCATCTGAGTCAAAGGCAACCATTCTCCAAAGACAATAAAAATACCTGTAGGAAATCCTCTTTGCATGCAACCCATGCAGTTCTAGTCGCAAACAGGCATTGCTGCTCTGCAGCTGAGATACTCTAAAAAGCTTCTCAAGCTACCTGTGACACAATCAAATAAAGTTCATGTTCACCACTAAGCACTCTGGCTTTGCTGTTCCTGGGAATACCACGCCCTCCTCCAACCACTACCCAAATCGGGATAAATAATGCCTTTAGCCACAGTCCAGGCCCAGACAATAGCTTTTCACTGCTACGCCTTAACCCCAGCGGGTCTTTTCAGAGCCCGTGATTCATTTCAGAGCCTGTGGTGGGGTTTTGTCCTTCCTGCTGCCCTCCAGCTCTGCTTGTGAATACATCCCATTCTGCCAGATCAATCACAGGAGCTTTGCAAAATGAATGGGGGGCTGCAGAGGAGGCAAGTGAGTTTACAACCCCCTCTTCCAAATCATACCCAAAAAGGCTCCAGAATGGGAACAGTCTGCTTGATTGCAGTACCTACCCCAGCCCCATCTGGGCAGGATAAAGTCCTTTTCAAGCATGCCAAACTTGCTAATGTGCTGCAAAGGCAGAAGGCCTTTGGTACTTCAAACACAGAGGAACCACATGCCACTTCCCAGGGAGAGTTTAGGAGATGAGATGTGGTATATGTCAAATTAATGCCAGAATAACCACAGCAGCTGCTGACTCCAGAGATCTTATTCAGATCCTCCCACTCTCCCAGCTCTGAGGCTGGCAGAGCCGAGTGCTCCAGTAGCCAGGCTGACCAAAAGCCCTGTCATGGATGCTCACACCAAACAGGCCTGTCTGCCTGCTGTCAGGGCAGGATTTCAATTTTGGGCCTGGCCAGTTAAGCTGGGGTTTTGTTTTGTCTTCCCCACTCCCCTGCCAGGCAGGAGATCATGGTACAGCTGCCAAGTTTGGTTTGCACATTTGCAATTCTGGTTGGAGCTCAGAGCCATGGAGATGGGGAGATCCTCATGCCTCCTGAATGGATTAACCCCTCACACTGCTGGGCATGGGGGACATCCATTCCCAACTGGACTGTAAAGCACTGACAGATATTGAAGGGTCTGGGGCTGCAAGACAGGGCATTGCTTATTGCCCTCTGGATCTGGACAGAAGGAACAAAATACCTCTGATTTTTCCATTTCCTTACTCATATAGCATCAAACCAGCACTCAGCTGGCAAGTTCTGTGCCACTGTGGCATCCCTGCAGCAGCCCAGGCTGTCCCAGGCATCCTGCACACACTGCAAGCAAACCAGAGAGACTGCCAGTGTGGTACAATAATAAATTTGCCTCACCACAATGTGACAGGCTATGATATAAAATCAGTAGTCTTTGCAAAGCCTAATGGTCAGCAAGCAGACAGCAGTTATGGGACATGCAACATTCCCAGGCTCAAGCAAAGGAAGAAAGACAGAGCTGTCTGTTCTGGCTGGAGTGATACTAATAGTCACTGCGGGGATATAAAGCTGATAAGCAAAGACAGAGCGATCTGATGGTGGTTAAAGGTCAGGCCAGGGGGCCTGGGGTGGCTTGTTACAGCTAAATGCTTCCTAGCCAGCATCCTTGCATGCACTGTTTGCAGCAATGCCAGCTACACTCGCTGCAATTCAACTACAGTCTGTGAAAGTGGGCAGTAAATCCAACCCTCAGTTCAAGTGCTGACACAGCTCCAAACCTGCCCTGCCACTGTCCCTGAGCACTCTGAGAGCCACGGACACCCTGGGCCAGCTCTGCCTGTCCTGCTTCTCCTACTCACACCCCAGCCAAGGCACTGCTCAACACTCCTGGTAATGCTGCCATTTCCACCCCCACCTCGCAACTCTGCCTGTGCTCCTCCACCTCCACAGATGGCCACATCCTGCTCTTCCTGTTTCACTCATCCACCTCCTAAACATTGCCTAAAACCTCCTCTGACTGCTAAGGACTCTGACCTCTGACTGCTGAACTCCTGCAGGGCTGGTCACCACCATAGGCACAAAAACGCTATCATAATTCACATGTGCATGTGCACGCACAGATATGCACACACTCCTTATCTCCAGACCAGACCATGTCCAGTACTCCCTCCAGAGCCAGAAGAACCATCTTATGGACCAGACTCATGCTCATTTTCACACATCTGGAATATGTGTTATGCAATATCTTGTCATCTCTCCCCAAGCTGTCGCCTTCACAAATTTCTTTTGCATTGTTCCTTCAGTCAAACTATTTTCAACTGGCCTTAACTCCCCTGCAAAAGCACATCTGAGACATCAGCTTCTCTGACTGAGTTACTTGAGCCTGCCCCAAACACAGCACAAGAGTATTCACACACTGCACACGTGCTAAAGCAGAACTTCAGACAACAATCCTCAAATACTTGAGAAAATGAACAAGAAAGCAATGGGAAATTTAAGTTCTTCAGTTCTGAAGCTGCTTACAGTCTCCCATGTCCACATTATGAAGTAATTCTGCAGCAATTTTCACTCTGCTTTTAATTCTGAGGATCTTGTGCCACCTCGCACCTTCCTGTTGCAGAACAGACTTCCACCTATGCCTCCTCCCCAAGTGCTTTACTTGGGCTTATCACAAAGATAAGCCAGAACAGATGGCTGGAGTTAAAGACACAAAAGAGACAAAACATGTTTTCAGATAAGATTTGATTTGCAGCAGAAAACAGGACCAGGAAAAGAGAGAGGCCCCAGAAAGAGTGCTATAGTTAAGGAATTGGACTCTTTGAGAGATGGACAGAGGGCAGAACATACAGGAGAGCTCAGGGGCAGAGACAGAAAAGTAGAAGAGAACTGAGAATTCTGATGGAGACTGTCACCAGAGCAGCTGAGCCAACAGCAGCAGCTGGCCACCACCAGAACACATGGACTGTGTTACACATCTTGGGTTGCTCCTAAGGTAACTTCAATAAAAACAAGTGTCACAAGATGCAGGAAGGAAGAAGGAAAAACAAGGGAAGTTGTCAAAGTATAAAGGTTGTTTATGTCTTGTGGCTCTGGATCTGTCCTGGAGAGGAAGAGGTACATTTGGAGGAAGGCTACAAAAGCCCACAGCACCCTGGCTGAGGAAATTCCTCCAGCAGATCACAAGAGAACACATGCAGAGATTGCCAGGAAAGGAAAACAGAAGTCATGACACTGGGACTCGACACTGGAATCAGATGAAACATTGAGCTGTCTGCTTATGCAAGGCTGAGGGCAGATTTTCCAAGCACAGGTCTGGCTGCTCTAAGCTCCCAACAATTACAAGTGGAGAGATAAACAAAACAAAGACAAAAAAAATTTAAGAAAACCCAACTACCAAACAGGCTCTTAACTATTTTCAATGCAAAGGGGCCCGTGAGGACAGGAGAAGGAGGAAGAACTATTTTTCTCCTCTGTCAGCTCAGCTCTGTCACTCACACAAACCTGCTCTCTTCTCTAGACAGGCTTGTTCGAACTGATTTCATCAGAGGCCATGGAAGTTGTGTCCCTTGGAGCACAGTTTTGATATATATATATAGGGACAAGACGGGGGGAAAAAGGCAAAAAAAACAATGCCACCTGGCTTTACACTCATGGATTAATAGCTGGGGTTTAATTTTATTTTTCTATAGAAATGAAAAGATCTTCCCCTCCCTAAACCTTTCCCTGCCGCTTCCTGCCTATGGAACACGATGCTCCAAAGCCCTAGCGAGCCCCGGGCCGGTACAGAACTCACGGTTCCTCCTGTCGGGGGCCGGCACATCCCCGCTCCCGCGGCTCCGAACCTCCGAACCCCAGCACGCCCCCTGCTCGGAGGGGATCCGGCAGCGGGGCGCGAACACAGATCTGCGGGGAAAACACTCACCGTCCTTGGCCGAGCCGAAATCTCCGTGAGCCGCGAAGCGCCCAGGGCCGGGTGGCAGGGGTGCAGGNGGCCGCTCCGGGGCTCCCTGAGGGAGCGGCCCGCGCCGCGCTTCGGCCCCGTGTGGAGCCGGCCCTGGCATGAACCCGCCCCTTGTGCCCCGGCCTTTGTCCCCGCAGTCAGTGCGCCGGCCCGGCCGGCCCTGCCCCGCGTGTCCCGCAGGGTGGGCGTCCCGCGGAGTGATGTCCCTGTGTCAGTCACTCACCACCGCACGCCCGCGCCTGCGGCGGGACAGCGAAAGTCAGCAGAACCCGGCTAAAATTGGGGCAGATTTGTGAAATCGCCGGTCTCGGCAGAATTTCAGTGCGTGGGGGCTATGAAGGTCACAGGCCCACCCGCGGGGCCCGCTGCCCGCGGGGAGCTGCAGCGAGCCCGGATCGGACGGAGAGCGGCCGGGGGCGTGGGGACCGCCCGCGGGTCGGTGCCGTCATCTGCAAGGAGCGGGGGGAACGCGGCAGTGCTGCCTTCAGCAGCAGTGTGGGCTGAGGCTGGAAAAAAAAACCCGCTCATTTAGAAACAATAACATTTTTCAAAGCAATAACATTTTCGCATAACACAAGAGCAGCTGGAAACAGCAGTGCCTCTGATCCCACCCGTGTTTTTCAACCCCTGCTCCGGAGTGAGGCACAGCAGGTACTGCAGACCTGCCCTGTCAGGAATAATTTCACTGTCAGTGGCTGTGCCTTCCCTGGGGTTTGTGGAACGCTTCATCTACCAGAAAAAAAAAAAAAAAAAGAAGCTGGAAGCTTTCTTTGGTTTCACAAATTTTAAATACACATACGAGGCAAGGAAGAGCTGCTCACTGTCTTCTCCCACGACCCTATTTCCTCAGGGCCCTATTCCCTATACGCACTCACAAATGTTCAGTAAGAAGAGTCAAGTGAAAAACTAACAGCTCTGTTAAGTGTATCTCCCCAGATAATGGCTGGATGGGAATATCCAAAGTGTGCTGAAACTCCCTTACACTCAGGGATGCACTGTTAGACGGCTGCTCCTTCCAGCCCAGTAAAGGAAATCTCTGCAGTTTCCCTGCTGAAATTACCATCACTGCTTGTCTTGGGTAACTCCATTGAAGTGCTGCCTGCATGGCCAATTTTACACGGTGTGGGCATGGGAGGAGGTTGGAAGGTTGCTGCTGTGGGGATAGATTGAAACAAAAGTTCTGATTAATACAAAATACTGTCCTTTCTTCACAGCTTGAGACAGGAGGTCAGCTACAGCTGGCACAGGCTGTGCATGGTAAATAACAAAGTACACTGAAGATGCTGAACTGTATCGAATTCCTGGTTTTTTTGATGTGTGTTGTTCCAGATCATTGCAGTTTAACTCTTAGGGTGCTGCTGCTTTCCCAGCCATAAGCCCAGCTACTCTTGAGGCTGAAAATTGCCCCGGAGCCTGCTAATGACTTTAATGAGCTGCTCAGGAAGACAACAGGGATTTGTGCAATAGGTGGGTGTGGTGGCATCCTGAATACATCCGTAAAACAACAAAAACATAAAAGACAAAGCAGATTTTTCCTATTCCTAGTGTGTCCCACCCAGCTGTTCCCGAGTATGAAGGATCTGGAGAGAAAAGCAAGGTCACATTTCTTAATTCCAAACCACTTTCAGAGTATTACTAGAAAAATCAAATGTTGTCCCAGCAAGCTGTGTGTGACCCAGACTGTCGTCTGCAACCTGGCAGGCAGAATTCTGGCAGCTGCCTATCGTGGGGGCGCACAAAGCTCAGGAGAGCTCCCTGCAAAACTCTACCCGAAAAGACGCTTCAAAACCGTGATGTCTATCACTAATCTCCACCCAGCAGCTTCTGAGCTGTAACGCTCACTGCTCTGTCTGGGGCAGAGCTAAACAGAGGGCAGTCCCAGGAAACTCTGCAGGAAACATCCTGTGCTGTAGCAGTGCACACATCTGGTGTTACGATGCTCAGGCTGATGGGATTAGGATATTTGCTTTTGTTCCGAGGCAGCAGCAGAAGGGCAGACCTGGCAGTGATGGGCACACCAGACACACTGGTGTACACACAGGCTGGCAACCGGCTCCTCGCCGTGAAGGAGATGCAGAGCCAGACATCTGAGAAGGCAGGGACAGCACAACAGGAATGCTTAACAGAAAAGGGAAAAAAAATAAACTGGCAGACGTTTTAAAATGTTTTTAAATCTCTTCTTAAAGAGGATTTAAGAATGAAGCGTGTGTAGGGGAAAGAAGCTTAATTTATGATGAATGTTAATACCAGCTCCTTACATATGGTACTGGCCTAAAGCATCCCTGAGGGTTTTTGAGGGACTAGTGCTGTGGTTATGATTTCAGTGTATAGGGGAAACTCTCTTGCATTATTAAACAAATCATGCCCTGCATTGGCCTATGGTTTGATGTACGTGATGCATAGTTGATGTCAGCCAGATGGGGAGACAGGATTCTGCAACGTGATGGCATTTTGAGAATAAGTTGGAAAACTGCTGACTGAGATCCCTTCCTTCACCATGAACCATCAGAGTTAATTTATTTTTAAATTTGGGGAAAAAAACCCCAACCCCAAAGTTTTAAATAATAGCATTTACCCTTTGGCTATATTTGTTTAGCATAACGTTCATTATTATGAAAAATGTAAATATTTGAGAAGTTAAACATTTGATTTGACTACAGAAAACTATTCTGTTTGTTATAGAAATCAGCACTAATTGCTTGGTTTCCATTAAATCCTCACTTCCCTGAAAATGGGGAATCAAAAGATTTATCCTAGCCGGAATTCACTAGCTGGCTTTACCCATTTATAACATAAAGCTGGATCTCCTGATGCAGCTGATCAAGAAGGGGATGTTCACCAAAGTAGAAAGGATAAAATCTGGCCCACAAACAGTGTTGACTTCCTTGTATCTACTTCTGTTTTTCCTTGAACATTCCCATCCTACAACACCCTGCTCTTCTCTGGGTTAAATAATAAAATTAGTGTTTTCTCCTCTAGGTCACTCCATTACAGGTCATGCCACAACCAGCTAATGGCTGCTAAGTGGTCTGTGTGGAATCAGTTTAGTGGGTCTCCAGCCAGAAGCCATTGACAGATGCCCAAAAATTCAGTTCTCCAATCGGCTTCCTCTTTGGCAGTCACAGCAGGTTGGTCAAGACCATGCAAACTCAGCATTTCCCCGGGGCCAGGAGCAGAGACAAGGTTGGTTGTGAACACTTTCCTCTCTTGTGAGTGCCAGAAGTCTCCAGAGAAGGTCACAGCACAATGCTGAGCGCCAGTGCCCGAGGACCTTGCTATCACCCTGAATTCAGCTTTCCAGGGAACTGGCAGTAGCAAAGGCAGGAAAAAGCTGCTGAAGGGTCCCTGCAGAGGCAGCCCTGACATCAAGGAGAGGGTGCAAAGTGGCTGTGGGAGTCTTGATGGAAGGTTTCTCCCTTTGGCTTGTCCTGCACAGGAGGGAAAGCTGCAGAGCTGCCAGTCAGCCAAAACCAATTTAGCATTCCCTGCAGTAACAATATAAATCCAATCTCCCTCCCCTCTCCGCCTTTTCCTCCTGATGCCAAATTTAAACAACCTCACTTTTTTTTGGCAGCAGGAAACTTCACAATTAAATATAGAAGCAGAGCACACTTTGGGATAGAACTTGCAGCCAGGGAACAACAGATGGCATTGTTTGCTGGGCTGGAAAAGCTGCATCTGCTCTTAGAAGAAATGCTAATCGGGGCTTAATTAGGCATTCAGAGGGAACTGTATCCCATCCCCAGGACAATGGCCATGTGTACATGATCCTGAAAAATAGAGGGGAGAAGATACAAAATCATCAAAAATCCTCACTGGACCAAGTCCAAATCTGGCACATGCTGTGATAGGGTATCCCAGAGACTTTCCCTGTGCTGAAATCCATCCGAGACACTCAAAATAAAAATGTAGTTGTCAAAGACTTGTTTTATTTCATGCAAGTGGTCAGTGATTTTGTTTTCGGTTTCAAAGCAAATCATTCCAGCCTAACATTGGAATCAGATCCTACCCTGGCAGCCCGCTGAGGTGTGGCAAGATGAAAAGGGTAGCTGAGATCTTATAGCAAGTACTGCAAATGGGGATAGAAGAGTTAGAAAGATCAAAAACACGCACCTTGCCCAGGATAACTGATCCCTCTATAGAAACACGAAGTAAAGAGGAGCATGGTGGAAAATATCCCAGTTCATTCCAGGTGGGTGTTCAAGCAGAAAAGGAGTCCCATGATGTGCAGTGCCTGTGCATGTAAGGACATTGTCCCTCCTTCCCTCCCTCAGCCCTGCCAGCTTCTTCCAGAGGTGCAGGCAGCCAGGCAGAGCTCTGTGTCCTTGTTTCAGCATCTTCTCTTTGGAATATCAAAGCACCTTCTCAATCTGGAGCCAGCAGAGCTGTTTGCAAAACAAGACTGCCAAGTGTTTCACCAAGAGACTGGCCCCAGCTGCCAACTGTGCCTGCACTGCAGAGATCCCCATCGTGCTGAGGCTTTGCTTTCAAGCCCCCATCTCGTTTTAATGTCCTCTTTCTCCCCTGCCTGGTTCAGAGCAGCTCATCTGACCAGCCTGGTCTAGTGGAACATGTAAGATGGAAGATGTGGAAGATGTCCCTGCCATGAGCAGGGACAGTGTGCTGGACTGGGTGATCTTCAAAGGTCTCTTCCAGCCCAAGCTATTCCATGTTTCTTTGTCCTGGCTTAGTGCCTGGGGCTGCTCTGTGCACTCCTTACCCCCCTCAGGTGCCTGGGACCACGGGCACCTCATGGGCAGTGCCAACAGGGACCCCATTTTGCTGCTTGCACGCCCTACTTCCAATAGCTCTGGAAACATTCCACGGGTTAAACAACATCCACGTCCCTTACACCTAAAAATGTTTACAGGGACCATGGCTGATCCCAAACAATGCCAAAAAAACCACTACCAAAAAATCACTGGAGATTAAAGGAATTTTGGAACAAGTGACTTAGAGCTGCAGTAAGGGAAGAGTTTTCGTGGCACTGTGGCAACTTTCAGCAGCTCCACAGTGGTGAAGAGAAACATAAGAGTATCCTAAACCATTTCTGCCTTCAGCACCATTCTGCTTCAGAGGGATGTCAGTCCTGATCTGGCACAAACCTTAGGGCAACTAGAAGTAAAAATGGTTCTCCTGACAAAGGACATAGCTGTAGATGATGAAGCAGTAGGCCCTGATCACTTATTCCAGGGACTGCTGTGCCCCACCCACCCCCAGCACAGTTTTGATCCCCAGCTCTGGCTGTCTAACCCTAAATAGCCTCCCATTTGCTGGGAGTGTGCTCTGTATCCCATTAAACATCATGAGCCCCATTATGCCTCTTTGAGACAAACCTTGGAGATTTGCTGACTGTCTGAAGCTCACTGTGACAGCAGATTTATTTCCACTTCTCCAGTGGTACAAGTGATGGCCATGCCCTTGCACATGCTGACCTGCAGCTGGCCTGCTCCCAAGCACTGCAGCTCCATGGTGTGTGCTGGGGAAGGCACTGGGAACAGGATTTGGAGAAAAGCACCCATTGCAGGTGGTGCCACAGTCCCAGAAATCAGAGTAGGCCAAGTGCAGAGGTGTTGCTCTCTTCCAGAGATGGCACAAACCAAGCTCTTAGCAGTGAGCTGCGTGAGTCAGGTCTTGCTGTGAAACACAGGTGGATGGGTGGGTGTCCCTGTTTTCCTTAGAGGTTGTCCAAGGAGCCATTCTCCAGCATTGTCTTCCTGTCGTGAAGGATGAAATATCTACAGTGCCAGAGCTGCCATCCTCCTGCTGTTCTTTGCTCTGTGGGCTGGTAGGACTGGGAGACCCAGCAGCCTGGCTGAAGGAGAGGTGTCCTCACACCTTGAGTCTGAGCTCAGTAGAGCCATCCTGGCAGCACAAGCCTTGAACTCAGCTGACTCCAGAGTGCTGAAGCTCAAGGACAAATGGCAAATGTCACAAGGTCTCAGCTTTCTAAGGACAGCTGGAGAGCTGGTCCCAGCTCATCCACATGTATCAGCACATGGGGCTCCAAGCAGGGCTGCTGCTGACCCAGTGTGAAGCTTCCCAGTGTTCACGGTCTGAGAGAAGACACATTCTGGCCGGCTGCCTGGAGTTTAAATGTCTGTGTTTTAGACCCTGACTTCCGTCTGAGAGGTTCCAGAGGGAAAAGAAAAAGCCCAGAAGTGCTTCTAAAACTCTAATTTATCCATCAATGGCCAGTTTTGTGTGATGCCTTGAATCTGAGAAAGGCAGAGAGGAAGTGTGACCGGGGAGCACAAGAAGCCTTTTGGCTGCCCTCCTTGGCTTGGGGGTATCGAGGGGAGCCAAGGGACTCCAGAGGAAGCAGCAAAAGCAGCTCCAGCTGGGAAAGGGTCCTGACAGCATCGTGTTAGAAGGAGAGAGAGGACAGACAGCCTTGCTGAGACTGAGCTCCAGCGCTGTGTCACTGCCTCCCACTCATTCCTGGGATCTGAGGTCTGTGTCCCTGGGCTGTCCTGCTCCGTCAACCCAAACTCCTTTGTTTTGGCAGGGGCGAGTGCAGGAAATGAAAAGGTGATCCCAGGAGGCCCCCAGCACACCCCTGCAGCACAGTATGTGAATTGTTTTCTTGAAAATGAGAAATTTATTCTCCAAGTTAAACAGGGCAAGAAGCTCAGTGACTTCAAGCTGGCCTTGTCTGAGAACATGTTTCAAAATCTGGAGCACTTGGGGCTTCTGGAGCAGGATTTCTTGTCCTCAGAGAAAGGATTACCAGAGGAAGCATGAAGTGAAAAGAAAAAAAGGTGGGGGGGGGGGGGAAAGGAAAAAAAAAAAAAAAAGACAATTAGCTATTGCTGTAGAGTCCTCTAGTGGTGAACATTCATTTCACAAACAGCTCAAGTGTGCATCCAAATGAACTCAGCCTCCCATTTCTGTTTATTTTCTATGTACATAAAACTGTGTATACAAAATATATCAGTGGCCAAATTCCAAACTATTTTAACCGTTTATGAACAATGTCAAAGGCAATGATCCAAAATGAAACAAAAAAATCTTCTTCCTTCCAAGTGGCATCTCCCATCCAAGGCTGGATAGGTGGTTTGAAACACTATAGGCTTAAAAAAAAATTGAGATCTTGCCCACTCAGTTTTTTTTTTTCTAGCCTGCTTATGTTTTTGCTGCTGCTGAGAGAAATGACTGAGTAGAGAGAGCCTGCAGAATTGAATTGTTGCCACAGGCATACCAAAACCCTTGCCATTTTAAAATCCAAGTGAAAACTGGATGGTGATGCAGCATCATTGTGCTGAATAGCACAGGCCAGCTCAGTCTCCAGCCTCAGCAGTGGGCTAAAGTGAGAAGCTTGGTTGCAATTTCAAACCCAAATAATTTAAAATATCCTTCACATTATCCTATTCTGCCCCCTTCCTCCCACATTGTCCCAGGCCTGCTTTATTTATGTTCCTGGGCTCTGTCAGTCAAAGGACATGGCCTTATGCAAAATGCTGAGTTAAATGGTGTTTGCAGCAATTTGAATATGTGATAGAGAAAAAAGCTATTGCCTGCTGTGAGCATGACCCTTGGCAGGAATTCCCCTTCCTCATGAGTATGTCCATTCCCTGCCCTCTTCTTCAGGCCTGGGTCTTCTCAAATGTGTTCCAATTTCTGCTTCATAACCAAGGAAGAAAACTTACAAAGATTTAAGACTTCATTACAAAATATAGTCTCACATGCTGCAACCAAATAATTGGACACTGTTTCTTTCCTAAGAGTCTTTTTTCTTCTCTCTGTGAATAATCACCTGCCAATACTGCCCTTTGAGCTCCAGCTTCTGCATTGGAATAGCTGTATTAACACCTGCTGAAGACAACCTGCTAGTCAATGACAGGCTGTGTAATTTAAGAAACATCCAAAATACCAAGAAAAAAAGGATCATAAAATTATAAGCAGACTGAAGAATTCTGCCACTTAAAATGCTGCTTCACCCATGTTAACAAGGAATTCAGAGGACAAAAGCTTTAAGAATTTTTAAAAATAATTAAAAAATATATTTTCCCTGTTTTTGAACCAGCACATAGAAATGATATTGTCCTGAAGTCACATAATAATTTGGGCTGGAGCAGACCACAGGCACTCATTTGGCCAAACACTCAGCACAAACCCAGCCAGACCAGCTTGCTCAGGGGCTTGGTGAGCTGAGCTTTAAATGTCTTTTAAGCTGGAGATTCCTCCACCTTTCTGGCCCTTGTATGTGATACATATTCAAACAATTCCTGTAATGTTTCATCTTTCTGTGCACCCAACTTTGCTGTAGTTGTGAAGCTTTTTGACCTGAAAGCCGCAGTACTTGGTATGTGTTTGAATTTACAGGTCTGTTCCCACTGATTTACTTTAATTATTTTTCTTCAGGCCTGACATCCCCCCAGTAAGCACAGACACCTCCTTGAACGCTTCTGCTGAGAAGTAAAGCTTTAAGCTTATCTCTCCCAAACCCTCAGCAGGGTCTAGATGCTTGCTGGTGTCACTGTTAATTAGTCTGATTTCAGAAGTGCTCACTGTAAACTTAAACTGAGCTGCCAGCCTTGTATCAGTCCTGCCTGCCTGCATTAGTTCCTATATCCCCTCATGTCCAAATCAATAATATTATGTACTAGTAAATAGTAAGGGTTTCATAAGTCTGAAGTAACAAAGATTGAGAGTGTTGTTTCAGCTGCAGAAATGAGCCCCTGGGGTCTGTTGTTTAGCTGTTGATTTTTCCCTATCCCAAAGGAGAGTTTCAAAGCACTTTCAAAGTGCTTTTCACAAGGGGATTAGCAAACAGACCATTGCCAACGCCCTGGGAGAGCAGATATTGTTGCATCCAAGTGGGAAAGTTTCCTTTTGTTCTCCCCATTTTCTCCATGCCAGTGAAAATCGAGAAGAAATAAAGTACCATATTCATGCAAATCTTCACCTTCTGCTGAATTCCAGTGACAACAAGAAAGACCATTTTCAGCTACTGACTCCAAATTCCATTATTTATTTTTTCTGTAGTTCACATTTCAGTCTTTTAAAATAGAAGATAAACAAAAACTGTTACATGTATTTTCATTTTTTTTTCATTGCAAAACCTGTTTCCATCCAAAAATTGTTCATTGTAAAATTCTAACTGTAATAATTTCTTTTTCTCTGTGTCTATAAAGATTAAGTTTCAGGAAAGAAACTGACTCACATACCAGGTAATGACATGCCAGAACAACTAGACTTGATGAGAAGCTCTGGGATAACATTTTTTTTAGAAAAACGAGGTGGTAGCTCTGAATTCCAGAATGAAATCAAAATACTGACACACAGAGCAAATCTCTTCCACCCCCCAGGGAGAGAGATACTGAAGCCTGCTTCTCTGAGTGCTGGATTTAAGGTGAACAGTACTGGTTCCTCAAGCTTCAGGCTTCCCTTCTTCTCCCAAAAGAGACCAGAAAACCTGAGGCATGTGAATTAAAACCCATTTCACACACTAAGGGGAGGCCAGTGTTCTGTGTCTTTTAGAATGGGTCTTTAGAGGCAGCTGCAAAATGCCTCCTTTTAGAGCAGGGTCCAAGCACCTTCCTTCAGAGGTATCTTAACACTGATCCTCACTGCCTGTTTAATTTTGACTCTTTCTGTCTTGTTCAGACAAATTAAGGACTTTTCCAAATGGAAGGAATCCCACTGCCACCCACAGAAGTTTTACATGAGCAAAAAACAAATATTAGATCATTAAAACGGAAGCAGATAGGAGGTCTTACTGTATACTGTCTGCCTGGATGGTGTCTTTAAATTAGGGTGATTTGCTCCCATGATCTCTGTGATCCTAGGGATTATGCAAGATTATATAACAGGCCTTGCTCAGGGGACCCTTATTCCAGGTGACTTATTACATGTTTTCATATTAAATTGGACAAGCAATGAAACCAAAGCAATCAGAAGAGAGGTTTGGTGGCTCAGAGGTTCATTGTGCCTTCTCCTCTATGTCTACAGATCTTCACACCTGTTCTTAACTCCCTGACTGCACTGTGGTGTGGAGGTGATTTGCCAGAAGAAACAAAAATGGAAGTTTTGTTATCTTTAGAAACCACAGCATCGCATGCCTGATCAATTTACAGCTCAGAATTTATTGGTGGAAATGCGTCCACACATCTGCAATTCCTATAAACCAGAAAACCAGTTTGTTTCTGATGCCTCATTGTAATTGCAACCCCCCTGCTTTCCATCAGGAGATGCTGAAGTGGCTCCTGGAGGAGGGGAGAGAGGGTGTGTGGGGTGTTAATATGAAATACACAGGCCCTGACCTCCCAGATGCTGGGGAAAGGGGAACTTGGGGGAACAGCTCTGGTGGCAGGTGAGACAGAGCTCTGTCCTTGTCCCCAAATCACTGTGCAATGGGGGGTACCCAGGGAGCAGTGGAGGTGTTCAGAGGATGCTGCATCAAGTATGGAGCTGCTGCATCCCACATGTGTGATCCAAGCTGCTGATCAGAGGGTTGGAAGCCCAGGCATCTCCGGATTTTGCTCCATATTAATTAACTGCTCTGTACATCTCGTGTAATTAAAAGCCAGAGCAACTCTTTCCCTCCTAAGTGCACAGACTCCACTCCACTGTTGTAAACACACTTGAGATTGGAGCCAGGCCTTTTGCTGGCTGAACTTCCTGCTTTTATTTCCTGTTAAATGCTGCTTACAGATACTACCTGTGCTGTGCAGCAGCCAGAGGTTTACATTAATTAAATGTTGCTAGGGAAACAGCACATCAAGCAGAGGATGGTGTTTCTAGGGGAGGAAGGAGCTGCGTGTAGCAGAAAGGTTCATGGCTGACTTGAAGGGACAAGGGTTTGCAGAATTGTGTTTTTGTAAAGTTACCAGAGCCTGGGAAAGTCTCCTGGGTTCCTGTGTCCTTTTCCTTCCTATGGCTGATAATTCCTGACTTCATCAATCCTCTCCTCTGAGCCCTGTGAGAAACCTCTAGTTCTTTAGTAGATCAAATAGTCTTGTCTTCCTCTTGAAATGTTCCCTAATTCAGAGCCCAAACAGCAGAGATTCGGCTCTGAACAAGTAAAATCAGGGTATTACAGCTGAACACTGAGAAGTCAGAAACTGGAGCTCTGTCCCTGGTGAAGAATGGGAGGCTTGACCCTTTGCAAGGGAGCACAGTCAAACTAATCTGTGTAGATATCCCTGATGTCCTGCCTTGGTTATGCAAAGAGCTGGTTTAAGCCATTTTTATATGTGTTGCTTTTCCTCCTTCTCTGAATGCAGCAACAGTTAAGACACCTGGCTTTGTCAGCACAGGAATAAAAGCAATTGATAACATTTTATGTAACTGAAGAATCACTTTCACAGGCCAATTTTGAGGAAATATATAGGGCTTGATGGCTTATTTGACATAAACCTCTGAACCAATCTGTGGTTTATCAAACTGGAGCTATGAAACACAGAGGAGCAGTCGTCCAAAGTACACATGGGTGAGACCAGGCTACTCTTTCCAGGTTTCCTTCCTTATATACAAGCTGAGCTGTTTCAGGGCCATCAGGTATTTCAATAATTTCAAGATTAAGATTCCTATTTTAGAGAATTTCGTGGAGGAAGGGCAGTATCTGCATAGCCACCTTGAACCTGCTGTCTAGAAATGTATTTCCCTTCCACACGGCAAGCCTTAAATCTGCCTCCACTTGTGTTCAAAGTAAAAAAGAAGAATAAGAAAAAAAGGTAGCTAAAGTGCATTTGGGATTGAAGCACAGCACCAAGTTCCTTTCATACAGCCCAGAAGTAAATGGGGATCTCTCTACAGAGAGCAGGTGGATAATTGGTTTTTGCACACATAAGCCTGCTCTGGCTTTGCAATCCATCCAGATGTTTTTGAGTATGTGTGATACTCCAAGTGAGATCAGAACTGTGTGCATGGTAAGGAACATTTCCTTCTCTGAAAGGCATGTTATCTGAAGAGGCCCAAAAGACAAAGGGTAAGAGAAAAAAGTATTATGGTAATATTTTCCCTGTTTTGCAGATGAAACTGGCTTTAGCTGGGTTCTGTAAGGTTTTGCAGGGCTGAGTTCTGCATAATGGCTCTGAGCCAGCACCTCAGGTCAGGAATGAAACCTTCCAGCCAACTTTAATTTCTGCTGTTTTGTCAGGCTGCAGTCATATTCTCTCCCAAATAGTTCCCCAAACCTATACCCCTCATTTTCATCTATCTCCAGTAGTGACCCATCTTTTGAAGGATCCCTGACCTAAGTAGCTGCCGCTGAGAGAGGCAATATCAAACTAGGGTGTATCATTAAGAGATAAAAACATCTCTAAACGTATAATTTATCCATCCATCCATCCATCCATCCATCCTTCCATCCATCCTTCCATCCACTTTTATCTCTCCTCCTCGAATCTGGATGCAGATCAGCCATGCCACCTGCATATCAGTTAAGGAAGAACAGATTCATGGTCTGATAAATTTAACAAGTACCATGTAAGCTCTAATTGGTGGGCATGATCCACTCGCCTTGCATTAATTCCAAAAGGTTCTGCTGATCTTATCATGCATTGTGTCCTCTTTGTGTTTTAATCATCCCCACCCCCATTGCATTGAAATTTTTTGCTGTGACAAGCCCAGCTCTAAAGCAAGCACGTCACTGCTTCCATTGACACTGAAAAATCCTGCCTTATTAATAGTATAAACGGACTGGGGGCTTTGCCTTCCAGCTTAATTCAAGAGTGCTATCAGCATGAGTGGGTTATAAAAGCTCTTTTTCAAGATAAAAGACAGTTCCTCACCAGAAAAAAAAAAGAAAAAAAAAGAAAAAAAAAAGAAAAAAAGAGCTCAAACATCTTTATGACATCCCAGTGCAAAAAACAATTGAAAAGGATTGTCATAAAAGCAAGCATGTCAGTTGTGAACTTTACTGAATTGAGTCTAATGCAAAATTCATGCCGAGGTGTCACAAGTGAAAGGCAGTTTATTAATCCAACTTATCTGGAGCTGGTAGGCAGCAGTCATGGTAAATTAAGATCATATGAATATTCCCCAGGCTCATTTGGGTTCCTATTCAGGACCCCTTTTGTGAGTGCAGCGGGGGCAAAAGGGTCTTTTGGACCCAAAGCAGCCTTCTCTTCCTCTCCCTCCAACACATCTTTTCACACTTGTCACACAGTGGGTGCTTTGGGGCTAAGTGAAGCATGATGTCTTTGCTGTCTGACTGATCAGGATGCAACGCCCAGCTAACCGTGTCATGCTGCTTTATTCCAGTCATGCATTAGAAAGCATTTTATTTCTCCATTACGTTTCGAGCGTTCCCAGGCTAACGTTTCCTACTGGGAAGAAGCTGCAGGCAGGATGGGGTTCTTAGAATCCTTTCTCACATGCTGTCCTGATTTTGCAGTGTCTTATTTTCCCCACAGAGAATGGCAAACTGGCTCATGGCTGGTGTGTATGGAAGAAATGCTCCAATGAATGTCTGTCTGCTGGGAAAGCAGCAGAGCACCTCTAGAAAGGACATAGTGGGCTTATTCAGCACAACAGCCTTTCAGAGGAAACCAAAAACACCCTAAAGCAGCAGTGGCATGGGACCAATGCCTCCCAAAAGGATGAGGGGGAGGAGGAATTAAAATGGCTGGAATTAAAATTGGAGCAGCCTTGCAAGCTGTCTCCATTGTCTGCTGGTGCTCTTGGGTAGTACTCAGAGTAGATAATGATGAGATTGATGGGTCTAGGCAGGAAAATGGACTCCCCATTGCTGGCAAATTACATCAAAACCCTTAGAACAGGGATGGAACCCACCTCCTTGGAGGTTTAGGCTAATGGCAGGGTCAGGATTTCCCCAGAACAGTATGGGAAGTGGGAGGGCTCTAAATGTTCTGGTTAAGGGATGTAAGGCCAAGTTTAACCTCACCAGAAGCCAGAGCAATGCTCTCATTTCTAACTGGGCTGAAGCAGCTGATTAAGGAGCTCAGGCTGGCCAAGAGTGACTGTAAGAGAGTAGATGAAGGCTGAGGAGTTACTGGGAGATGAAGGAGTTAGAATGGAGGTTTACTGGGGAGATGCATTACAGCAAGACAGCCACAGCAGAGATGTGATTTACTGGGCTCTTGAGGGCTTGAAAAAACTTCTACTAAGGGAAGAACACCTCAGCTTGTTGAAATCAATGTGGGGAAGAGCCTGAAAGAAAAAACAGGCCTCTGGAGCTGGTGCCCTGCTATGAGTGTTGCTGGAAGATGACCTGGATCTATTAAAAAGATGTTAAAGTTGATCCCTTTCTGTCATGTTTATGGATGTTACCCAGAGTGGCTTTTATCAGATGTGCATTTGGCTTAGCGCTGAGGGATAATTGCTGCTAAATAGTCTTTGAAATGAGGTCTACAAATGCTGTAGAGAGTGAGCTGGCCAAATTCTGTCCCCATTTACATCCATGAGGGTTCTCTGATATCTGTGATGGCAGAATTTGTTTGAGATGTTATGGAGGGCAGACAGGAACGCATTGTGTGATTATGACAGTGACCTGCTTTGTGTCACCTGTTCCAATGATTCATTTCATGATTTTTGGAATGCCACTCAACTTTTCTGTGCTGTGATTTACTCAGCTCTGCTTATTCGTGTTGGCCTGTCTTACCTGAGGAAATTGCTCCAAGAATTCCTTGGGCACCATGCATGGAAGGTTTTGCAAACTGCAGAGCACAGACAATTGCATCTGGGAGCAAAAATGAGCAAAATGTACTTGAAATGTGCCACTAAATGATTTCTGTCACCTTTACTTGCTGAAGCCACTGAAGTGTGACAGCCAGTAGAAAGGAAAAATAATAGCAGGTTGGTCTTCCTTGGCCCCAGTCATGCAAAGATTTAGAATTTACTTCTCTAACTGTGTATAAATCTAAAACATGATTTTTTTTTTTTTCAGGATGGAGATTTTACACTCCAGATTAAGGATTGTCTTGAAACGTGCTGGCACAAGGCCTTGATACAGGCTGAACTCCAGGGAACAGCTGGTGCGATGTGCCCACATTTTTTGGGAGATGAGGTACCTTGATCTAAAAGACACACAACACCTTCCCCTGCCTGAACTCCGAGTGAGCTGCTGCGTGTCTGCTGTAACCCCTGCGCTCTCGAGAGCTGAGGGAGCGGGAGAAGGACTCGGCTGAGCTGCTGAGGATGGGGCATTCGGCGGCTGCTGCTGGAGCGGCAGCGGCGGCGCTCCCGGCGGCCCCGCTGTGCCCCGGGCTGTCCGTGTCCCCTCTCTGTGACTCGGTCCCCTTGGTGCCCCGGGCTGTCCGTGTCCCCTCTCTGTGACTCGGTCCCCTTGGTGCCCCGGGCTGTCCGTGTCCCCGCTCCGTGGCTCGGTCCCCGCGGTGCCCCGAGNGGTGCCCCGCGCTGTCCGTGTCCCCGCTCCGTGGCTCGGTCCCCACAAGGTGGCACTCCTCGCCAGCGCATCCCTGTGTCCTGGCACGGCTCGGCTCCGCGCACACAGCTCCGCTCCCGGAGCACCGCGGGGACGGAACCGCAGAGCACCCGCGGCCCGGAGGGACGCGCGGCATCAGGGAATCCTGGCGTTGTTGTTTTAAGGACGATAAAAACGATAGGATTCCCAGCTTATTACAGCAAGTGGAGAGCGATCTTTATTCTTCAAAGCCCTCTTTTTATACAGTGCTTCGGTACAATTAATATAAGTGGTCATTCAGAGCCTACGCCTCTTTGTAAACATCTTTGCCAGTAAACAAGTTAGAAGAACACCACCTGCTAACTGGTTTTCACCTCCCAAGGATTGTTTGGGTTCCTCCTTAGGATTTTCCCAGGCCAGAATGAGAGAGTCGGTCAATTGTTTTTTAGCAAGTGCCTGAAGCCTATAATCTGACCACTGTCAGTACCCACAGAATTCAGCCCTGCACAGGAACACCCCTAAATCCCACCCTGTGCCCGAGAGCATTGTCCAAATGCTGCTTGATCGCTGTCAGGCTCAGTGCTGTGACCACTTCCCTGGGCAGCCTGTTCCAGTGCTTCCCACCCTGTGGGTGAAAAACCCTTCCCCAACATCCATCCCGATCCTCCCCTGCCCCAGCTCCAGCGGTGCCCTCGGCTGCTGTCGCTGTCACAGGAGCAGAGATGGGAGCTGTCTCTCCTGGCGAACCCGCAGCCCGCGGTGAGTTCTGCCCTCGCTCTCCTCTCCTCCAGTGCTCTCCTGCTTCCCTTCCAGATCCTCCACCATCTTCATAGCCCTCCTCTGACACTCTGATATTAGCTTTAATACCTCCTTATCCTGTGGCCACCCAAAAGGAGCCAGGAGGATGGAAAGGCAGTACCAGTTTGCATAGGGAGTCTCCTGGGGAGCTGCCCCACGTTTTCAGCACAGACATATATCCCTAATATCTGCATTTTTCCCTGAAACAGAGAGGACACCAGGGCCTCTCTGTGGAGAAAGGGATTTTTCTCCTTACTGCATATTTTAGCTTCTAGGACAACTCTCCCAAATAAAGGGAATTGAAGTTGGTATCTCTGCTCACTCCAGCTGTCAAAGGTGCCCTGAACCACTGCATTTGCCTCAAGCTGCAATGCTCCTCGCTCCTTTGGAAACCCCTGGTTGGGTTGAAGAACATTAAAGAATTTCTGAGATAGAACATTTTCTATCTAGCAGTGCAGAAATTGTGATTTCAGCATTTCTCTGTAGACTGTGATTTGAGAATCACTTTCCAGTAAAGGAATTGGCCACATAAATAAGAAAAACACATGATAATTTAGGTGGCAAGCTTAATTACATGATTATTTTCATTCTCGCAAATGTGTATAACCTACAGTGGAATATTCAATAAAATTATAGCTTGGGCACTGAAGAGATTTCCTTATCACTAAAAATATGCTCTAAGCGTTCTTAAAGAAAGGTTTAGTAAATTGCCTCTAAAGTACAGGAAATTGGCTTTGCTCCTTCTGTGGAATATTTGTCTAAAGAAGCACGTCACAGGCAGCAGGCCTAAAAAGAGTCACTAAGGTCTGAAACACATGAAGTCCTGCAGCAGCAATATTACCAACCCCTCTAAGAGAACTTAGGGGAATAAATTTTGCTACAGATTCTCTGGAGGATTATCAAGAAATTGATTTAAGTGTTGAAATACCCATGCTATTGTAGTTATAATTTGATAATGCAACATGGGATTGCAGTCACTTGTGTTACTGCAAATCAGAGTCTCTATTCTATCTCTATTATTTTTTTCAGTGTCTGCAATAAAACACTGTAAAGAAGAGATAGAGACCAAGATAAATTTTGCTAATTGTTCAGTGTAATGGAGTGAGATGTTTCAGGACATCAGTTTCAGAATGTAATAGCAGAAATATGTAAGGAACTTGATTTTTCTCTCATGATAATTTTGACTTTACAGATGTCTCTGTGGTTGAATTATTTTAAAATGTTGTCAGAGAATTCAGGCTACTGATAGCCAAAATATAAGGATCCAAAAATCATTTACTGTTTGGTGATCTATATGTAAATAATTCGTTCTCCCAAAATGATTGTTTTCCATGAGTTGGGCTGCTTCTCCCCAGCTCATCCATATTTGCATCCATACACCTTTACCTTGCTAAGCTGAATTGACAAGCCAACACCTGATCAGATACAATGGCCAAAATAATTTCTTAGTCCTTTAGCTGGTGTATTTGGTGCCACTGTGCCTTTAGTCAGGCTGGAGAGTAAAACTGCCATGGGGAAAACATGTGCTTTTAGCACTGAGGTGCAGGATAAGCAGAATTCCTGCATCCTTAGTTCCCTCCAGCAGCTTCCAGCACTAATTATACTCCCATGAAAAACTCAGAAAATCAGTCAGATTTCTCGTAGAGGAGCATCTGAGCTGGCACATCCCTCCCAGGTTATTAAATAAGAGCTACACTCTATTGTCTTTGCCTCCTGTTAGAGTTGCAGAAAAGATGAGGTAGTGCCTGCATGCTTCCTACAGGAGATATTTAAAGAGTCAGAGAACTTTTCTCATTGTACTTTTCCTCTGCTTCCTTAATCGAACATCACATTCTAGTTAATGTGCAGTTTCCAAGGCAAACTCAGTTTTGATCAAGTTGTGCTAACTTTGAAAAGCTGACTGACTCCAGCTTAAAATGGATGCACTGAAAGGAGGATGAAAGGCCTTTTTTATAAGTGTTGAAGGAAGTAGTTCAAAAGCAGAGATGGTTTCTTTCTGAAGACAAAGAAGCCCTTTCTCACCCACCTCGTGCCATGAAAGAGATCCTTTGCAACTAACTGCCCATCAGAGAAGAATTTGATGAACTGGAGATGAAGTGACAGTGCATTGGGAATTTTATTACTATAGCTGGAGTAAAGGAAATTCATTGTAAGAGAATGCCCCCTCATGCCCCCTAAGTGTCCTCTTGCTGCAGTCTTTTTTTGATTTGTGTTTTTCTTCCTCTCTTTGGCTGTCAATCTGTGTTTTCCTTTATGGCTGGACAGAGTGAACTTCTGGTGTCCTCCTTTCCATCTCCTACTGTGAATAACCCTGGAGACAGAGAGAAATATAGAAGCAGAAATTCTACCAGCTGTCGAGGCAACCAGGATTAGAGCCCCAATTTGGAGACACAAACTTTTTTCATGGGTGAAGCAATTATTGGTGGAATAAAGCTTTTTAGAAGACAAAATCCCCAGTGACTTGATTTCCATCAGTTCCTAAATGAATATTTAATTGTTGCCTATTAAGATGCTTGTTATCTATAAAGCAGACAAAACCACTGTTGCTGGGTTTGCCAGCTGGTGAAATTGGTGACACGTTAGATTAGAGCAATGGACCATGACAGTGTTGGAGTGGGCTGGTAGATTATAAAAATTCAGCAGAGCACTTTGGCTTTGCTCACATCCACAAGATAGGGATGTTTAAACCATAAGAGACTGATTTAAATTCCTGCTCTTCCTGCCAGGGAAAAGATACCCTTGAAGTTTACTAGCTTTTCCAGAATGGACATTTAACACATTAAATGTTCTGAAGTTCTAAGGTTCAGCTCTGGGTTAGATTTCCCTTTCTCCATTAAACTCAGGGAGATGACTTCATCTCTCAACCAGTTCTTACCTAAGATTTTTTTTTGCTTAAATAGCTTTAAAAATGGGAAGAGACAACACAGACACACAAATACACGCAGAGCAGCACAAGAGTGTATGGAGTGTTCTCATACAAATTGTTAAAGGCAATATCACACTAAAGTTGGCAGAAATGTTACCTACATATAATTTGGTCATGAGGAAAATTAACCACTGGAATGAACTAACAAGAGAAGATGTTGTTTCTTCACCTGAAAATCTATTTTGTCCAGGTGCCTGGACAGATTTGACAGGCAAAAAATCTGATACTCAACAGAAATACTTGGGCTGAATTCAATGGTCTGCAATCTATGGGAGCTCAGACAGTGATGCTTCCTGTTTTCAGCTAAGGCTCTCAGGATCTTCTTCTTTCCTGGTTTTATATCTGACATAGATCAAATGGCACCCAGAAACCTGCTTGAAAGGAGCACACATGACCTTGAACAACCAGGTGCAAGGGTTACTGGGATCAGAGCAAAGAGCAAATCCTCCCTTTATTTTGGGTGCTAGTCTAGGTCTGAAGGGCAGCAGGCTCTGAAATACAGATAACAAAGCCCCACAGCAAAGGCAGGAAGGAGTAGGTACAACATCCTTCCAGTGTTCTTTTTAGCTGGAGGCAATGCAAGCAAAATCATCTCCTGCTACTTGATCTGAATTTGCATAATATCAGATTGTATCCATTTACCAGCTTGATATACTTCACCCCTCCAATACATTTATTTAATGTATTTAATTCCTTTTGATGCGTGAAAAGTGAAAAAGCATCCTGATATAAGTACTGAGTGCCATGTCAATTATTTAAAATTACACCCAGGCTGCACAGTAATCAGCTTATCCCACCTTTCAGCAACAGCTTGTTATTAAAGATAACCATCACTTTGCTTCCCTTCAGCCCCCCTTCGTGCTTTTCAAGAGCTGAGGAAGTCCAGGTGCTGGGTATAGTGCCTGAGGCATTCATACCCCTGGCAAGTTTTGACCAAAGCCAGGAAGGTTTTAAGGGATTCAGGATTTCCATGAAGAGGGGTCCTGAATATCCCATCCCTTTAGACAAACATCTGTGTCAGAGCCAACTCTAGCTAAAACAAATTGCCATGGGAAGGAATGTGAAGATTAGAAACAGAGTCTGTGCCTCCTGTGAGTGTTCTCCTTCACCACAGGCAGTCCTGCTCCTGTGTGTTGTTGGTGAGGGACTGCCTCAGAGGGTGGAAAGCAGCACCAGTGGGAGAATGCTTCTTCCCCCAGTTCCTGTCCATGTTCTGGCCATGCTCTGCAGGCTTTGGGAGCCTTCCAGGGGCTTATTTGTTCCTATGTATCAGCCAGCTGAAGCATCTTACCCTCCCCTTGAAATGCTGCCCACACCAGCCCTCCCACACAGCCCCTTTGATTCCAGCTGCAGATGGGAACGGGAGAGGAAAAGGGCAAAATCGTGGTGGGGAGGAGGTGGAGATCAGAGCCACAGATAAAACAAAAGGTCTAATTACGTGTGCCCTCTGCTCTGGAGCTGCAGCCTGGGGTTTGTGATGCACATGGCTGTACAAAAGCTTCCAAGTTTATAAAAGGAGAAAATGCTCTCCCAGCCAGTGCTGGGGAAGAACTCTTGCCATCCCCTAACCCGATAAGTTGGTTAATGGCAGCATCTGCTACACTCACACACTTCTACTTATTAATTAAAAATACATAGGCTTCAATTTGAAGTTAAAGTGACACATTTAATAGTATCTTTCAGAGCTTGTTAACGCTCAGTGAGGGCTTGATAGTCACAATAAGTTTGCATAATAAAAATTTTGGTCCTGATGTTAAAGTACTACATATTATGCAACATGCATACAGATGAGGAAAAGAGGAAACCTCTGAAGAATCCCTTCCTCTGTCTTCCTAGAGCAGCAGCAGAGGTGTTAGTCAGGGCACTTCATCTCCAATTTGTGTAAAGGCAGGAGCAGCATTTGTTTCTGCCACAGGGTTATATGTGCACCCAAGTATCTGCACAACTTGATAGAGAGGGCAAAAGTGTAGGGAAGATGAGAGCCTGAATGTTCAGCTGTTCCTCTGAATGTGCTTTCATTTCACCTCTGAAAAATTCTTACATAAAATGCAAAAGCAAAAGGGGGCTTCTGAGAATTGGATTGTAAAGGTGGATTCCAGAGTTTGGCTGAATTTGGAAAGTTAGTTCTGATTTAGGCAGGTTAAGAATTGCAAGAAGTTTGCAGTGGGATAAACTTAAACTTAGTAAAGTCTCCTCTTACCCCAAAATTACATTTATTACTCATAGCTGTTGCACAACATGATGGGTAGACAAAAATATGTAGCTTAAATTAATGATAATTTTCACGTTAAAGAAACCAAAATAATTTTAAATCCCTTCCCCCCCCCCCCTTTTTTTCACCATATTTCTATATTTATGTGTGTTTCAGGACATAAGAAACCTGTTTCAGCTTCTGTTTCATGTCAGTTTTGGTATCTGCTACTCATTGCTTTTGGCAATTGGTTCTCCAAACTAGATCTGAATTTTCTTCCATGGGTATTATGTTTATCTGTTTCCTCATATTAAAAGTTACATCAGAACTTGTAAAGTGGGAGGCTTGCTATTTTTAATAACATGTCACTAGCTATTAAACTTTCAGAAAATCTAGGAAGTTTTCATGCTTTTTATGGATAATGTTGTGTTTTAAAACACTAAGTGAGAGTTCTCCTTTGATAAAGAGCAAATAACATTTTGCATTAATGGAAATTCCTCCAAAGCATTTGTCTTTCCCATATATTTAGTAAATTTTAAATAAAATAGAAGCCCTGTAGTGTATTTCATGGCTTATTTTCACACTAAATATTGTTTTACTTTAACTAAATGCTTTTGTGTCGTTGCATGCTACTAAAAATAAAGTCATAAAAAGCAACTGTGCTACATAGTACAGGCTCCTTTGTTCTCAGTGCTGCAAGGTTTGATGTCTGCACTAAAGATGAATTCACCACGCTTGGAAAAGAAAAAAAGTTCTCGCTTTAGGAGAAAAGATGCATTTCGAAAAGCCTTGTGTTGACCTCAGCTTTGAAGAGCAGGGCAGCTTTCCATCTATCTCCTGTCCAAGGCCAAATTTCTCCTCTCTGATTGGGCCTGTGCTGCAGGTTTCACCTAGAAAGTTTTTTTTTCCTCCTTGAGGGATATCTGCTGGCAGCCACACAGACAAACCCACCAAAGGTCTGTGGTGCTGGAGGACACGGGCTGAGGGAGCATCCTGGTGCTGCTGGAGCTTCTCCCCACCATGGCTGGAGCCTTTTGTGGCTGTGACCCTCCATTCCAGCTCTAGGAAGGAAGATCCAACACTCAGGAATCTTCAAGGAAGATCCAGCAGTAAGGAATGATTTTCTCTGTTGTGCCTGATCTGCACCATTTCCCCCATGGAAGGCTGAGGGATGCATTGATCAGCAGCTTGCTTTTCTATAGTAAAACAGAGCCAAACCCTACGTGCCCCTACTCAAGCAGGTATTTTTATTGTCCCCATGTGCTTGCACACACACTCGTGCTGAGGCAGCCTCACCTGATTCTAAAAAGGAGCTTTCAAGCTTTTCAAGCTCTGCTCCACCCTCACCAAGGGGATGCCTTGGAGGAGTCACTGTATGGACATGGGGGAGCTGGCAATGCTTCACTGTCACCTATAGCAGTGCCTGCAAATCTGTGTTCTTGTGTTTGCTGGGTGGCAAAGACTGGCAGAGTTCCCCCAGCAGTGCAGGGCAGGCTCAGACACACCTGCCCTGCAAAGGGGAACAGGATCCTGACTTGCACTGAGGTGATGGGGCTGAATCAGTTCCCTGCCCTACCAACACCCCTGAACGTTTTATCCTTTCATACACTAAGATTTTATCTCAGGGATCTCACTCCAGGGTGGAGTGGTTTTTGTGGTGTTGAAGGTTTTGAATTTCTGAGGGAATGAGTAGGGATGGCAGAATAGACCTGAGACCAGGACACCTGACCCTGAGGTATCAGGAGTTACAGAAAGGGAGCTCTGAGGGAGCTCCACGGGGACAGAGGTGTGCCTGAGGAGCTGTGTGGGCACTGGTGAGGTATTTTAGGAGTGCAAATTCAAAGTGATGAGTTTTACATTCAGTCCTAAGTGACATAAGGCTAGGTAACATCATATTTTTAATGGACAGCTCAGAGGAATGAAGGAACAAGGTCTTCACCAGTGATCTTCAGCAGGACCTCCCACCTCCACAAGGAAATCAGCCCATTTCACAGCCTCCAAGAGCGCTGTCTTTGGGAGGAAGCAAGGAGCAGGGTTGCTCTGAGAAAGCAGTCCACTTTTTAACTACAGATAGAATAGGTTTGAGCTGTAAAAATTGCAGTTTCATTCAGATTGCTGGAGGCATATTCAGACTGAGGCCTGGGGCTCCTTCAAGGCAGCTGAAATGTTCACCTCACAGAACAGCTGCTCCCTGGTAGTTTGGTGTAGGGGATCACAGAGAGCCTGAAAACACAGGAATCTGTCAGAAAAACATAGTTTGGAGCAAAGTGAAGGAAGAGGTAAAACAACCACTACAGATCATCATGCAACAAAATCAGTAGGATACAGCTGGAAGGAGACCCTCTAAGCAAATAAGAATAGGGTGACAGGAGAGCTGTCTCTGCTGAAGAGATAGGGAACATTTAATTGATGGAGCCACTGAGGTGAGGGAAGAAAGGAGAGGAAAGCTGGTACTTGGATTTCTTCATTCCAGGTCAATAATCTGAGACTAAACATCCCCTTGCACCTTGTACACCAGGAGCTCTCCAGCATGTCAAAATGAAAATTTAAGGATATTAAACTCAGCTCCTAGTGCAATTACTATGCAGATGGTGGAAAATAAGTGTTGGCAGATTTAGTGTGGGTGCTTGGTGAAGCTTGTGTCTATTGAAGAGGCAATGGGCAAACACTAAAGGGGAAATTTCAATTTCTTCACAGCTCTGGAAGAACTGAGATAATCAAAATATCTGCAGGACTGTTTAGATTCTTCTTTTAGAAAAAAAACAAACCTGTAAGCTGCTAGTTGCTGTGTGTTTTGCTGTCATGTACAGGTTACCTGCAAAGGGCAGCAGTGGTCTGGGGAGTTACCTGTTGATTGAGAGTGATGTGGAAAGCAGAGCCCAGCACCCAGCTCTGACCCACAGCACCAATGTCACGGCTGATGCCACCTCAGTCCCCTGGCCTGGTGGGTGTCACATGTCACCTGGTGTCACCTGGTGACACTCCTCAGTCCCAGACTCCTCTTGCCCAGCCCTGCTGTTCTGTTGTGCCACGATTGTTGCTGACAGTCAGACTAAGCTGATCCTCTTGTAGATCTCTCACCAGCCAAAGTCAGCTTTTAGAACCCAGGTTTGAGTCCAGATTTCCAGGACATTATGCAAACTCCTGCCTTTCTCCCACTACTGCATCACTGTCTCAGCTGAGTTTTCCTGTGGGTTCTCTTTTCCATTTCTCATTTCTCTGGAGAAAAGGTTGCAAAGCTCCCCCTTGGGTGGAGATTCACCAAGGGCTGTTTCTCTTTGTGCTCTACTCACTTCCAGTCCACAGCAGGCACTCTTGGTAGGCAGCCTGACAGCCTGAGCTGCTCCCTGCTTGAGCCCTGTAACAAATGAACAAATACTGTCTGAGGTACAACATTTTCTGGTGCTGATTAACCTGAGCTGAAAAGATGGATGCCAGCTCCTGCAAGCTGTGCTATCAGGGAGAGCAGTGCTGGGTGAATTTTGTGAGGTGGTTTAGAACCAGACCTTGGTAGCTAAGTGGGTAACAGCACCATCTACCATTTAAGCACTTTATATCCCCGTGCAGAAAAGTCACTCCAGAGGTACACAGGAGGTGCTCAATGGCCATGCTGTGTAGAAAATCCATTAAAGCCCAATCAAGCTCAAGTTTGAAATCCAAGTTTGGTGGCAGCATTAAAAAAAAAACCAAAAAACAACCAACAAAACCCCACTTGAAGTGGAGAAATAAATCTCTGCTTAATCTCTCAGAGAAAATCATTGTGGCAACTCAATGCAGCCACGACAGTGCAGCAGGATTCCTGTGACAGTGCAGAGAGGGGCTCAGAGCTCTGCAGGAGGGACCCACAGCCAGGGAATTTAAAATGCACTTGGGTGCTTTTGGGTGTACAACGTGCCCAGGCATTCTGCAGTCCTGAGGGAAATTGAGAGGGAGACAAGTCCAGGGGAAAGGACTCTGCTTTCACTGATCTGGGGTGGAACTGCTTAGAGGACCCCACTTTGGCAGGATTCAAGCATCCCGAAAGGAAAGAGAAACTGGTGCCAACCCAGAGTGGAGGAGAAGGCACGAGTGACAACACTGGAAAGCCATGGCCAGCAGCTGCACTTCCCATAGGATGGACAGGGGTGGGACAATCTCATTCCCTACACACACTGTCATATCTCTGCTATCTCAAGAAAGTCACCTCAGGAGTAAGAAAGGGTTATGGCACCCATCCATCACTCAGTGATGACTTTATAGACCAGTCAGTACATATAGGCCAGCAGGGCCTCTTGCAAACACAGTTGTTCCTCTCCATTGACTTCTTTTTTTGCCTTGGAGAAAACATTCAGTTTTTTATAAGGCTGTGCTGGAACTAATGAGAGCAGCCTGGTCAAGCTGCCAGAGTGAATCAGTGGGATAATGTTGCACTGATATGCTAGGCCACTGTCTATTCTTTTCCTAAAACTTTAAATTGGTTGAGAGCCAATTTTGTCTCTCATTTTTACACTCAGTGGGGAAATTTTCTGGCAGTGCTTCAGTCTGGAGATTTTGCTTCCTGTGTATCATACTCCTTCCAATCATAAAGTTGGAGGGGGGTCAAGCTGAGCAATATTCTCTTGGTGTGTGAAGAGATGCACAAACTGTTTCTCATTAGAGAAGAGCCAGAGCTTGGAACCTCAGTTCTGAACTCCTCAGAGTTCTGAAAATTAACCTTTCCCCAGGGTTCTGGTCCAAACCTAGACTAGACTAGCTCAGCTTGTGAAGCTTTGGAGACAGAGGAATGCAGTGCCTGATTTAGCTCTGCTGCTGGAAAACCTCCATCATTTTGCTCTGGATTTGTTGTACAGGCCATGGACTGACCTCAAGCTCACAGCAGGAGTGATGGCAGCAGATCTTTTCTTTGACTAGAACAGGGTGAAAATATGGGTTGTTTTCCAAATGCAGCTTACTTTTGAATTGTTACTCTTGGGTAGGAAAAGGTAAGCAAACAGGAGATACCCATTTCTTCAACATTTATCCACTGTGTATGTGAAGAAAGTACTGTTGCACTCAGTCCAGAAACCACCTGGCACCTTTTAAATTGATTTGACTGATCAAAACCATTAAAGTTCTGTCCTGCCTACAAACACTATAAGATTGCCACTATTTCCAGCAAATTAGTAAAGCAGAAGCAACAGGGGTCCTCCTGGCTGGCAAGTCCTGATAAAAGAAGAAGAAAAAAAAAAAAAAAAGAAAAGGGAAAAAAAAGAAGTTTTTTAACTACTTTGAAGGAATGTTTAATTTCTGTTAAGTAAAAAGATTTGGAAGCTGAGTGAAAAAAATCAGAGGATGATGATCCCCAAAGATTAAAGATGATGGATTTGACCTGAGTCTAGAAAAACAAGTTAGATTAACATTTAGTTGGCTGTTGGATCTTAAAAAATGAAAAATACATTTTTACTTCTAACATTTGTCTTCTCTTTAAAGTTTTGAAATAACCCAAATGAATGCAAGAACGAAGGCCTATATATACCAAGCTGATATAAGAGATATTTTAGTTAATAAGTAGATTTATTTTTTTGCATGGATTTGAACTTCTCTATTTGAAAAAGCAAAGAGAGAGCTCAAGGTTGGCATGGTTCTCCTACATGTAGTGCTGAAATAAAGTGTCTTAAATTTGTATCTGGAGCTGCCTCTCATAAATGTGTTTGCTGTCTGGTAGCAAATGTTTATGGGGTTTATGACTCAGCTCTGTGAGATTTCCTTCAGAAGAGAACACAAAGGACTGGAGTCTGGGCATGGCTTTGACCTGCAGAAAATGCCTGTGGTGTCACCCTGTCCCTTCATGATGGGCATAGACTGTCATTCCCTGTCCAGGTAGAAACTGCCTCTATTTATCTCCTTCATTATTTATCCTGGGATGCCAGAAATCCTTCTGCTTGGATTTCTCTTCTTTTGGCAAGCTGTATGTGTAGACCTACCCATAATTTGTAGGTTCTATAGGATCAGCAAGCAAACCAGGGGAACAGAGGTGCAAGAATGGTTTGAAGCAGGTTGTGCTGGGGCACTTCTGCTGTCCTACATGAAAATTGGGAGTTTTGTTTCTGCCTAGACCTAATCTGGTCCCATGGACCATCTCCAGCATTCATGGGATCCAAAGCTGTCTGGAGGAGCAGACATCAACTTGGTCATTATGTCCTGTGTCTGCCTCAGGGTTTGGAGCACGTTTGCTGCACATTTTGGTTGGAGCTTCTGGTTTAACTTTCTTCAACAGGAATCTAGTTCATGGGCATCAAAACAGTTCTGTAAACAGAGCCAATGCATGGTAAATTCATGACTGGGAGATTTACTTCAAAATCCCTCTCCTGTTCTGAAGCAAAATGCTAATGTAGAGGCAGCCTTATGTGATGTGTGGAAACAATTCATTTGGTCCTTCCAAATGCAACTCGATTTGGTTTTTTTGTGTCTCTGAAAATATTTCCCACTGAGGAGATTTCTTTCTCCTAAAAAGCTCTGTCAGCCCATGAGGCTGAGAGCAGGAGCTGATGGGCAGAGTTATTTCAGCATCCCAAGGAGGGAGAGCAGGACAGATGCAGTGGGTGAGATTTAGCAGCATTTTTTAAAGGGTGCCTCATCCTTCTCTGAGGCTGTTCCTCCTGTGCTGCTGCATCAGTGGCTCTTCCTTCCCCTTCTCTGTGGGTAAGACTGGCTGACAAGCTGGGTCTGAAGAAGGCAGCTTGATTTTCTCTCTGTCTCCTTTAGCTGGATGTTGTGCTCCTCCCAGTGATTGCCTGTTTTCATAAGAAAATCTGAGTTTGTTTGAATCCTTACAAACTGCTTGACTTGTTGACCTGCTGCAATAGCTAATTCCACTGGGTGTCTGCAGAGTGCTAAAAAAAAGAATAACAGCTTTCTTCTTGTGACTTCCAGATTATGTGCCTTTTTAGTTTAACAAAAAATTCTCCATTACTATAGGAGGAGGGGAGAAGAGGAGCATTAGGTCAGGATTCACCACAGAGTTAATTTTCTTTTTTAACTGCCAAGCTCTCCATTTACAATCTTTCAAATTCTTTAAAATTAAAGATAAAGCACCTAGTTACTGCAAGGATAGCAGGTTCATATTTTTATATGTATCCTTTCTAGGTTAAAATCGCTCCCAGCCTTTGTGATCTCTTCACAAATAAAAGCTTCTGCTCCCAAAGGAGCTGCCACAAATATCTGGCTGCAATCTGTCCTCCTGCTGCAGGGCCTGTGTGTCTGGAGATGCACCCAGAAAACATCTCCCATTTCTCTGCTGCTCTTCTTGCCCCCTGGACTTATACTCAGAATTCATTTGGTTACCTCTGGTGACTCCTGTGCCTTTCCTAGGGAGAGATGGGAGGTGACTCTTGGCTTCTGAAATCTGTTTGGGTGAAGGGAGGGCAGTGCAGAGCTCAGAGCTGTGGGGGTGGGCATGGGGTGGTCACCAGCCCAAGGAGGGTCCCCATGTGTGCCACTGCCAAAAGCTGCACTGGCCATCCCTGACTGTCTGGGAGGGGCTCAGTGGTCCCTATCTGGGGCTAAATCCCTGAAATAATTCCAGTAAATAACTGCCTGTGCCCACGACCTGAAGGGTTGTGTGCAGTTAATGAGCTTTCCTGTGGACAAGGAGGAAATTGCTTTTCTGATCTATTTTGTTATACAGATCCTTGCAATGGAGAGCCTCTCTTTGCACAGCCTTAGGTGACTACTTCTGGTGCTGTAAGATACAACAAAAATTGAAGGTTCATAATATAGATTTTCTGTGGAAAGAAATTTAAATATTCACAGGAATTGTAGCATTCAGAACTGATTTGTTAGCATCAATTTTGAGTCCAAGATCTCTGAGAGGGACAGAGAGAAAAAGCAGGAGAGAGAATTTCAGTCTCCTTAAAACAGTGACTCATCTTCTGGTCTGGATTGTAAACTGGTTTGTGGGAAATGTATCATGGCTAGTGCACTGTGCTGCCTGAAGCAGAGGCATCCCAGCACACACATATGCCTGTGCCTGTATCCAGCACAGCACTGGGGTTCCCAGCACCATATGCCTGCCTTGGCCAGGAATAGTCCTCTTGAAAAAGCAGTCATTAATTTGGGAAGCAGTCATTAATTTGGGAATCACACTGACACGGATGTGCTGCCTCTCATTTCAGAAGCAGTGCACAGCACAGGCAAGCCCTGATATTCCAATCACTGAATCAGGTATGGATTACAGTTCTTATGGCATCAAAACTCTTTTTTTTTTTTTTAGTCCTGGAAATTTTTCTGCAGGATTGGAAAGATTTTTTTTTTCCTGTGCCTGTTGTTTGTGGTCTTGCATCTCACAGTGCGATTACAACATTGCACTGATGCTGAGCTGAAGTCTGTTTTTTGGAGCAGCAAAACATAACAGTGTCAGGGTGGCTTTGTTCTGGGCAGGCTCCAAGTTCTGGGCCCTGCTTTCAGCACTGAAACTGAGTAATGTGTGAAAAGCAGGAGGATGATGGGATCTTGTTGGCACTTTTGGGAGGTGTGGTGTGTGAAAAGCTGTGTTTACATAAGCCCTTGCTGTAGTCCTAAACTCCTGTGGGGAGAGACAGTGTTGTTTAACGTGCTTTGTGAATCCTCTGCTGCTAGAAAGGGACATCTGAATCTGGTTTGTGTCACAAAGCAGTTCATAAACATAGAATAGCAGAATTTGGGTTGGGAGGGACTTTCAAGATCATCTAGTCCAACCCCCTGCTGTGGTTCAAGACCAGGCTGGATGGGACTTTGAGGAATCTGGTCCCATTGAAGGTGTCCTGGCCCATGGTAGGGAATTGGAAGTAAACCATCTTTGAGGTCCCCTCCAACCCAAACCATTCTCTGATTCTGTGATTCCTAGTGCAGGGACACCTTCCAGTAGACCAGGTTGCTCAGAGCCCCATCCAAGCCTGGCCTTGGACACTTCCAGGGATGGGGCACCCACAGCTTCTGTGGGCAACCTGTTCCAGAGCCCACCACCCTCACAAAGAAAAGTCTCTTCTTAGTATCTAACCTACACCTGTGCTCAAAAACTCCATTTACATGGTTCCTGTCAACAGCTATGTGGGCAGCTGTCCCCAGGATTGTTTTGCCAGAGGTCTGCTGAAAGGTTTGGAGCCAGGTCTTGTACCTGTGCTTCAGGTATGGTCTGAGACTGCCACATACATTTCTACAAAAGGAAAATGCCCAGACTTAGGTAAGCAAGGTGGAAATTTGCTGTTCCTTACACCACAAAGTCCCCATCATTCAATCTTTCCTTGTCATGGCAAGGTTTGCCACAAGGTTTTCATGAGCTGAGGGAATTGGGATCAATTCAGTCACTTCTTCACAACAGAGGGGCTGTGTCATTATTAATCCAAACATCACATCTCTCTCTCAGACACCTGCATAGCATGAAAGAAATTTTTCTTTTTACGTAGCCTTTCCTATTTTTGCAAGTTTCTTTGTTGGATCAAAAATCCTGGGACAAAGCTGTGGTTCATTGAGGTCTGTGTGACACTCCAGGTTCCAGTGGGTCTGTTCTAGTGGGGCTTCCTTGTTTTCTAGATATTTCTTCTGGTTCTCCTATACTCATCCATAAATTATGGAAGTTTTTTACTCCAAGGTGTTAGAAAAATATGTAAATTACAATGTTCTGATAACCTGTATTCTGATAAGAAAGGAATAATAGATTTATATCCTTTTACAAGCTGGGTTGTTTGAGAATGCTTTTAAAATGACACAAACCCCTAAAGTGTTTCTTTAAATGTGTTTTAAACTGTGAGCAACATGAAATTGTTGGAAAATTAATATCTCAAAATCAGTCACTTAGAAGCATCACCTGTAGTTAAATAAAAGGTTATTATATGACAAGTTAAAGAGATTTTCAAATAAAGACTTCATATATGGTAGAAGAAAAAATGTTTTTAAATTATTTTATTCTGCAACACTGGTTATCTATATGTTGTGTGGTATATATTTATTCTTCATGAGCTGTCTCTTCTCCCACAAAATTAGGAGATTTGGGATTAGGCATCAAGTTCAGAAATGACACACACAATAATGAATGCATTACTGAATTCCCCTTTGATCTTGTTGAGTACATGCCCCTTTCTATCCCTCTCCATCCCCTTGTGGAGACAATCTGGTGTTAATCTCACTTTCACTCATGGCAGAACTTGCCAGAAATGCATTTGCATGTCATAAACTCACATTGCCTGTGCCTTCAGCGGCTACTAAAACTTGTCTGGGGTGTGTGCACCAATGCATTGCACCAAAATGACAGTCTGTGAAAAGCTGATAAACTGGGATATAATGACCTCTCCTGTTTGGTAGCTGGATTATGTAATTGTCCTGCCTGCCCTAATAATGGATCAGACAATGGAATGCACATTTTAGCTGCTTAAAAATGTTGGCCATCAATGGTGTTTGGTATACTTGATTGTCATAACTTACTGCTTTGGATGTTTGAGGTAGATGAGATCACATGGCACAAGCTGGTTCCTACCCTTGGGATGGACCCAACTCCTTATGTCAGATCTCTGCACTGAGTAATGGCAGAGGATGACATGACTTCTCTAATAATCTCCTTGGGAGAGTATTTGATAATAGTCTCTGCTACATTCCTGTTGTAATTGCTTGCTGGAATATTCATGCAGAAGTAGCACTGCTGCAGTCAAAACAAATCCATTGTCAGGCCTGGTATTTATAGATTATTTAGTCTGCAGGAGCACAAGGTGACACAGGAATTCAGCTGTATATGTGCTACAGCACATCATGTGGTAACCAACACATGTTCATGGGGCACGACAGGCACGAGAACTCAATTGAGGTTGATGAATAGACGGCCCAGAATCTGTGGAATTTTTGGAGGCCCACCCGAGGCTGGAGAGATGTCCCACACAACATTTGGAAACATTTGACCCTGCTGGTGTTTTGTGTTTCTGAGGAATCTCAGGAATGACAAAGGTAACGGAGAGATGGAGATCGCATCTCTGGGAGGGTTTGCTCTGGGCACAGGCCAGCTGGATGGAGGTCAGAGACACCAGGCCTTGTCTATATTGAAATATGCATGGGTTTTAAATGTCCCCCAGCTGATTTAACTCTTTAGCTTGGCAGGCACCAAGCTGAACTATGTGGTGCTGGCAAATATCCAGGGCCTCCGTACTGAATTGGGGTCAATTCAAACTTGCTGAAGATGGTAGAAAGTGTTCTATGAACTTCAAGAGATAACACATCAAGTTTTCGAGGGTGGACTCGGTGATTTTTCTTTTTCTTGGGCAGCCCTGGTGGAGGAAATTTTCTAGGTTTAAGAGTGGGACATTGAGGTGAGGTTATGGTGTGTGTGGGAGGAAGAGCATCTTCTGCCATTGTCACACATGGTCTGTGGAGAAGAGACAGACCCAGAGATGTGCCCAGCTCACATTTGGGGCTCCTCCTCTGACTCTGTGCTGCAGATCTACAGTGCACATTTACAGAGAGAAAATGTTGTCATCCCATTTTTTTTGTGCAGCACCTCAGATTTATGAAGCAGTCAGGCATCAGGGGCATTCCTGCTTCTGGGTGAGACACTGGGGATCTTCCACAGCACCGTTATTCCCTTCCAGTCTTGGGCAATGGAGCAATCCCATCCATAGCTCTTGTGCAGCACCTGATTTTAAGTAGCTGCCAAGATTCCTCCTTCCAGCAAAGCTGAGAAGATATAATCCATGGAGGAAGAGGAGGGCCTAAATAAAATACATGTATATATGACTGTATTTATATACACACAGCGAAAGAGAGGAAGGGAGGGAGGGGGCAGAGCAAAGGAACATGTGAATACCCAAAGCACTTCAAGATGAAAGGTGCCATAGAAATATGTTATCACCATTACTTTTATCAATAGTACAATATTGCCAGCTCACTTACTTCATTATAGTCCCATTGCAACATTGATGTTGTTACCTTGCCTAGTTTAAAATAGATTGGAGTTTAGTTTTATCTTTTGATAGGTAAGAAACCACTCTGAGAACTCCAGCTAATGTGCTTCAGAGTGACAGAACCACTATGTTTTATGAAGCCAAATAAAAGTTTGCTTCATCAACTGCTGCAGGGTATAAACAACTGTCAGCCATCTTGGAGAGTTGGGTTAGGGTTAGGGATTTTTAAATTGCAAATTAAAAAACATAAACCACCCCAACACAGAGCTAGTTTCACATACAATCAATACAATTATTGTGCTGTTGAAAGGTACGTGATGCTCAGCTTCTTGCATACTAAAAATATATCAAACACTAGAGCAATAAGGAAGTCATAATATATGAGCAGATGATGTTATATTAGCAAGTTTTGTATTGTAGGACTGCTTTTCCCCATTTCTATTGAATACAATAGGGAAACTGTGATTTGAAAGTTGTTAGCAATTCATTTTGTGCTGGTGAATTCCTGTTAATGAGAAAGTCCTCGGTATAAGGCAAGAGAGTTTCAGGTCATAGGCTACTCCCAGAACCAGACTTTGCTGCCTCAGTGTGAGCTGTTCTTTATTGGTTTTAGGCTGATGGATGAGGATTTTAAATTTTTTTCATTAAATGTAGTAATGAAGAAAGGTCTTAGAGACTGAGATCATTGGCCTGCCTGAATGGTTATCTGCTAGCTTGAAAAAAAATAGGTCTTAAAACAAATTCCCAGACTTTTGCATTAATTTAATGACTAACTCAAGGTTTGATGATGTTGCACTGACTTAAACAAGGTTTGGCCTCATCTTCACTTGCACACTGAACGTGTCTCATTGCATGGAGGGAGAGATGCTCCCCAGGCAGGAGGGACAACTCCAGGGATCCCTTTTCTGGAGAGCTGAGGGAAGCCCTCACAGTGATACAGAACAAGGGAAGCAATGGTGCCAGATGCTCCAGCTCACTGGCGCCTCTTAAAAAGGGGGAAAAATTCTGCCTTTCCCTTGACCACTCTCAGACATCTCTCATCTCTCTCTTCTTTGGAAACTGTAAATAAAACCCTTCCTGACAAGGCTTGTAAAGGCCAAAAAACTCCTGTTGATGCTGGGAGCCACCGGCTTTCACAGCAGTGCCGCTCTCTTATCACTTCTCCAAATAATAACTTTATTTCACAGCTTCTTTTTCATTCTGCGTGTAAACAAAGCTTTGCAAGTGCTTTGATTTGCAGGTCTCATCTGCAGGTAACTCCTGCCTTGGTCTTGCCCTCTATCCTTAGCTCCTTGCCCTCCCACTTGCTGGTCTCCCTCTTTCAACCCTGGAGTGGCCCCTACAAGTGCATTGAGGTAACTCCAGGTTTATGGGTTCTTGTGGCTGCCACACGGAGTGACCTGGAGGCTGGAGAGCAGTGGGCTTTTGTGGCTTGCTCTTTGCCCGCATTCCTCACCACAGCTTTTGCTCTGAGCTCCAGCTTACAGTCACCAGGCTGGAGAAAGCCAAAGGATCTGTCTCAGAAGAGCAGCTCCACCTCCCTCCCTGCCAACCTCTGCAGCTAGGGAATTTGAAACTCATATAAAGGGTAATAAAAGGGAGATTATTGAGGTAGAGCTGGAGGAAAGCCCAAAGAAAGTTATTGTACCAGATGGAAGTCAATTCTTTCCTGGTGTTAACTATTGCTGCCTTTCCCTTTGCATCAATACTTTATTGCCCTGATCTGAGAAAGACAAAATATCTCACCCTGATTTTAGTGAGTCCTTGCTGCTGTGCATTTCCCGTCCACAAAGCTTTCAAGTGCTTTACAGAGATGGCTGCAAACAGCTCCTGAAAAACGGAGGCATAAAAAGCTTATTTAAGTTCCCCTGAGAGCCAAGGCAAACCCAGGTTTTCAGCAGCCTGTGCCCCTGTCCCCTCGCTGGCCCTGTGAGCCTTTCACTTTCTGTTTGAAGGTTGCACCAGGGCTGCCAGCTGTGGGAATGGCCATGGCACTGCTCTAAAAAAAGCAAAACATACCAACCTGAAAACAGAGATTTATGGGGAGAGGATAAAAGTCTTAGTGGGGAACTGAGATGCCTGGAGAACAAGCCCCAGAAGCATTTGGCAGCCAGTCCTGCGTTCTCATCTTTAGCCCGGTACCCTACTCACGTTTCTGGGGCTGCAGGGTGATAGAGCCACTTTATCCAGATGACACTGGAGAGGTGATAAAAAGGAGTCACCAGCTAGCTCTGGCCACAGTGCTGTGCCATGGGAGGCACTCAGCCCTGCAGGGAGCTTTGTGCCTGGGAAAACACAGTGAGAGGTCAAGCACTGCCCCTTCTGCCAGGCTCAGCAATGCCCGTGTCAGACCCCTCTCCCCAAGGCACTAAACTGAAGTCTCAGCTACCTTGTCAGCTCCTGAGGACAGGCTGAGAGGACTTGTCCTCACAGCAGTGGCCAGTGTCCTCTTTGGAAAGGACCAAGATCTTCTTTCCACAGGGATTGAATTGCAGGTGGTTACGCCTGGGCTGGAACCTGAGCTGGAGTCACCCTAATTTGTAAAATTAGGCCACTCTGCTCTGGGCTGGGAAGGGTGCCCGAGGAAGGGAGAAGGTGACAGGGGACACATTTTGATCCAGGAGGGCTGGGCAGACCCCAGCTATGTGTGCTGAGTGATTCAAACCACTTTCAAGTCAACATCTTAATCTCCTGAGAATCAAAAGGCCGTGAAACAGCAAGAGGAGCAAATTTCAGCTGGGTTGGCTTCGATTAACATCTTCTTTGTGAGTTGTGCTCCATGGCAGATGCCATTCATTAGCGTTATTTACGCATTAGGAGACCTATAATTGGAGACTAGCAAGTGTCCTCATCAGAGCTGACCTTATGTATGGAGAAACTGACATCTGAATGTCAGATTTGCATCTGTGGCTTTTCTCCTCCCAACAACCACTCCAATATGCAAATACTGAGTTGCAAAATAATAGAAATAAATAAATAAATCTGCCATTTCAGTTATCTCCGGGAAGATTTGTGTTTGCTGTGGCTTTGGAGGCTGCGCTGAGATTAGACTCTGTGACTTAATCAGCAAGTAAGTGAGAAAGAGAGACATTTCAGATGCAGGGGTATGTGGAATGTGAATTGTAAATAGCCTATAGTGCAATCTGTGAGAAGAAGCAGGTATAAAGTATATTACAGGGCCATTTGCAGTTCTTTGTTCAGGTATAACTGGTGCTTACAGTCATTTCGTTAAATATTCTGTTTATGTCCTTTTCCATCCTGACTAAGGAGTTATCCCAGTCCCCACAGTGAAGGAGACTCACAAAATACCTGCATTCATGTGCTCAAAGCAAGGCATTAATGGAGCTATGGAAGTAAAGGGGACAAGGCATCAGCAGGAGAGGATCAAGGGAACAAACTGTTTAATGCTGATTCTCTGAGGAGATGAAACTCCATGAGGAGAGAAAAAAAAACCTCTGGGGCTTGTCACATTCTGTGTAGGAGACTTGGAGGGAAGGCTGCTGGCTGGGAGTTTGCTGGCTGAGTAATTTCATACTGGAAGAGGTCAGTCCATGGTGAGCCAAAGACACAAATCCTACACCTCAGACAGGTTTGGGGTGCCCTGCTGTGGCACACGTTTGGGCAGAGGCTCCTTTGCCATCACTGAAACAGAGCCCATGGTCCAGTTGCTCTCCCATGGCTTAAGGTCTTGCTCTTTTCCATGGTGGTCCCAGGGATCAGGGAAATTCAGTTTGCTCTGCTCTGATCACCCCAGGCTCCCCATAAAACCAGCGGTGACAGATAAGCACTTCTGGAGTGTAATTTGTATCCCAGGCAAGCTGAAGTGCCCTTTCTCTTTTCCATGATTATCTGGACAGGTGATAAGACTTTGGTGGTATGAATTGCTCCCTTGGGTTTTGCAGTTACATCTCCAGGGAGACATGATAATAAAACAAACAGCCCAGGATCTTCCAGGCACTCCTTGTAACTTTATGAGAAGAATACAAACCAATTCATGCCCGCAGGAGAAACTCTGTCTGCATTTGCCTGCTCTCTTTTCCTGGTCACTGTGTGTTTGGTCAGAGTCCTTCTGAGTCCTGAGTCCCCTACATCCACCTACAATTCAGCTTCCTTTTTTATTCCAGCTGGTCCCACAGCCAGGTGTCATCCCCAGTGCTGTGACAACACAAACTCATTGCTCATCTCTACTGTTTGGTGAGTTCTCCAGTATGAAGACCCCACTTTTCACAGTCTTTGTGCTAGTGCTCCTTCAGGGGTAATCTCAGTTAGACCCAGGACTGCAGGAAAAGTGGGGAAAAGGATTAATTCTACTGTTTTTGAGGGTTAAATATGCCCACTCCTTCCTGAATCATAATGACAGTGCATTTTGGTGATGAGCCGACACTGCCTCTGCTGAGTAAAAGATGTACATATTCCAGATAATGGGTAAAATATGTACAAAGAGATCCCACAAATTATTGTATTACAAATCTCACAACTAATATTTTAAGGAATTGCATTGAAATGGTTGACATGCTTCTTTCCCCAGCACTTGTGATTTTTTTCCTTTTTTTATTCGCAACAACGTTTTTTATTTCAAAACTGTAATAAATTTGCATGAAGAAGGTTAATTGCAGGAAACACCAGAATGCAAACATCCAAACATTGTTACATTTCACAGCTTGCTGGTCTGATGCTGACTCTTTCCCTCCTTAATACTGTTTTCGTGAAATTGTCAGAAGTGTGACTTAAGAGGGGAAAAAAATCTTTGGCACCTTTAATTGTGTGAGAAGTAGGAAAATATATTGGCTGGGGGTCTGCAGGGCCAGATTCATGTACGTGATCAAGTGCCAGGCACAGATTTATTACTGTTGCTATAAGAAAAACTGGGCACTGTCTAATTCCAGGGTTGTAATTCTCCCCCATCAAGTTATGTCAATGACAAAGCATCTGTGCTGTGAGGAGAAGGAGAGGGGTGCTCATGTAGGCTGAGATCAGCTTGAGAGGGATGGGGGAGAGCATGGGATGAGCTGGAAGAAGAAAACTCCTGGTTTGACCATGTTATTCCCAGTGAGTTTATGTGCTGGGCTTGCAGGCAGCCGAGTGGAGATGCTTTCAAGGCCTTGCTGGCAGACTCATCCCTGGAACTGAAACCTGTCAGCATGTGATAATTTGTGTTATTCTATATTTAGAGCAGCGAGTCACAGCCGCAGTTGTTCGCGGCTGGTCTTTAAACAGTCAAGGAGAAAGCAAGGCTTCCTGAGAGGGGCTGGAGTCCCTGAACAATCTCTGCAGGATGGGCTTGGCCACTTCATTTCACCTCAGCCAATCCCAGGGTTTGTTCTGGAGGTCAAGCTCAAGGTGAGGGGCTGCTGTAATTAGCAACTCCAGCTCTTGGGTCCAGACCTCTCCGTGGCTCATCTTTGCTCATCAATACAGAACTGCAGCTCCTCAGCTGGGATGGGCAGTGTGGGGTGGCCACAGGCTGTTTTACTGGGAGCAGCCCCACTCGTGGATGTGCCTCTGCATCCAGACCCCACAGCTGACTCATTTCATCCCAAACCTGAACAGCAGTGCTGGTCTGCATTGTATCTAATTTAGCAGTTTTCTTCCAAATAACTTTCTTAACAAAATCTGGCTGGGATCCTGATGCTCTGCTTTAAAATAATTTATTTTTTTTTAGCCTGATTTTGTCACCAGACTCAGCTAGGACTGAAAAGACTGGAAATGCTGTACCAGAATCATAAAACTAAATGAACCCTCTCCACATCATCCCACATCCCCGCTGATCTTGGGTCAATGTGTAACATTTCAACACGATTGAAACATTTAGTTCAGATGTCAGCTCTTTAAAACAATATTTTTTTAACAAAAGAAACATCCATTTTCTTTTCAAAAGCATGTTTTGAGCAACAACATGACAGCTTTCAATTCCATGACTGTTAAAAGTGGGACACGCTGATATTATCTGTTTCATTTTTTGCAGAATAAAATCTGATGACAATCAGGAAACTGTCATGTTGGAAACAACTTTTTGCAAACCTTTTCCTGTACCCCAGCAATCTGGCAAATATATTCTGCCCATTTCACCTCTTTTAACAGTGCTTTGCTTTTTTTTTTTTGCTTTATTTTTTTTCCTTTTTTTTTTTCTTTTTTTTTTTTTTGGTCTGTCAATCAAAGTGAGTGTAAGCTTGGCAGCCTGGCTAATCCTTGGCTCTTTTTTCTGGGATCAGCTGTATGGCAAAACCTCTGTGCTATGTATACCTGGCCTCCAAATAGAGGCCTGAGACAACCAAGGCATTTTCCATGAGTCATGGAGCAGCCACCAGATAGCAGTGCTATTCCATCTGTGTGGATGGGGGCTAGGCAGTGACCCAGCTTTATCTGTCACCTCTGTCCCATTGGCAGTGCTAATCCATCCATTTCTCTGCTTTCCGAAATGTTTTCAAGTCTCAGAAACAGATGAAAGTGGGAAGAAAATGGAAATATTGCTCCTCTTACTTCTGCCAGAAAATGTGAATTTAAAGCTATTTACAGAGGAGAAAATTGTAATCATGACAGCACTTGGTAAGTGCTGAAAATGTTGAGTCACAACAAGAGATCTGTCTGTTTTCTGTTTGTTTCAGTGGCAGGTGAAGGAGGGTTGAGTTAATTATTTTTTAAAGAGAGTGAGACAAGTGTTGATTTAGCAGTTTACTCATCAAAGCAATTCCACTTACAGAGCTGCAGGATTCCAGAAAAAAAACATGTTCACAAGCTGGAATTAATGTCCTGCATGCAGCAATCTAAGAGCTTTGCAGATTTTACCCATAACATAAAACAAAAAAGTTATTTTGTAAAGAGGCTTCTAGAGAAACTGGATTGCAAAGTATTTTTTAGAATGAAATGAGGCAAAGCCATCATAAAGACATTGTCTGGTGAATAAATTTCAGTTAGAAAACTCATAACAGTGTATGAGCCAAATTAAGAGGTAGATGCAAGGAGAAGAGAGGAAATTAATTTTAAAATGAATGTTGAAAAGAACTGGAGATGATGAGGCAGGAACTTCCCCGAGAAACATCACATTTTCTGTTCTGAAGGAAAGAGTCTAGCAGGGTGCAGGGAGAAGAAAACACCTCTGACATAGTTGCCACAGCAAGTTCCTGCACACTGAAAGTTCTATTTTTATGCAAGGTACACAAAATGTGCAATTTATGCTGCCCCAGAAAGTGCCTAGAAATGCTTCTCACCCCAGTGGGCCCCACTGCAGCAATGGTGTGCAAGGGAACGTGCTTGGAGGTGACAGGGGCCAATTTCCAAAGTTGCTGGCATCTAATTTATGAGCCTGGGGTGTGCTTGCCCAGGGCCTCCCTGGTACATTGGCTAGCTGGGCTAACTAGCCCATGGCATAAAAGGCACGATTTCTACAGGTGCAGCGGGCATTGAAAGGCAGAGATACGTGGGCACAACTATGCCTGTCCCATTTAGAGATGATTTATGGGGTAAAATGTACCTCCAAGAGAGCAGGTGTCAGGGAGGGCAGCAAGTTGCTGAGTATTTCTGCTGTTCATCCTGAAGTGTCTGGTTCCTTTGCTTTGCTCTCTGCCCTTCTCCAGAGAGCTGGGAAGAATCTTACAGTGAAAAAGAGAGAAATTAAGCTGACTGAAGATCAAACTGCTTGGAAGGGATTTAAGATTTGCTGAGCAGCTGCTCAGGGAAAGGAGTGATCACAGAATCATCATCATGAAGTCATTGGGTGGTTTGGGTGGGAAGGGACCTTAAGAATCTTCTATTTCCAACCCAAAGCAGGGACACCTTTCCTCAGCAGTGACAAACTCTGTCCTGGCTGGATAAGCTCGAGGGAGAGCATTTGTGTGCTCAGATGGGTTGAGGGAGGAGGAGCAATGCCCTGTCACACCACACCTGCCTGCAGTGCCCCCAGAAAGTGGAGCCCAAATCCTTCCTGTGGATCCCAGAACCACAGAGCTGGAAATTGCCAAGAGGCTGTTCCCTGCCTGGTGCCACTGAGCACTGTGAATTAACTCTGCACAGAAAGGGTTCAGGCACCTCCTTTGCAGCATTTGCAAGCCTGGTATTGAGGAGAAAAGCTTTGGCAATTAAACTGAACATCCCCAGAGAGCTTTTCACAGCTGTGCTGGTTTATGATGTGTTTGAGGTAAGGCCAGAAGTATGAAGACACTTGCCAAAGGTGCACATTATTTACATTCCATGTTTAATCCCTTCCCAGAGAAACAATGAATTTTTTTCTGGATAATATCTGTTAAGCTTGACTACATTTTCTTTCTTTTATGTGTGAATATTTGGGTCAATTAAGTCTTTCCATATGTATTGTTTGTTCCCATTTTGAGCCTCCTTTTCTGTGATAAACAGGGGTAAAAAAAGGAATCATGAAGGAAAATATATCAGACAAAGATAACTGAGGGAAAAGAGAAAGTGAACAATATTAAAACTGAATGTTTCATATAGAATTTTTATTTAAAAAAATAAAATTTGTTCTGAAGAATAAAAATATGGTTTGCAAAGGAGATATTTCAAAGAAGGGGCACTGAGGAGCATGATTTAGTGGTGGGCTTGGCATTGCTGAATTAAAGGTTGAAGTCAATGATCCTCAAGTTCTTTTCCAACCTAAATGATTCTGTGATTCCATGATTATGTAATAGTTTTCATAGAACTGGATTTCATCCTCACTCTCACAAAACCCCCTCTGATTTTGTTCATGGAAGTTGAGAGCAAAATTCACTGCTCGTATTTGCTACTTTCAAGCTGGAGATGAGATTTCCATCCTAGATGGAGCAACTGCTCTTCTGACTAACCCTCATTTCTGTCATCTTCTTCCACAGTTTGAAGCTAATGCTTGTTCAGAAGCTGTAAAACTTGTGATATCCTCTTTTTCTTTTGAAAATTCTGTACTTTGGCTGCTGCTTAAATAAACAAGAGAAAAGCTCTTTTTTTTGCTAATTTCTGGCTTGAGTGGAGAAGAAAGCTCCCAGTACTTAAAGTTTTTTGTCTGTTAAAGTAATTACAATAATTACATGATAAAAAAACTGCTTAGAAATAAGATAGATTAGCTCAATAACTGTTGTACTGCATTTGCAGTTGATGAGGCTTATTGTATTAATCAATGGCTTGCAACTCAGAAAAATGGCAGAAGAGGGATGGGAAGTAAATGTATCTAAATTTTATCATTTGAAAAGCTGTGGATGGGTGTGCATCACTACTGGAGCCAGCCTGGGCTTAAGAAACAGAATGAAGTAGGAAATATAATTTATCCTGTGAAAAAGTGGAAATATGTTAAATCCTCCACACTGAATTCAATTCAGTAGTTCATGAAATGTCAGAGTGCAGGTGCACATAAATAAACGGAATATTTCTTTTTAGATCCTGCATGCATTTTCAAACATCTGCAGAAGTGAAACACAAGGCCTGCAAGCTGAAGAGATGTTAAAGGTCTCTGAGTCTGGGAGCAGCACACAATTGTAAAATTCACCCCTGAAACCTCTGCTGATCCAGCCAGACTATGCAGCAGTGGTGTAGGAAATGGGTTGGCTAATTCAAAGAGGTTCATGAATTTTCAATGAAATCCACCTAAAATCTTGCTGGGTATTGTGTTATACTTGGTGAAGTAAATTTCCCTTTCAGTCTCCAGAAAAATTGGACTCACAAATGCTGAGATGCCATAATAGCTCCATCTCACAGTATTTTTCAGCGCCCATTTGAACATTCCTTGTGAATCTCACTAGAAAGTCTGGTTTTAGACCACCAACAGTTCTGCATTACAAAGAAATTAAATAATCTGTGTTGGCTATGAGTAAAATTTCTAGTTAGCTGATGTTTATTTGGAACAAACTCCAAAGGAAACCCACTCCCACAGCTACTGTGGACCCATCAGGTACTGGGTGCTCTGGAACAGGAATAGGTCAAAGCTTTTCAGTGAGTCTAGTGAAACAATATCCACATTTCTCTCTTTGGCGTGGGCAGCAATAAAACATTATTAAGATTACTTGGATACCAAGGTCCTCTTGTCTCCCAGAGTATTTATCAGAATGTGGATGTTGCTACAGATCACCTGCTTTTCCCTGCCTCTCTGCGTTACATCCCAGCATATCCTCCCAGAGGAGAAAAAAATCTGGGATGGAGCACAGTTTTGGGGACAGTCTCCTTCAGAGCACATTGCATCTGGGCTTCAATAGGAGAATTTCATGTCCAGATTATTCTGTTTGTAGAAACTCCCCAGAGCAGACAAATGGGTATTGACTTTAGTGGGATTCCCAGTGGCTTTCAGTTAAACACTGTGTGTATTTAATGGGACAGGGCCTTTATCTCCTTATGGCTGTGGAACACAAAAAGCATTTGTCAGTGCTTGATCGATAATAAATAATGCTGATAATAAGTGCCAGGATGCAATGAAAATTAACCTGCATTTTCATTGCCAATTAGAAGTATTTATTCCCTGCAAGTGTGGTGGGCCAGGGCACTAAATCATCCAGTGATAATTCCATTCTAGGGAACTATGTGCAGGTATTATTTGTGACTTCTGTGGTGGGAAGTATGAGCTGGGACAACACTTCCTCTACTCTTTAATTTAAAATATTTTGCCATATTTTTATGACATATATTTCTCTTGGTAAATGGTTCTTGCATCTCAGGACAGGGCAGGAATCTGTACCCCAAAGGTGCAGGGGGGACAGTTTCAGACTGTGACTTTTCACATCTCTCTGGGCAAAAGCTGTGATTCAGCTGTGCAAGTCCTAAACTAGTGAGCATCTGACTTTCATTATCAGCCATAAAAATGCACAAGTTGAAGTGAGGAAGCTCCTATTTGTCAAAAACATTCAAAGCTGTTAAATCACTGAACAGAACAATGACACATTTATTCCTACCAGGCCCTGAAATGTGAGATCCACTCTTGTGATGCCACCACACAACTCTCCCTGCTGCCACCCAGGGGTCCTGGGGGCCCTGCCACAGACCTTACCACAGATGAGCTGCAACTCCAAAGAGCCTGCCCAACACAGGAGACCCCCATCTGGCTCAGGGAGAAGAAATCTCAGTCAAGAATACCTTGGAAACAGGGCTGTTCATCTGGGCAGCTTTTCCCTCCTCTCATCATGGAGCTGTGGAGAATTGCTGCTTCCTCCTGTTCGTGTGAGCCTGAAACTTGGGGCAGGCAGTTTGAGAAAACCTGTAAAGTCCAAAGTGTCTCCTTGAGCTGTTTTGTGTTGTCACAGCCACACAAGCAAGGTCTTAGGTGGGTGGGTGGTTCCAGAGTTCTCCTGAAGGAGTAAAGGGCACAAGTGAGTGTCAGGGCATTTCAAGGTCCTGTCACTGCCTTTGGGAAGAGGAAGGGTGTTGTTCCTCACAGCAGCATATTTCTGTTCTGGGATGAGGAGCAGCACAGATTTCTGTATCTCCTCAGCTGCAGATGTGGTGGGGTTGGGTGAAGCTCCCCACATTCTCCCAGGTGAACCTGCATTGTGGTCCTCACACAAACACAAGAGCATCCACTCTGTTTATTCCCCTAAAATCACCCCATCAGAATCTGGTTCCTTTTCCATCCATCTCCATCTTGGGTAGTTACTAGAAGTAAGGGACATGCAGAAGTAACACTACTCTGAATTCAACGTGTTCCTGCTCTGGAAAATGTAAATCAAGAACTGACAGGTGGGGTGAGAAACGGCAGAAGAATCAGGACTGGGAGCTGTAAGATCAGAGCAATCAAAGCCAGTAAAAAGCTGATGCTGGAAGAATTAGATCTCCACGAGCCAAGGTGAATTTAGCCTCCAGTGTAGCTGTTGCAGGCAGTGCAGCACAGAGCTCCTCAGCAGCTCTCCCCAAAGAGGGACTTTCATGTCTGTGTCGGTGCCCCGGTTTCGCAGGCGTCAGCAGAATCGCTGAATGTCAGAGCTACAGGGCCTGGCAGAGCTGGGACTGCTGCCAAACCAGCTAAAACACACTCAGCCAGCAAGTGCTGATTCCATCTCTATCCTCTATCCTCTCCCAAGGGCCTGGGTGGAAATGTGACTGGTCCAACCAGTTGTGCAGGAGAGCTGTGGTGTGAGGACACCAAGCAGCCTCCAGGCCACCGTGGCTGAGGAAGGATCCAGATGGGGCATCCTGGTGCATCTTTGTCCATGGTGCAGCCCTTGGTCAGCTGCTTCTCTCTGCACAAATCCTGCCTGTGAATCACTGCCAGAAACCCCTCCTAAGGACAAGGCAAACCAAAAGAGAAATTGGGGGGAGTCTGAGCACTCCTGTGCCTTGGAGGAGCTCTCCTCAGAGGCATCAAGTTTCTTGTCTCTACCCAACAGGTTCTTAATGCAGCCCTGTCCTGGCACTGAGTCAGGAGCTCTGAAAGCAAAAAGGGCACCTGGAGCACACGTGATATTGCTGATTCAGCACTCTTAAAATATTTATTTTGCTATTGCACAGTGCTGCAGTGGCTGCAATCCAGCTTGAGGAGGGCATGCACAGAGAAACAAAGTCTCTGCTCCAAACAATTCACATTTTCCCTTTACAGCTCTACTGCTACTTCAAACTACAGTTATGGATGATGTTATAGACTAGCAAATAGCCAGACAGATGGACTTTCTTTCCTCCAGCCTCTGCTGAAGTCCTTCCTCCCTCTGAAAAATAATTTATCTTCTTTTGAGGTAGTTTTGCCTTTTTTGAATTTTTTTTTAAATTGATCAAATGTCTTTTGAAACTTCAGGTCTGTTTTCCCTGCTTTGTTGTGGAAGCAAATAAGACAGCCTTATGGCTCCATGTAAAATTTGTTTATAAATTTGTTTATAAATTGCTTGTGATTGATTAAGTAATAAAAATGCTTTTAAGACAGGGAGGTAAATCTCCAAGCTAATTGTTTAGTGCTTTACATTATAACCTTGTTACAGTGACTGGGCTGGATAGCTTTGCTAATTCTCTCTCTTAGGAGTCACACTGGAGCTGTAATCCCAGTTTGCTGCTCTGCCCTGGCCACTGAAAGACACAGACCATAATTAATGGGTCAATAAACAAATTGAGTGATGCATCTGAAACACGAGAACAAATCTTTCCTTTTTAAAGGTGAGTACTGAGGTGGAGATGATTTTTCAGGCAGGAACACTGCCAATTTCCAGCCATGGCCTGGATGAAATACAGGGGGAGCATGGCCCCTCTGCCTCTCAGCCACTTCTCATCTGCCTTTGTCATGGAGCCATGGGCAAAGAAATCAGCAGCACTGAGCTGGTTGTGCTAAGAGTGGGTAAAATCAAGACTAATTTAGGGAAGCTGGTGTGATTCATATGCAAAATGTCTTCACTGCATGTTGTTTTCTCTTTTGATACAAAGCAGTGACCCACTTCACATACTGGACTTTAGGGACCATGAAAATACCTACAATAAATAATTTAATAGAAGCTCAGTAATCCTAGATTTATTTCTACCTCAGCTACCAGAGAGGAATCAAATGTTGTCCATTGATTGAATGCTTGAGATGGTTCTTCTAAAAATGTTGAATGCAGAGAGAATTCTGAAACTAATTTTGCTGTAGTTGAGTAACTCATGTGATAGCCTATGATAACAAGCATGCTGCTGATTTCAGGCTCATGCAGAGCAGGATCAGATCAGTCTCTGGGGTGACAGGAGCCAGTGCAGCCTTTGTTCACAACAAATACAGAGCTGCTGGAAAAATCAGACCAGCTGTGAAGGCACCAGCACAGTACCAGCCTCCTCCCTGGGCTCCCCAAATCTGGGGAATACTCGAACTTCCACTCTCTCCTCTTGTTGTGTTGTTTTTTTAACAAAGTGGTCAATTAGTCTCTTGGCTCTGAGGTCCCTTCCAGGCATCCATCAGCAGCAGAGGCAGGAGGCTGATTCTGGGGCTGATTGTGGCATCAGCTGATTACAGGGCCTTCATTGTGAGGACTGGAAAAAGGCTAAAAAGCCACCAAACCTTAAAACTTCCAGGCAAGATGGGCTTTGCTTCTATGGAGCATTTGATGGCATCTGGACCAGCATCTCTCCATCCTTGATGGATGCTCCCTAAGTGCTGAGGTGTGTTTGGGTGAAAATAAGCCCAGAAATGAGCCACTTTTTTGCAGATGTTCTTCTGGGAGGGAAATAGGGGTGGTTTTCTCATAGATCTGGTGATCCCAGCTAGGCCCACACAAGCAGCCCCATCCTGGTGCTGCCAGCACCTTCAGCTGACGCCCTCCTTGTGAGGTGATGCTGGGGGAGGTGGTTGGGACTGCAAATGTTTGGCTGCATCTGGGCCAGGTGTCCTCCCTGTGCAGACTGACACGTCTGAACAGGTACCTGAGATTAGCACTTTGAGTTTTGCACACCTGCATGCTAAAAGATAAATGAGAGGAAAAGGAGCCCTTTTTTATCACTAAAATCAAAGCAATGCCCCAACACACAAAATCTGCCAGGAGGCAGTTCTGCCTTTCATGTGCTCACAGGCTCTGTGGTGTGGCATGACACAGTGGTCCCCCAGTGCTGAAGATACAATCTTAAGGAAAAGAGTTTTAGAGACCTCTATATGTTCTTTCATATACCTGTGTCCAGTTTACAGGTAAATTTCCCTAATCAGGTACATTCTTACACTCTTTTTTTGGTTGCAACAGTGTTTAATTGTTCAAATTTGTGCCATGTTTGCATTAACCCCTCTGTCATGGCTTCATTATTATTAAAGCTGATGCTTGTAGGTGCCTTATCAAAATACCCAGAACCAAAACTGTCTGAGGTTTGGTTTGCCAGCATTCTACTCCAGTAAGCAACCAGATCTTTGTAGTCTGCTCCTCAGTTGAAGCAAGGTTAAAGTCAAACCTTCAATTAATGCAAAGCAACATTACCTGATCTAGCAGAAAATCAAACAAAAATCGTTGTCCTCATTACACTTTTACCTATTCTAGATAGTAAAATTCTTAAAGAGTGCAGGGTGGGCTCTGTTCTCTGCAGCATGCACTGCCCTCCTGCTGGAAAACCTTTGTGTCATTGCCAAGACCCAACACTGCCTGACTTAAGAAAGCACCAGGAGACTGAGTGCAAAATGCAGCAATTTTCCTGCTCCTGCCTTTACTCAGCTGCCTGCACACACCTCAGAAATCTCAGTGTCCTTACTGGCTGTGTTACCCCTCTCCTCTGAATTTTAATGATACATTAACAGCACTAATCAGCCCCAGATAGAATAAGTCTCAAGGGAGTGTTTTGGTGCCTCGGCCCCACCTTGCAGATGCTGGTTAATACAGCTAAAGCAGCTCTTGTGCATCCTGGTGCAATGAATGCATGACAATCTCTCAGTCACAGAGCTTAGGCAGTGCTGCTGCCTTGAACTGAGAGAGTTGTCTTCTTACTTTCTTGTTCTCTTAGAGAAGATTAATGAGAATTCATACTGAGGGGGGAAAAACATAATATTTTATTTTGCTGGCAGCATGCACATATAGTAAAGAATATATTTTTTAATAAAAATCAGTGATGACTTAAAATACACAGTAAATGTTGTAACATTAATAAAAGATGCTACACATAAAATTAGACTTAAATGTGCAGTTTTCCCAGCTATTTACAGCCCACATTTCAGATCTGATCATGCTTCCAGCAGAGTGAAATGGTCTAAAACAGCTGTCAGATGAAATAATATAAATACTGCCTCAGTGCAAATAAAATAAAACAGCATCCCAAAAATTCCTGACTGAGCTCCAATGTGACCTCCCCACAAACTGAAGAGGAGTCAGGATGCAGGTCTCAGGCACAGATGAAGGTCACTAAAAGCAGGGTTCTGTTGTGGTTTAACCCCAGCTGGACCCTCAGTACCACCAGCCTCTTGCTCATGTCCCACTTTATGTACTGAGTGGGGTTTTCTTTCTTTTTATCCTGTCCTCTGTGAGTCAAACAGCCTCATTTCCTTGCTGCTTCCTGCAGGTCCTGCTGTCTCCCCTCTCTCCTCCAGCTGATCCAGGCAGTGCCTGTCACAGGCTGCAGATCTCAGCTGAGCCTGCACCAGCCTAAAATCAACAAAAAACTGGTTTTGTGCATCCCACAGACCTTACTGCTATTTGTAACCCAGCATGCTTTGTCCTTTTCTCAGCAGTGTGACATTTTAGCCTCTTTTTCTGTCCCTTCCACACAATTATTTAACCAGTTGTTGCCACTTTGTACTTATATTTTTGACCATCCCTGCTGATCTCTGCTGCATTTTAAACCTGTCCTCTGGAGGAAATTTACTTGCTCTGAATAAAATCTTGGGACTAAATTTAATAAGTTTGTTTCTATTTTATCACTCAGGTTATTAATGAAAATATTGAACAGCACAAGAATTAAGAGGCACCATGTAAATCCTCCATGAGACTTACCCTGCTAGTCCAACAATGAGCCATTTATTATTCTGGATATGGCTTTTCAAACAGCTCTTCACAAAAAATATGAGTCTGTTTCTCTTACTTTGTCATGAGCAATGACAGTTAAAACCTTAGAAAGCAAAAATACAGCTTAGCTACTGTGTTTGCTTAGGTACAGAGTCACTCTGGAAGGACAGAATAACTTACTGTGACTTTCTTAAAATATATGACATATATAACATATAGGCACAGTCCTTGTCTGCCAGTACCCCAACAGTGAAAGAAAACTGCAGAATGGATCTCAGTGCAAGAGGGAATTTCCTGGCCCAGAAATATGAGGATGCACCTCAGAGAGAAGCAGTGCCTAAGGGAAGAAGGGGAGCAGGTCCCTCCCTGCCTCTGAGTCAAATCTGGAGCTTTGTAGTGGTGATATGTGCTGGTACCATGGTAACTCTGAGGACACACAGAGAAGACAGTAGCAGCACAGGCAGTGTGTACTCTGCTGAGTGATTTGGGTTACCCAAATCTCTTCCCCAAGGGAGCAGAAGCAGCGTGGAGGGGCCCTGTGTCTGGCATTGGGTCAGGATGATCTTCCCTGGGGAACCCTTCTGGCTGTGACCCTGCCAGCTGCAGTGAGCTGCTGCTTCTGGGTGAAGAGACCAGGTCTGGCTCTGTGCAGATACTGTCACTTCTGCAGGGCACACAGGCCACTCAGAGAAAAAGAGGGATGCCCAGTCTGGTGTCCTGGGTCCCATGTGCTTCTAAAGAAGACCCTGATGAGATAATTGTAAATTAGAATTGTCACCTTCTTGCTGTGCTGGAGGGAAATTTCCAGGGACTGCAGTATGTTTTCGTTCAAGACCTGGTTAAACAGAGTTCATTTAGGGAGAGAGAAGGTGATGTCCCTATTTTGTTTCCCCTACTTTCCTTATTTAATATTGTCACTTCTAGCAGTGCACTTGGGTACTTGCCCTCTGTGCCCTCTAAATACTTTAATTCCATCCTTGATTATTTATACCTCTTGATACACAGGGACTTTTATCACAGATAGTCATTGGTTACCCATGAGGGCTATTTTTAGCCATGTTAATCTTTCCTCCAAAGTCACTGCCTTGAGTGCCCTGATCATTCCAGCCACCCTTCACTGAGCTCCCTCCAAGGGGTTGGCAGGACACCTCCACAGACTTTTATTTTTTTGAAGATCCCCTTTGTGTTTTAATTCCAGCTAGCATGAGACAGCATGGAGATGCTGGGTGGTGTGAGTTGTGGAAAATGCAGAATAAGAGCTGTGGGGTGTGTTCCAACCTTGACAAGCTTGGGGGGATTGGAAATGTCAAGGAGATTGGAGATGCTGAGTGGGAAGAGAGTTGTGCTATTTCAAGTGTTTGCAACAAGACCTGAAGTTATAACAACTCACCTGTTTTGGGGCATTGTTCAGAACTGAAACTGAGAGCTGTGGATGGTTTTTAGCAAAAAGCATCACTGATTTCAGCATCAGCTTGAGCCTGTGATGTTCAGGGTGCAGTTTTGTGGCTGGGTAAGGTCTGCACAAGGACCACTCAGGCTGGCAGCAAGCACATGCAGGTTCACACCTAATCCTGACTGTTTGCCAGCCTGCACTCTAAATTCGAAGACCATTTTAGGTCTCAGAGGAATCGTGTAAGTCACACCTCCAGGTTTTTCAGCCTGCTATTCAAACTGAGAACATCATTCACATCTTGAATAAGCAGGGTGGAAAGCAGTGCCCTCCTCCCCCTGTCCTCACTTCATTAGACTGGGATTCATTTAATAAAAAAAAGAAATATGTCATATGTTCATTTATTTGTCTCATATTTTCATGTTCCTTTTTTTCCAAGAAGCAGACAGAGGCTGGAAAACTGTCCTTCTTATACTGTTACCATGGAGAGAAAAGAGCCCATTAACATTGTTATTTAGGCTTTTCATGTTATCAGTCAGAAGCAGGGAGCAAGCTACAAAAATGTCCCTGACCTAAACCTCAAGGCAGACATGCAGGAGATCCACCACCCTGTGCTAGTGCTCAGGGTACCTCACCCTACAAGCATTTGCAAGATCTAAATGTTCCTGCTTAGCTCAGATCTTTAATGGAGTTGGAAGGAAGGACCCAAGCCTAAGAAATGAATAATTTTGGAAGAATCTGCTGCTGGTCCAGAGATGGGCCAAAATGGTGCTATTTGGCCCAGCCCTCAAAAGCACACAGAGACAGAGAAATCAGTGCTTTTTGCCATTGTTTGGCTTCTTACTCTCCCACTGCTTTATATCCCAAGACAGTTCCACTTTGAAGTAGAAATAAAGACTGATGCCATTGGTGCCCAATATCTAAAAAATTGAGGAGTTCATCTCCATTTGCATAATTTCACTTATTCCAGCAGGATTTAGAGCTCTCAGTCCCTGTGCTGAGAAGAATAAAGCCAGTGCAGTCTGGCTCTTCTTTATTACCCCTCTTAAAGTTTATGTCTTCAAATATGGTCTGGTTATGAGTTAACAATACTGCAAAGATCAATACCAGAGTCTGACTAGGGGAGCTCAAAACATGTTCATAAAAGTTAAATTAGAATCATAAAATGATTATGGGCTCCTGCCTTTTTTTTTTTTTT